>JAZFNS010017664.1:7279-17859 GCA_037127165.1 Alloteropsis angusta | reverse complement strand
GATCAAGATGGAAGACGGAGTTGAATATGTGCTTCGGGGTGTTAGGCATGTGCCAGGGCTACGAAAAAATTTTATTCCGCTTGGAGCTTTACATGGTGATGGTATGTTATTCCGAGCTTAGGCGGATGGGAAGACCATGAAGATCATGAAGGGTGACGAGACTACGCTGATAGGAGAGAGGACCGTATCGCATATATACAAGCTGCAAGGGTGCACAGTTACAGGTGGAGTCATGAAGGATGGAGTTACGGGGATGGCAGTGTCTTCGAAAGGCGGTGGGTCTGAGGCCAAGTCAGATTCGTCGGGTGGCTCGCCTTGAGCTACAAAGTCAACAGCTCAAGTCTGGTGTACACGGAGGTTCGTGCATGACGGCTTCGGGATGGTGAATATTCGCCAAGGCAGAGTTTGTTGGAATTATGTTGAATATTGTGATTGTGTACTAGTTGGTTACGTTTGGACTTGAGTTGTATTATCGGTAGGGTGTAGAGTACGTATCGGACTCTTGTAATCCGAGCTCCTCATAAATATGAGAGGACCGCTGTTGTAACCATAACGATATAGTGACAGACTCGCAGGGGAAGGCGGCTTATTGCCGGGATCCCGGAGCGACCGGTGTTTGCGGTTTGGGGAGGAGCGTCCGTAGTCATGCCCCAGGGATGTAGGCTTCGGCTGAATCTCGTCAACAAAATCGTGCCTCCGGTGTCGTCTGTGATCTCGCATACGTCGTCTCGGTAGATCAATCGTCGCTTCCGCGCGCTATTGTTCTTATAGTATGGAATGAGTGACACCAATCAATCCACGTTAATGAGCTATTATTTGCCACAATAAGTAGTTACAGGCCCATCCAGGCCATTGCCCACCAAATGTAACATTAACCGCCTCCACTCTGCTCAGGCAACCCGGCGGCCAGCGCTACCAGCCATAAATCAATCACCGCCAGCCAACACCTTGCACCAGGTCCATCCAGCCAACTATGTTGGTCCATCCAGCCCATGACCCATCTAATGTAACATTAACTGTCCTCTAGTCTCATGAGTCATGCAAGATTGCATTGCATTTGTCTTAGAGAAGCATGGTTTTTAAAGCGTTAAGGCGAGACGTGGCGAGCCACCACCGTCTTCTCGCCCAGGTGACGCTTTAAAACACTATAGAGAAGCATCTTGCCTATTTAGGCATTCATCTCATACACTGTCAAACATAAGAATCACAACACAGATTTTGAATTTTGACAAGCAAGTAAAACATTAATAGTTTATACAAAAAGTGACCTTTGATGTGATGGCTTCAAGTTTGCTAAAGAAGTATGTGTTGAAAATGTGATACTCGCCTCTTGGTCTAGTAATTGATGACATTGGTCCCTGTAGATACCTACAAAAGATATCTAGTTATGATTGTCATGAAACAAGTTAAGAAAAGGTAACTTGAAAATTTCAAGCAAAATCGAAGCAAGGAAATGTGAACTCCCTGGGTGTCAAAATAACCCAGTAACTACAGCCAGATGACATATCTGATAATGTTCAATTATTATCACATAAAGGAAATAAAGCATGTCAAAATTTTACATTAATTGAAGGAGAAAAAGTTATATTAGACATTTTTTTCTTACATTGCACCATTTTGAAGGTAAAAAAGTCACATTATGAGTTTATGACAGCACATACTGCAATTAATTTTATAATTATAAAGTAATATTTGAATGCTTGCCATGGCTAGCTCATGAGCAATTAAGTTTGCCTCAAAGTTTGAAGTATTCAAGGTAAGAATATATATAAAATTTTGATAATTGAACAAAGTTACATCTATATCCTCTATTAGAACTCCAAGCAATTTCGAGTTTGTGTTATAAACATGGTTCTTAAGACAATCAGGCGGTAAGGCAGGGCGTGGTGAGCCATCCCCTCCCAATCACCTAGGTGACACCGGTGCTTACAAGGAAGGGAAAAATAGGCGTTCTTGACATCCCTAACACCAAGGAAGGCAAAATAGGCATTCTTGCTCTCCAGCTCCATACCCGTTCTTCCTCTCTTCTCCATCCCTAACTCTTTTGCTAATTTTTTGGTCATGGAGACTGGGACGCCCAAAATCCCAGCACGCGACATAACCTAGATGACGCCTTAGAAACCATGGTTATAAAGTTCATAAAGAAAAAGAAATCAAAGCTATATCCAGTTCTACCCGTCAATGTATCATGTGGCTTCAGATAGTGGTAAACATTACATGAATCATGAAACTTGATGATCATGTCTAGACCCATTGTAAAGTCAATGTATTTGGTCATGTTAGTATGGATACCATCTTTCACTGGAGTATACCATTTCATGTGTCAAAATTGAACTTGTAGAATAAGCCGATGACTTGAGCTAGATACCATTTCTAAAATCAACTAGGCCATTAACTATCTCCAACACCACAACTCATTTAGAAACATAAGCTGGACCATTTTGAAGATTCACTATGAAATGCTAGACAAGTTGACATTGTACGCTAGCATAGTATATCTAGTGTAATCAATCATCACAAAAATGTTGTATAATATGTTCCAAAACTCCCTTTTTCTCAATGTTACAAAAAAAACAACTATTTAAGATAGATTCCCTATTGCTGCATATGCTAAAGGTGAAAAAAAAATCAGTCCTCGTGTACCAACTCATGAATACATCTTTCAAGCTCAATATGACTGACTGAGTTTGTTACCACCATTATTACTTCTTGAACATTAAAGAAATTACGGAAGTAAAGGAGAACAGTGCTTACATAATGTAGAAGTTCATGATAGGTGAGGACAGCAATGATTCAGGCTGTAGACATCTGATATCATCAGAAGATATCTCAACAGAATTACGGTGTTCCCTGTGGACAAGGCATAAATAAAATAACGATGAATTATGTTTCAAAAGAAAGTCAAAGAATCTATAAGTTTAACTGCTAACCTTGAAGGATAGTATAGCTTCTTTGCATCCCTAAAAAATGGTGCCAGCATTAGTCAATATAAGTAATTAACTTACAGAAGATACTTGTGAAAACCGTAAGCACAGTGAAGTAAGATGTATACATTTGCAAGATAATTCTGACATGAGGAAAATGACTAGTTGCATCTAAACATTTACTTGTTATTGGATAACTAACAGTTGCATACATGACATCAACCAGTCGTGTAAGTGTGCATTTGCGATGCATAGCTCACAGCCAGTGATGTATGGTGTATACATTCACAATTATGAGAATTCTGAAGGGAGCAAAATAATAGCTGCATCTAAACATTTACCAGTTATTGCATGTTTCTTCATCAGAACCTGGATGGGGTGTGTCTCCATCCAGGAGAACCACCTCTTCCTGAATCACAAATTCACAATACAAATATCAGATCACACTTTGTGTAAAGAGTAATCAAGTCAATAATAATGAGTGCAAGAAAAAAGGTTACAGACAGTAACAATGTCTGGACGTTCATAACTTCATATGAGAAGGTCTCTACTTACCGATTGCCACAGGATTTATTTTATGAACAATCAAGCAAAAATAAAATAAGGGCACAAGTAAAGGATTGTACCATCTAAGATAGCGCATATTTTAACTTCAAACTAAAATTCAAAACTCCATCCCTGGTTGGGTATGATCTCTAAGATACATTTTAGACTGTGGATACATTATCGCAAAATATTTTAATGTGGTTTTTGTTCTCATATGAGCAATGGACCAATATCTAGGCTATCAAAATTGCTTGTAGATGTGTCCTCTTCGAGAGGGTTTGGCATGCACCCCTGGTACTCCATTGACATGACATTAGCATCATAATTGGGATCTTTGCCAGCTGTACATGACAACACGTTGATATGGCACTACATCGATGGTATCCCTCTCTACCCTTCTCCACTTTGCACTTGTGGCTGGGAAGATGCCTCTTATTTGAGATGACCGCATAATTGCAGAAGCAAATAACTAAGTGTTTAGCTGCCTGCTACGGTGCATTACCTATAAAACAATGGTGGATTGATTTTCGAGATTTATTTTCATATATGAATCATCCTCTGTTCAAGGAGATAAATGATTCATACCTAGTAGACCACTGTTTACGATTTCACTAGCACCACCAGGTGGAGATGGCTATTGGATCTTAGTACAGTTGGCTTTAATCCTAGTGCCCTTGCAAGAGTAGCTGGTGTTTCTGGTCTAGATAAGGTCACGTCTATTTTCTAAAAAAAGGTGATTGTATCTGTGCGAGGTCGGGTTATCTACAGGTTCCCTAAACCTGTCTGTTACTTAGGGTTCCTAAACCCTTTTCTCTTCTTCATATATTGATACGAAGCTCTCCTGCGTGTTCAAGAAAAAGAAGTTGTGTTTAATTGATGCCCCTAGTTTTCATTCTTCTGTTCGCCCATGTGTTCACATTCAAATATAGCACATGGAATGTTTATGACCATGGGACAATAAGTGTATCAGCACCTCTTATTGTGCCATGGTCATAAATTAAACACCGTCAACACAGGAGAAATGTGCATGATGGCACTCAGGGCCCTAAAGTTGAGGACTCTATGACCATGAGCGGAAAGGTGACATGAACATCTACGGACCAGTATTTCGTCACACACAATTGAAATCTAGTAACCATTTCACATTATCTATAGCACAAGAGGCAAACACAATTACACAACCAATTGTCTGATCCGCTTCCAAAAGACTGAAATATTTGAAGATCTGTCAATTATAATACAATACTTGAAATAGAACACGTGTCATTAATGCAAAATAAATATAGCAGTCTTCTGGCCAAAAAACTGCACATAATAATGATGGCAAGAAATGTCGAAAGTCCATACTAACCTTTCTTGATCTCAACCGCATAGAAAAGTTAGCTGGATCAGCTCCCTTCCTAATAAAAACCAGTTACATCACTCAATGCAACAACAAAATCAGCAGGATGAAAATTATATGGGCTAGATGGAAATATATTACAACAGCTAATTTACACATATAAGACATGCATGAGATGTGGTCATATATAGAAATAATGTTACAGTAACATTTCCATCATTAATCAATACAGCTACAATTTCATAAAAGACATGCCATCACCATGGCTCCCACATATATATGGTCCTTTACAGCACATGATTGATTAGCACATTTTACCATGTGCTGTTATCAACCTAGGCAAGTTATTATATCTAATTCATATAGTTCTTACATATTGGTAATATCTTTAGACTAGAGAGACTTCATTTTCCAGCTGAATTCGATAACATTCAAATTGAAATACAAGAAACATTGAAAAACAGTTATGGTCTAGCACCTATCCAAACCCATGTAGCACGGATACATGGTGAAGCCACATATCACATGCACAATTTGTAGACACAGATATCCCGCAGATACAGCATCCAGACGTGTCCACGAAGTATCATGATAAAAATAAATACAGGAATATTCAATTACTTGGGCCGATACGTATCAGCCCATCTACTCCCTGTTGGATACAGCCCAACCAAGTTATCAGATACAGCATGGAGTCGCTATTCCCTCAGTTTCGTCCGTCACTCCCTGCCCTAGCTGCCGCAGCAGCACCCACAGGTGCAGAGATGCTCCGCCTGTCGCCCAACTCCGGCAAGCAGGGACCGCTGACGACCTGCGATGGCAAGATGAGTTCCTTTCCTACTGTATCCTCCGTTCCTTTATTTCCCCTTCCGATTTTTGTTCCCTCTCAGAACCACAGGCACAGGGAAGCAGCGCTGCTTCTATGCATGCATCGACGACCGGCAGTGAGCCAGCGATGCAGCTGCGCAGCATGCACTCCCCCACGCACAGCCACTCGTCAGTGTGCCAGTGGCTGGGTGCCATGCTGGTACATCCGATCTGCACCGTGCTGGCGGTGGATCAGCGGTCAGTTTCTTGAGTCTTGACTGACCCTCTCCTCCCTTTACCTTCCCTAAATCAAGTAGCGCTAGCAAATGATGTTCTTGCTTGATTTTTCCTGGCCGTAAGTAGACATCAGCAACAATTGGGGATTAAGCAGATGAGGATGAGGAGGAAGAAGATGCAAGCTGCACTTCCTAGCTGGCTAGAACTTCCCCGTTGTGCGAGCCTGCTACTGCATTTGCATCTATAGATTTAATGTCTTATAATTTATTTACTAAAAAACTAAATAAAAAATAAAACCTATCCACGTATCAGGTATTCGGGTGTTAAATGACATATCTATGTATCCATACCGGCCCCTATACTGATTCACGTATCTGTATCCAAGCTACATAGATCAAAACTGAATGCAACAATATTTTGAAGAATGAATGAGATGGCGGATGGACTAATTTCAGGAAAACAATGGAAAAGTAGGGAGCGCAATTATCTTTAAGCAATAAGATGACTTGTCTCAACATCATGAGCAGCAGAGCAACTATGCAGTTTTCTTTCTGATTTTGCAGCGTTACTTAATGACATGTAATTACGAAACAAAAATAAAAATGCATGTTATAAATAACATGAGAGCAATATAAAGACCGACCTTTTACGAGAGGGCATGGGAGCCGCTTCACACATCTTGCGGCCATTGATGTTAGATGCATCATCAGAAGATATCTTCTCCATACTGGTAGAGGTCTCCACATGCAACTCTTCATGAAATAAATTTGTTGGCTGTGAAGAGGGTTTACTAGAATCTTCCTCTTTGCACAACTTTACCTCATTCTCTACTGAAGTATTAGGCTCATTCCGGACACTAGTTGTTATTTCCAAACTAGATATGTCGATGTCTGCCTAATATAAAGAACATAAACATTTGCAGAGAAAAAGATGCTTAAGTAACACAGAATAAAGTATTCACCTTTTCGTCCAACCCATCAGCCTTTGATTTGGCTCTATTGGGGTCACTAGGAAAACCTACAAGGTGATAGTAAATACAAATCGAAACAGCAGAGAAACGAACCATAATAAACATTACTAAACTAACATATAAAGAATATAAATTGTAATACTGAGAAAAATGTAACATTTTCCTCACTGTACTGTTTTTCCACCTATCCTCCAAAGTGGGATGGATTTCTGGGTGGTGAAAAAGATAAATCTGATTTGAAGAAGATATAAAGCCACGCACCAGATCCAGGTTTTCTCCCTACTTGATCCATATGGCGGTGACGACTTGGCTTTACTGTATAGTAGCATAGCCATAAAAGTGAGTCAAAAGTGTCGGTTTACAACTTACCTAAACTGTAAGCACATATATGCCAAGCTATTTTAACTATTTCTATATTTAATCAACTGATCAGCTACATGGAAAACCTTACAATGTTGGGGTTATTCAGATTATATCAAATGTTGAAGCAAAAGATTAACCATTTAACTAAAAGATGAGTACTCTTCAAGAGCCTAAGCACAGTACAATATGATAGACCTCCATGCCAATTTTGTTATTCCAGTTGAACGATCCAAACTTGCATTGCACTTTCATGTGAGTTTGGTAGAAAGTACAGGGTTCATGTTTTAGTTAAAGGGTTAAGAACAGGGAATCCATATCCTAAGGAAAGAAAGGCACATGGAAAAAGCAGTCCTAAAGTGGTTACATATGAACAGAGCAAAGTGATAGGTACCAAAAAAACGAAACGAGTATAAATTTCAAAACTAATATAAATCAGATAAATTTCAAAACTAATATAAATCAGATAAATTTATAAACAGCTACCAATCACACAGTAAGCAACAGAACTAACTGTAGAATATGAGAGAAAAAACTGAAGTGTATAATCATCATTCATCAAATATATTTAATATAAAGATATCATAAATAGGTAAAAACAGACACGAAAGAATACGTCCTGTGTGTTGCCTAATTGAGAGCATGAACCATGTTATGAACAATGAGTTTATACAACATGGTCTGTCAAAACTCCTAAGTCCAAACAATGCTAAAACCGTATACCAATAACATACCAGATGCTTCAGCACACCTTGATCGGACTATCCTTTCACATCCATCACCACCCTGCAAGAAAGAATTCCAAAGTAAGGTTTACCCAAATTGATGCGTAATGTTTACTGCATTGTACAATAATGGCATTCCAGATTCTAATGGTCGGGAGTTCCCCACTGCCATAATTCCGTCTTATTTATTGCAAAATACATATTCTGTTAGCTATTTACAAAGTCTGCTGGACACAGTTACTGTTAGATATGCTAGGCATAACCAGACAGTAGGGAAAATTGAGCATATACTCTAGAAAGTTGTTGGTTTCAGATTTTATTCGGTGAGAACATCTGTACACGCCTGGACGGCCAAGATTGCATAGCAACTTTGTGCCACTTTTGCACTCACAGCACATCACTTGCAGGCATTTTGTCGAACTCGTGCTTGAAGTGAAGAATTCCCCACCTCCACCCAATCCCTCTCGCACAACCTCTAAACCCACTCCCCGCACAAGAAGCCTAAGGACTACGAATGAGGAAAATCGACTCACCGGCGCTCGTTCCCCGCCGCGGCGGGCCTGACGGAGACTGAGCTCCTGGTGCATAGCATCAAGCAAAAAACGTAACTTCCTGCCGCCGTCTGGGAGGCGGGTAGCGATTTCGCCGGCAAGCGTCTCCTTTGTGCGCTCGATCTTTTCCTGCAGCTCCTGGTCCGAGAACTGCCGCGCCTGGGACTCGGCGTCGGCCCTCTTCAACTTTTCCTCATCGGCGGCCCCAGCCTCGCCTCCCAGTAGCTCCCCGTGTGAGGCCGCGGCCATCGGCATTCACGGGGGCGCCGCGTCACGTCCCCCGCGGAGGCGGCGGAGGCGGAGAAAGGGGCAGAGAAGGGGAAGGGGCAGGAAGTTGGGGAGAGACAGAGACAGAGGAGGCGGAGGAAAGAGAGACAGAGGAACTGCGGAAGAAGTGACACGGATGACAGGTGGGGCCCCTTGGGACATGCATCAAGCGACGCTATTTACAGGCTTGTGCGCCAACCGTATTCAGCTAGATAAAGAATGCATTAACAATTAAAGAAAAAGAGAAAGAGAATGCATTAACGATTCAGGAAGGCCCAAATGGCCAAACGTGAATTTGTATGAATTTACATTATTGTTGTTTTATTTTCTTTTTAAAAGTTGCATTTTTATATAATAAAAAACTAATTTAAAGTTAGAATTAAAATTATATAGATCCTGATCCCACGGTCCGATCTTACGATTCTATTGTGATCGGACAAAAACGATCTGATATGAACTAGGTTGGCCGATCTTCCGTCAGGTGAGGATAACTCTCGATTTAGTGGAGTCGCAACATTATTCGATTCGGCTTTCGAACAACACGTCCTGAAGCCCGCTATCACAACACCAAGTCTCCTCAAGTTATCGACTAGCGGAGCTAGGTCGACATCGCCAAGAAGGCTAATCTCTGCATGCGGATCGAAGAACGCAAGCAAGAACAAGAAAGAATGCACCCAAATTACAGATGTATGATTAAACTCACGAGTTGGAGTCTCACAAACCGACGAACGGCGAAACTGTTCTTGACAGATAATCTAAGCAAAACCCAAACCCTAATGGTGGGGTGGCGGCTGTTATAATGACCTTAGGGTCATGGATAAACTCACACCCCTAATGGTCTCACACACGATACACGGTCTAAAGGCCAAAATACGACGACGCAGCACCGAGACAGATTCTAGACGTCAACCTGTTTCGAGGATTTCCGACAACTCCAACCTCAATTTGAGGTGAAAACAACGTCATTGGAAGATTCATAAAATTATCTTTCCATCTATATATAGAACGTCAAAATCCAACTCCGTATGCGGCCTAGGCATCCAATTTAAGGCAGACTCCTTCTGGACTTCGAGTTGAACTCGAAGTTGAGTTGTATTGGGCCTTCATGTGCTTTGGACGTCCCTTGCTGTTCTCCTCCGCCTCCAAGCTCTACTCCACACATTCATTCGTCCTCTCCTTTGTTCCTAATCACAATATAATAATTAGGTAGCATATTATTCTCAAAGTTNATAAAAATAAGTGCTTAGGAACGAGCTCACCTCTAAATTTAATTATTGTGCACGAGCTCTAGTGATTGGACCTTAAATATCCACCGAAGGATTGTCACATGCATCCGAAGGTGTGATGTCCTTATGATCCTCTCCCTCTTGAATTGGAGTCGTCCTCGACTTAAGCGCATCTTCTTCTCCCAAGTAAGGCCTCAAATCTGAAATGTTAAACGTATGACTAACCTCGAACTCAGGAGGCAACTCAAGTTTATATGCATTATCATTAATCTTCTCCATTATTTTAAAAGGACCATCAGTTATAGGCATTAACTTTGACTTTCGTAAATCTGGAAAACGATCCTTCCTAAATCACCTGGTTCCAATTTTACTTCTCGTTTACCTTTACTACCAGCAATTCTATATTTTTCGGTCATCTTTTTTCAATGTTATGCTTAGTTGTTTCATGCATTTGCAAAATAAAATCAGCACGCTGTTTTGCATCACTATGAATTCTCTCATAGTAGACAAAGGTAGAATATCAATAGGAGCATGAGGATTAAAACCATACACTACCTGAGAAGGACTTACCTTTGTGGTAGAATGTGTTGCTCGATTGTATGCAAAATCTACGTGAGGCAAACAA
>JAZFNS010056775.1:318-11150 GCA_037127165.1 Alloteropsis angusta | reverse complement strand
AGGTAAATTTGGCTAGCGGGAGGAGTGATTTGGAGAGCCAGATACAATAGCTAGTTGGATGGAGAANNNTCAAATTGAGTAGCTAAATTATAGTTTAGCTAGTGGGATAAAGAGTCTCTTGGAGATGCTCTAATCCACCTTAGCTATGCAATCGCTCTCATATCCTGTAACCAAGCGTCCTTACGCTGCTTGTAACTATTCCTGGCTCGTTAGCATCTGTGGTTAATATAATTTTTTTTTTAGAGTTTGAGGGCTATAGCCCCTGCCTTACTTCAAGACATCAACAGTTTACAGCGTTCTCATCGCTAACTCGTCACCTGACCAGCAGCATACCCAGAATGCTCACAGACTGAGCTCAAAGGAAAAACGACCAAGTATTTCTCCACACCTGACGAGCAGCATGCACCCAAGAATAGTTACAGAACGAGCTCAAAAACAGCCTACACTAAGACACTCTCCATCTCGTGCATCTGGTTCAGCCACACACGCATACTCAGCGGCGTAAGAGACACCTCCTTCCAGGCTTTGTCAGCACGCATCATCAGGTGCACCCCCTCAGCATGATCTGGCTTGTCGCCATCGTCTTCAGCTTGCTGATGCAATTCAGTAGCTCCTGTCTTCTTTCCAGCGGGCACAGGATCGAGCAGTTTTGTACCATAGTAACTACCTTGAGGAGGAGTATATCCATACTTCTCCAGGCTAAGTTCTGAAAATAGAGAGAATTTCTTAGCTTCCAAATGCTCCACAGAGCAGCAGAGGTGATCATGTTTACCGCTAGAAATTTTTTATTACTAATCCACAAACCAGCTACAGCAATAAAACTAGGATCAATAGTACGCTGAACTGCTCTACCAATCATCCGCCACATTTCTTTAGCTACCACGCACTCAAAGAACAGATGATTGCAAGTCTCTTTTTCACAGCAAAACAAACAGGTGTCATCTTCCACCTTCCTCCTTTTGGCAAGATTATCTCTAGTAAGTACTTTATTATTAGACAACAGCCAAAGAAAGAAATGAACCCTAGGAGGAATCTTCAAGGCCCAAAGTGCAGGTGTATGCACAGGCATAACACCCCTAAAATTAATGACCTTATATAAAGACTGGGAAGAATCAACACCTTTTGATTGGAATTCCCAGATCATTTCATCATTTTCAGTGCTAAAATTGATAGTTGAGGCTAACTGAACTACTTCTAACCACATATTTTCTAACCTCACATCTACTGTCCTTCTAAAGGTGCATTTCAACTCTTCTCCATCCCACAGGTCAGCCACAGAAGCTGATTGTTCATTAATGATGGTATAAATTTCCCAGTACTGGGTTGCAAGGTTGGATGTGCCAATCCAGTTATCCTCCCAGAACCTCACACTTCTCCCATTTCCTATTTTCCACCTAAAGCCCATTTTTGCAGCCTGAACTGCCCACATCATTCCCTTAAAAAACTGGGAGGCTCCCCCTACTTTAGCATAGAAAATATTAGGACTATCTGTGTCATATTTATGGTCAATCATCCTCTTCCAAAGCTTATTATGATCCAGGTTATATCTCTTAAGCCATGAACCTAGCAAACTAAGATTCAAATCCCTTAGGTTAGGTACTCCTAGACCCCCATACTCTTTGGACATACTTACAGATTCCCAATTGGCTAGATGATATTTACTATTACCCTCCTGATCATTCCATAAGCAATTTCCTAGGTGGGAATTTATCAATTTCAGAGCCCATTTTGGAAATTTAATAAAGGAGAGAAGATATACAAGTATACTAACTAAACAAGTTTTAATAAGCATGACTCTAGCTGCCTGAGATAACAGTTTCCCTCTCCAACTTGCAACTTTTTTGAGAATTTTTATCAATTAGAGGCTGAATATCACTTCTCCTCAACTTATCAAAGTGCAGAGGTATACCTAGGTATTTAATGGGAAAGGAGCCTACAGGACAACAGAACAAGTGAGCAATTCTATGCATATCCTCATCTCCCATATTCAGAGTAAGCAGTTCACTCTTGTGAAAATTGATTCTCATACCCGACAGTCTTTCAAAAAGTACTAGACAACATATCAGGTTTTTCAAATATTCTATCCCAGGATCAGAGAAGATAATTGTGTCATCTGCATATTGCAGAGATACAATACCTCCCTTCTGTAATTCTGGCAGAAGGCCTTTGACCATACCTACATCAGTTGCCCTCATCAGAATTCTAGTGAAAACATCCCCTACCAAATTGAACAACAAGGGGGAAATAGGATCCCCCTGTCTCAGCCCTTTACCAGGCTTGAAGTATGAGCTTTCTTCTCCATTAATGTTAATACCTACTGACCCTCCTACCACCAATTTCTCAATCCATTTAATCCAAGTATGGTTGAAACCTCTAGATTTCAATACTTCAAACAAAAAGGACCAACTCACCCTATCATAGGCTTTTTCATAGTCAAGTTTAAGGATTACCCCAGGAAGGTTACTCTTATGGACAATATGCACCAACTCATGGGCGACAACCACACTTTCCAAAATATATCTACCTTTAATAAAGGCACTTTGGTTAGGGGCAATAAGCTTATCACAAATCCTACCCAGTCTCAAAGTCAGAACTTTGGAGAAGATTTTAAAACTACAATTTATAAGACTAATGGGCCTAAAGTTTTTCATATCCCTAGCATCATCAACTTTTGGAATAAGGGTAATCATAGCAAAGTTCAGTCTTCTAAGATCTAAAGAACCAGCAAAGAAATCATCAAACATACTCATAATGTCAGTTTTCACTAAGTCCCAAAATTTATGGTAAAAAAGGAAAGAGATGCCATCTGGTCCAGGGGCACCTTCTGCATAACAACTAAAGATGGCCTCTTTAACTTCTTTCTCAGAGAAAGGTTCAGTGAGAAACTTGTTATCCTCAGGAGAAATTAAATCCTCAGGCTTCCAGAAGCCCTGACCCAGACTACAGTCATCTGATGTTTCCTTAGCAAACAGATTTTTGTAAAAGTCTACCGCAATCCTACTCATTCCAGCTTGGTCCTCAACCAGGCCTAAAGGGCCCATGAGGCCATCAATCCTCTTCTTCCTACTCCTACTGTTAGCAACTGCTTGAAAATAAGCTGTATTTCTACCCCCCTCTAAAATGTTTCTATCTCTGGATCTTTGTCTACATTTTATCTCTTCCAGGGCCCAAAGCTCACTCAATCTATCAATTACCACTTTAAGCCTACTGATACCAGCAGCTGGGAGGTTACCTTGCTCCGCTGCCTCATCTAATTTGTTGAATTCAGCCGCTAGCTCAGCCTTTTCTTTGTTCATCGCAGCTATCTCATTTGCTGCCCACCCCCTTACTAGTTTCCTAAAACTCCTTACCCTAAACTGCCATCTGTCAATACTTTTATCTTCAAAGCAAGGGAGTGACCAGGCTTTTTCTACTATGCTTTTAAAGGAATCCTTCTCTATCCACCATTTTTCGAAGCGGAACTTTTTCTTGCTAAACATTACATTATCACCAGCATCCAGAAGGATAGGATTATGGTCACTTGGAGGTCTTTCTAAAGCCTTAGTTCTAACTAGAGGGAAAGCAGCTTCCCAATCTGTAGACACAAAAATCCTATCTAGCTTGGCCATTATCAGGTTATCCTGATTATTGGTCCATGTAAATCTCTTATTTGTTGGGCTGATATCCATCATGCACCATTTACTAATCCAATCATTAAATAAATCAGACCATTTATGATTAATAACACCATTACTTTTATCTGCTTGACACCTTACTAAATTAAAATCCCCACCAACTACAACAGGACCCTGCCAGCTACCTAAAACACTATGCAACTCATCAATAAACTCTTGTTTTCCTTCCTCATAAGGTGACCCATACACTACTACTAATTTCCAATTAAAACCTGACTTCTTCTCAGTAATCATAACACTAAGTGAGTATTTCAGACCAGCACATATAGAAGAACAAATAATATCAGAATTTACCCCAACTAAAATCCCACCAGCTGAGCCAGTAGCTGGGAGGTTATGCCATGCAAAAGGAGTATTATCAGAAATAGATTTAAGGAAACCAGGAGAAAATTCCTTTTTCTTGGTTTCAATTATCCCTAAAAAATCTAACCTATGTTCTTTAATTTTTCCTACCAGAGCTGGCACTCTGCCAATTTTCCCCAGACCCCTCACATTCTAGATTAAACCTTTCATTTACACTTTTTCCTGTTCCTAAGTCTATATTCTACCCTATCATCTAAACTATCCTTGCCTAACTCACCCAAAGATTGTAGACAACTGGAATCACTGTCATTCCCTTGCTTTTGTTTTCCAGGCACACCAGCTTGTCTCTCTATTTGTCCATCTACTCTAGTTTCCTGGCCCACACTACAAAACTCATGACTACATGAGTCCCTAAAACATTTAGCTCTAGTTTGTTCCACTTCTACAAGGTTTGACACTAAAGGATTCTGAATAGGATTTCCATCCATATCAGAGATACCCACAGCACTAGCAATCTTAACAATCTCATCACTAGATATAACAGTACTAAAGTTTTTGGAATTACCTTTGCCTTCACCCTCAATCCACTTCCTCTTGATATCTTGTGCCTTTTCAAGTACAGTTCTCCCATCATTTGTTCCTCTCTTACTTTT
Organism: Alloteropsis angusta; assembly: GCA_037127165.1. NCBI lineage: Eukaryota > Viridiplantae > Streptophyta > Magnoliopsida > Poales > Poaceae > Alloteropsis > Alloteropsis angusta. Next base: position 6,520 of record JAZFNS010056775.1, on the reverse strand, counting down.
CCTTTCCACTCTAATTGGGCCCCATTTCTTCTTCTGGATTTCTTTGGAAATCAGACTGCCCTCTTGGAAGGTTTCTTCATCAGGAGGCTAGGTTAGCTCTACCTTGTTAATTGATTCAGTCTGAGAACCCACCCCCTGAGTCACTGTGCTATCTAGGTCAGAACTCTCCTGGTAAATCCACTCCTCTGGTAATGGAAGCATCTCATCATCTGCAGCCTGATCTAAGCCACCATCCCCCATCTGTTCAGAATCAGAGAGATCTAACTCCATAGCCTGAAGTAAGCTGACCCCTTCAGAAATAGTGAACTGTCCTGGTAACAGCCCTTCTTCCACTTTTTCATCCATTAGTACCAAAGCCCTTCTTACAGAGTTTTTGGAACTCTTCTGACCCCCAGATTGGGACCTCTGACTAGCTCCAGACCCAGGTTCTTTATCCTGTCCACCGGATGGTTTTGGTCCCTTTGCTGAACTTTCACTGTTCTTCTTTACCTCCTCTAACTCATCCCCTAAGAGATCATCCTCATGGTCTTCTTTATCTTCCCCCCCTTCTATATCTTGTTTGTCTTGCTCCTGTTCCACATCTTCCACAGTGTATGTTACCATATACATTTGATCATCCATCTCTAAAACTCTCTTGGTTGGAATTTTAGCTGGATCCTTACAATTTATCTTGACTCTAATTGTACTGAAGAAGCTTGAGAACAGTGTAGTCCAGTCCACCTCTATTGGTTTACCCAAGCTGGTTGCAATCTCCCTGATGGTAATCCAGTCACACCACTTTGGTGGGACACCTCTTATCTGCACCCAGGTTTCCACAAGCTGGCCTATTGGCTCAATATCACCATTCCAGATCCTCAGAGAAGCCATAACAGTGTCTTTTTTCAAGTAGAAGTAGGTAGCATTGCCTATTACCTTGCTTCTCACTTTGATGTGTGGGGGAAATTTCACCAAATATCTGTAGTCCTCCATCTTCATAAGTTGCCAATTCCATTCCTTCTCTATCTGCTGTTTCAAAGTCTTGACAATCTCTTCCTCCCCCGGTGTTTCGTAAAAAAAAGAAGGGAAGGGAAGATTTTAAATGCCATTTAGGGAATCGCTATAATTTTTAGGGCCATTGAGTGAATTTACTCAATTCAGAAAACATTCTTTGAAATGCCAATGATGTCCGGTTCAAAAAAAAAACACACGAAATACTCCGCTATGAACACATATAGGATGGGCTTATTGGGCTGGACAAACCCACAGTCTACGGGGATTGAGCCCACCGGAATTTACGAGAGCGTCGTTTTCCGTTGGCCCTTTTCCCCGATTCTCCAGGCCATTTGGAACCAGTACTATCATCTAGGGCGCAGGGCGAGCAGCCGACGAGGCGGCGGCGCGGGGCAGCGGCAAGGCCAACCTCACGGTACGCGAACCCATCTCCTTTGGCAAAGCCTATTCGGCGATTGGTAGCTAGCTGCCTAGCTTGATCCAACGGCGGCGGGGACCACGGGCGGCGCACAGGCGCCGTAGGGTTCGCCGGGGGTGGGGTTGCGGCGCGGCGGGTGGATTGGTTCCTCTCCAACGGCTATAGGGCACGTTTGGTTTGGTGCCTATGGTTGCCAAACCAATTTTTTGGCTTATCCACAGCTTTTGGCTTTTGTTTGCTTTAGTGCCATTGATTGGCTGGCCAATCTAACTACAGCGCGGGCGGATTCCTGGGCGAGCAAAAGCCTCGCCCTTGAATTGGGAGCCAATGCTGCACTATGGAGCAACGTGGCAAAAAGATAGAGGATGCACGGGAACTGAAAATGCTAGATTAGCTACATTCTTGTGCTAATAAATTGGAATTTGCTTATCTAATTCCAATTCTAATCACAGATTAATATTCTTCATAATTAAATCTACAAAACAAGATATCATTTGACAATATTTCGAAAAGAAAAATAATAATGACATGTAGGCCCCACCTGTCATCTTAAGAAATTGAATTGGCTTTGGCAAGATTTANTAGGCTACAATTCAAACACACTTTTACCAACAATTGGCANACACCTATGATTTGGTCATTACCAAAAATTGGTGAGGCTACCTTGGGCATAAACCAAACATGCCCAATAAACCGGAGCGGAAGGCCATCTCGGGGAATTGAAGAGAGACGCGGCGGTGCGGCGTGTAGGAGACGAGTGGTCGCTCCTTTATTCCGTCAATAAAATAAATGCATATCATGTGTATGTTTCTTTGATCAGTGGTGTGATCGTGCTTCTCAAGTTTCTCGTCGTTCCAACGCAGCTTCTCATTCCGTGAGGAACTTTGACGCAATTCGCGAGAACTGAAGTTGTATAGTACTCTCACCGTCCCGTAATAAGTTACTCCTACTTTTTAGAGTTTAAATTTTGTCAAACAAAAGAGTGTTCCAAATCATATCAGGCCATCTTCAACCCAACTAGTTTCCATACTTGTCATGTCATCTAGAAACTATCACGGAAACTATAGTCCCAATGGACAGTTACTTCAACATAAATCGTCATCCAATCAAAGCTCATCTCTCTCCATTCCTCTCCCAATCCCCTTTCTTCTTGTCTTGGTTATCGTGTAGACATGGTTTCTCAATCAAGAAACCAGGTCTATCTCTTTCCTCATTAACTCTCATGCCACATCAGATTTTTGCTTACTTGGCATATTATTTAATGCTATGGAAACTATCCTAGACATTGGATTGGGCATGGCCTGAAATAGCTCATTAATTGTCATCTGGTTCAATTCACGAGTGAAGAACCTCCCTTTGATTGGGTGACAAGTTAATCACCAACATGCATAATTAAACAGACACAAGAATCCATAAGTCCAACTCAACTACCAAAGCTAATTAAATAGATTGATTGGGGGTATATAGAACATTTTTCATCCTCACTATTTGGTCATAAAATTTCTAAAAAAACACTTATTACGTGACGGAGGGGACCGAGGGAGTATGTTGCAGTGCTCGCAAGGTGTTTGCCGTAATGCGTCTTCTGTTCTGCAGTGTTAGCAAGGCGGGACCATGTCGGCACCTGAGGAGCGTGACCGGCTGAGCGAGCTGCCTGATCACCTCCTGCACCGCATCCTGCGTTTGCTGGACGCTCGGGAGGTCGTCGGCCAACTCACGCGCCTGTCACGCCGGTGGCGGTACCTGTGGGCTACCTCACCCTACGTCAATCTACGGTCTGCTTACAACGGCTCGGAGAAGTTCGGGAACTTGCTGCTCCTCCTTCGTGACGGCAAGGTGATGCTGCACACGTTCTGCCTGCACAGCTGCAACTGGAAACACTTCCGGCACGAGTGCAGGTGGCTGCTCCATGCCATTAGCCGTGGCCTCCGTGTGCTCGAAATTAATCTCAGCAACCCTTGCTTATTCCAGCTGCCTGACAGTGTCTTCAGCTGTGCAACCCTTGAGTANCTTCCACCTGACTGCCCCTGCAGGTAGGAATGAGATTGTTGCCCCCAGGTTTGTCTCTCTACCCTGCCTGAAGAAAATGCACCTTCAGTTTGTGAGGTTCAACGATCCATCTGTGGTGGAGAGGCTTAACTCTGGTTGCCCGGCTCTTGGAGACTTGAGTTTGTCTTGCTGCNATACTTGGTTCATTCAAGATATCGTCTGACACTCTGAAGATTCTGTCCATTACTGACTGCGAGTACGATGAAATCCATGTTTCTGCCCCCAACCTTTGTTCCCTGAGGTTAACTGTTTCCGGGAAAGTTCAGCTTGATGGCATGCCATGTCTGGTGAGTGCATGGGTGTACCTTTGTGATGGAGTTCATAACCTTCAGCGGGGTGGATATGACCTCACTGCAGCACTAAGCAGTGCCCAGCATCTTGAGCTATTCAGATTTAATTTGCTCCTCCAGGTACAAATTTGCCTTCTCTTCGCTGCAATGCTACTTTGCAATTTCGCTTCTGATCAGACTCTCCAAAGGGGACGACGCTGGAGAATTCCGCAAAGTGAGATGCTTGTTGAAGGAGAAGACAAAGCCCAAGGTGACAGAGATAGAATGGTTTTAGACCTTTAAGTGGCCAGTCTCGCTGCGGTATCATGGTGCCCCTGTTTGTCGTTCTTCCAATTCAGAGTCTGCATCTGTTATCTGCGCTGCCACTATTATGCCGTAACGGTGTCATACTAGGGGAAGGGCAGACTTGGTTATTACTGGATACTACTGTGCCAAACTATCAGGTTATTATTGTGATTACTTTATTTAGGGTATTGATCGACAAGTTTTATCAGTATGGATTTTAGTTTATGGACTTGATGTTCTTTCAGTAATGTATTACGCCTTCTTTATCCTGCTTGGACCTGTGCCCTCCGTTACCAAGTCCCGGAAACATTCCAAGTCTATTTGTTTACACAAATTAAGCTAATTGTTCCAACTGGATTCTTTCCAGAGGGTAATTCCCTGGAAACCGAACGTGAGCACTGACTTGAGCAATAACGATGATATCAGCGCTCTGTTTCCACAAACATATTGCTTTGTGCTCACCGACCTGCCCTTTTAAAAATAAATCTAACAACCCATTGAATTCTACGGAGGAGACGTCGGCGTCGTCCCAGTAGGCTAGTCCTTCCTTCGTTTCTTTCCTTGGCCGGCAGAGGCTGCCGCCGGACAGTGCCAAATAATAGTACATAGTGTCTGTTTTAGTTCGGCAACTTTCAACTGCAACTTACTCCCTCCGTTCCACAAAGAATGATGTTTTAGCATTCAAAATTTGTCCCAAAAAAGAATGATGTTTTACTTAATTTGGCATGTGTGCATGTGTATATTGGCATGCAACAATCAATTAATACTAAATATAACAAATAAATAGGGGTAATTGAGGTCATTTTACCTACTTAATATTTTGTCCTAAAATTTCTAAAGCATCATTCCTTTTGGGACGGAGGGAGTACACATTAAAAAACGTATCCTCCTCACAGGACACGCTTTCCAATAACAACTTTTACCTCTAACTTTCCAATCTAAACACAGCCCAGGTTCGAGACGCCCAGGTTCGAGACCATTTTAAGGTTGTGTTTAGCTTGGCAAGTTGCCGAAATTTGAGGTTGAAAGTTGTCATTGGAAAACGTGTTATGTAAGAGAAGACACGCTTTTCAATATCTGTAACTTGCCGTTTTAGACAGCAAGTTGCCGAACTAAACACAGCCGTGTACNCCGTTCCAAATTGTAAGTCATTCCAAGATTCTTGGAAAGTCAAACCATCTCAAATTTGACCAAGTTTTTACACTAATGTACAAACATTTATCATACCAAATAAGTATCATTAGATTCTTGGTAACATATATTTTCATATTAAATTTGTCCGATGTAATAAATCTTCATGATTCTCTCTATAATTTCGGTCAAACTTGAAATAGTTTGTCTTTCCAAAATTCTGGGAATGACTTACAATTTGGAACGGAGGGAGTACTACGCAGCTATGCTCACTGAAATTTTGACAAGAATAACTGCCCCAGTTTTCTTGTCATCTGAATTCTGACTAGAACTACATGACATGCATGCATGGACCATGCATAAAGCGTTCTGAATTTAGATGATGGTCACAGTTCAGGTCGTCACGCTTCTATTGACGATCTTTAGTCTTGTAAACTTCTTCGTTCTACTCTTGATGAAATAATAAGATGAAGAAGGCATCCGTCCTTCCGACCGACCGACCGACCGAGTAAATGAATGCTGGCCAAGACCAAATAGGCACACATGAATTGAACCTGGCCCTTTCATCCATCTCTAGAACTCGAGGGTGGGCAGGCGTAGGCGTTGACCTCTGGCATGGACGACCGGATATACTCGAAATGACAGGCAGGGAGTTGATCAAGCGATCACTACGTCTACGTACACCCGGCCTGTAGTAATCTGCATTTGACCTCGTTATCGATCGGCCGGTGTTGCTTTCATGGGTCGGCTATATATGCAGCTGGGATTGACTTTCTTCGCGCTCCAGCCCCGGCGGCGTGCGTTTCTTAATACTTTTTACTTACTGTCTTATGTGCAGGCAGAAAATCTATCCCTGGATTCTCAAGCTGGATATGCATCCCGTGCGTCGTCAATATATAATTACGTTGCGAACAAGAGCAAAAACCAGCGATAAAAAATGAAGTATGGAGTCATCAGCAGATAAGAGATCAGATTTGCACTTGCACACGTCGTCGTGGTCGTCATCATCGGTTCGTTGTCTGCCTTATCGCCTCTCCCT
>JAZFNS010062322.1:4688-15721 GCA_037127165.1 Alloteropsis angusta | reverse complement strand
CAGTAGATAGAGTTGTATTATACATTGCAAACATGGTGTTTGGAACGTGTGATATCATTGGGGGGCTCACTGCCCGGCGGATTAGTAGAGGTAGACAGCAGGTGGTGACAGCCCTGTCCGTCCTTATAATCCTCCAAGTCCGGGAGTTGATGTTAGACCTTTATGATAAGAAGTCATACGTCGTCCCTTGATGAGTGAACCTTTTGATACCTCGAAATGCACTCTAGTATATTTCCCTGGACAAAGCATGTATGTTGTAAGTTGTATAATCCAAGTCCCATACGTATGAATATTACTGAAACCTCTAAGTCTGACATTGTACTAACTACTAGCTAAGACATAATTAATGGGCAATGAACTTCTGTGTGTCACAACACCCCTATCCTTCAAGAATATATCAAACACTCCCTGTCTAGGCTATGGTTGATTATTGATGATGTATATATATGTATTGGATAACAACTCTCTTTAACTAAATGCTTTCCCTGCGGATAAACAAATAACGATACTCTGGAATACTCTCGGGTAAAATGCTACAATGTACTTCTGTGCTTGCAGAATAATGTAAACGTTAACAAATACCAACATTACGCCGTATGGGTTTTGCGCACGGCAGAATATACAGCTATAGCGCTTTTCAGGGAGTTATTGACAATGGCTAGGTTTGTTCCCCTAGCCTATATATACCACCATGGACGAGTTCATTGCTGCTCTTTGGACTTCCTAACACCTTTGAGACATAGAGAGAGTTGTGAGGAGACTTTCACCCACAAATCATCAGCCTTTGAGTGAGTTTGAGCAAAATAGACTTAGTGTGCATATTAGCTCAAGCCATTGCTTAGTGCGGTCAAATGAAAGTCTTGGGTGCTTGTTACTCTTGGTGATTGGCGGCACCAAGACGGTCTTGGAGATGTGGAGTTCTTAGTGAGCTCTTGAAGATTGTGGGAGCCCCAAGAAGAAGCTTGTACATGGAAGTGAAGCCCGCCATTCCGAAGATTGAGAAAGAGGCATTCTCTTAGTGAGCACTTGGTCGTGGATCAACGGGAGACTATACTCTTAGTGAGTGTCTCACCGTGGACTAGGGGGCAGCGCCAACTCCTCGATACCACAAGAAAAAATTGGTTGTGTCTTTGCCTTTTTTTTACTTTCCCGTACCTTTGATCATGATGATTGCTTTGCTTGCCATGATGTTATTCATTACATGATCTAAGGACTCACCTTAGTGTGGTCTTGGTAGGATAGAGATTATAGGCTTGGGGCAACACTAGCTATAGACTAAGGATATTTCTCTTAGATTGAAAAAGACCCAAATTCACCCTCTCTCTTGGACTATCGATCCTTACCTCCACTTGTTCTTGATGAAGCAGAAGTAAAATTGCTGAAAAGAAAATGAACTCTTTAGAAAAAAAGACAAAAACAGCGAGAAGCTCTCGCAATCCAGCCACTGCACCTTTCCTTGTGCGCTAGCTCCTTGGGAACAACCAAATCGAGCAAGGCAGGTGGTCTCATGTGTCATGTGGCAACACCTGCAGCTATGCGTGCGTTGGAGAACTGTAGACAGAGGGAAAGGATGCAGGCTAGCGAGCCACGGTGGCCTTTTTTTGTTTTGGAAACTTACGATGGCCTGTTTTAGAGATGCAAGCCATGAGCGAAGATGGAGAGACGTGGCAGAGTCTTGGAAAATAGTAAATTTTTTATTTTTAATTTTTTTAAACGATTTTGTAAACCTGTCAACCAACCGCCGAAACACTTGGCGGCTAGGGCCTCCCATCAAACCATTCGACTGCTAGGGCATACCACCAAATGGTTGGGCGGTTTGGGCCCTGTTGCCACTCCCCCCTCCTTCCCCTTATGTCCAAATGGTTTGGACATTAGTTTTCTTTTTCATTTTTTTGTTTTTTTTTTTGAAGCATGTAGGCCATTCAATCTGTGGCTTATCTTTCCTGCAGTAACTCAAAGAAAGAACACCCTATATGTTGTAGGGTTGTGTTTCTTTGGATGAGTGCATCAACTTGGTCTATGCACCAGCCCCCCACTTGCTATAAAATGGGGTGCAATCGATTTTCAACTCACTCAAACCTGAAACCTACTCCATCCTTTCTCCTGTTTGCTCCCTCTCCCATGGCTTCCTTCTGCCCCAACCTGCTTACCATGAGCAAGGTGAGAGTAAGTGTTCCTGAAAGGGTTGAGGTGCCGATGTGCTTCTGCGGTGATCTGTGCATGCTGGTGAAGACCCAAGTGGTCGAAGACTACTATCGCATGAGGTTCTTTATGTGCGAGAACCATGCCTATGACTGACCAAAGCCCTTTGGCAACGTTAGGGCCAAGTTATTTCTAAGCTCTTGTGGTTTCCTATTTTCGCAACTTTTTCCTTTTGATTTGCAAATTGAGTGGGGGATAAAGACTCCGCCGCCTCTTTGTGATTTTGCACAGTGGTTAGATATCGAGCAGTCCGAGGAGGGGAAGGCCTATATGGTGATGAAGGTAGCAGACGTAGCGCATATCATGAAGGATTGGGAAATGGCTAAAGAAAGGGAGAAGTTTCAGAAGCGGCAGGAGAAGAAGCGGAAGAAGGACCAGGAGGCGATTCGCAAGAGGATAGAGGAGGTTGATCGTCGTGCATTCGAAGAACGGGAGGCCAACCGTGAGCGCAAGAGAGAGAGGGCACACCATGCAAAGGCTGCTGATCCCAAGGCCATCTAGAAGGGGAAATATCCTCGTTGCACCGAGTAGACCTTTCATTCAGTACCCGGCCTAATGTACTTCCCCTAAGGCATGTTAGGTGTAGCAGTAACAGCAACAGCCAATGTATGTGGTTCGCTGCACATGCCATTGCAACTAATTTGTTTAGGATTTGTGTTAGGTTGTGTCACGGTCCTTTGTGAGGCAATTTAATGAATGCAGGGAACACGTCAACGAATTGAAAGTAGAATCGCATGAAACATGTAATATCACATAAAGCATGACAAAGTATCGTATCATATATCACACAGTATCATACATTAAGTACTGAAAAAAAACAACTAAATACGACTGCGCTTGGCGGGCACCCTGGTCAAGTTCCTCGTCGCCGCCCTTGTGTGCAGCCTGTTGTACGTCAGAGGGTCGGGGGGCATCACGTATTGGGTGGGGCAGCCAGTGTTGGGAGGAGCGGGCATCGCATGCTCTGGCAGGGAGTCCTGGGTAGGAAGGGGGGCGCCATGGAGCTGTGAAGGTTCGGCCTCCACCTGTGACCCTTGACCCTGGGCATACCAGGTCTGGAGGTCGAACGGGGAGCCTGTCCCCTACGCAGCCCCTGGGTCGCTCTCTGTGTCCGAGGGTGTCCCTCCCGTAGTGTACACTGCACAATGAGAATTTTGTCAGTACAAAAATTGAAATATGCTAATGAATTCATTTGGAAAACAAGAAACTCACTCATGCCCAGCACCGACTACATAGCCGAGGACGACCCGGGTACGCAAGAGGACGAGCCGCCACTGGACCTAGGAGACATCAAGTTTGGCTTCAACATAAAATATAAATAAATAATTTTCCAGAAAGATGTGTGTCGAAATAATGTGTACCTGTGGTGTAAGTCCAAACAGGCAGAGGGGTGTACGTTGGTCCCCCTAATGCGGAGGGGGTACGTGGGCCCCCTATGGAGAAGTCAGTACTGCGGGAGACGTGTACGTCGGCATCGGTGGACGTGTCGACGTCGTGTGGACCTGAGGGGTAGGGGGCCTAGGGGGGTGAGTCTTCTCTATACTACTGCAGAGGGACTCACTGCCACTGACCGGTGGGCCTGATGTGTGGCCTGGCCCACCTGGCGGTTATAGAAGTCCCTCTGCAGTACTGCAGAGGATTTGCTTCCCTAGGGGTGGGGGATGTGGCAACGGACCTGCTCTAGTAGGAGGGATGGGAGGCCTGGAGGAGCTCATGATGACGTGATATGACCCCTCACTCAACGCACAACCAGACGAAGATAGCGTGTGACGTAGAATCGCCAGCCCGTCCACGACCCGGCACGAAATCTGCTGCCTGAACCGGTACAGGAGCGACAGGATACTGTCGTACGCGGCCACGTGCTGCTCCTGTGTCTTGTGTGGGACCATGGCACGGCTCTTCGCAGCGATCACGTCGATGTCGGCGAGGACGTCCCACTGTAACTTTGTGTTAATCAAATAGTTCAAGTTATGAAAGAAATTGTGAAAGGCCGAAGATAAATTGATTTACTGCTATACCGAAGTTCTGGTCATGGGCCCTGGCGTACGCCACGTGAACGAACAGCGGCGGCTGAACGTGATCGATCCGAAGTCGCGTCCGTGGCCAGTACCACTCCAGGTACTGGGCGAAGGCCTCGTCAGAGTACGGCCTGACCTCGTCCACCCTATCGTCCAGCGCCTCCCCCCACTGGTCTACGTACGGTTGTACGATGGGCTGCCACTGTGTCATACCAGTGTGCCCCTTCGTCGTCCACCTAGGAAACAGAATTTTGTAAATGAACATAACTTGCGACATATGTTGATGACATACGTACCTGTGTTGGGTCGGGTCGACGCTGTGCACCACGGGCAACGGGGAGTGCTGGTACATCCAGAACTTCCTCAGCACCCGCTCCGGGTGGTAGTCCTCGACATGCACGTCGTAGAGCAACGGCTTCTTCGTTAGCCAGTACTCCTGGACGCGCAGGCAGAACGTCGAGACGCCCTCGCGTGCTCGCGCATGGATCACCTCTGGCGTGTACGACGTTCAACACACGTCCCTGTCGACCAGGCTATTGAACTGGCCTACGAAGTCCACGTATGACTTCTTCGTCTGCGAGCTTACCCAACTAGGTTGTACATGTTTAAGAAACAATGTTAGTTAACAAAACTATATTAATCCAATTAAAGTTTCGGATCTTTTCCTAGGAAGGCAGCACAGAGAACTCATCGTTAGGTAGTCACGTGGGTCGGTGCCGACCTCGACCAGGTCGTAGACCGCTCCCTCCATCAAAGGCTGACCCACCGGGAACCGCTCCTAGCACCAAAGATGGATGAACAAGGGACATCCTCTCCCTTGCCCAGCTTCTGCACGCCGGTGCAGAGTACCTTGTAGGTGGCGGCCAACACCGCCGACCCGTAGCTTATCTGCCTCATCTCACAGATTGGGTCGTTCGCCACCGCCTCAGCGTAGGGGATCAGCAGCTTGGGACACGAGTCCCCCTGAGAGCTGCAGAACATGATCCAGCCGAAGGGCCAGATGACGTAAGCAAGGAGGTACAACTGGACGGTGGTGTCGTCGGCGTCCTACGTCATGTACTCAGCCTGCAATAAATGACACCGGTTAGATTCGCCGTCGCAATTAATTAATCAATGATTAAATGTCAAACATAAGGCTAAAGCTACTTACGCTAAACTGAAGCAGCCACTTCTTGGCAGGCCCGTGGGTGCTCGTGAAGTCGGAGAGAGCACCGGAAGGCGTGTGGGTGTTTTGCTGAATGCACGCAAACCTCACCTGTAGAGCCGCCCTCCAGGTCAGAGGAGCGTCTAGGGCGCTCAGGGGTCCCCCGCTAACGGGGGGCCTAACAAGAACGAGACATTCTGAAGGGTGGGCGCCATCTCGCCCATGGTCATGTGGAAGGTGTGTGTCTCTGGGCGCCACCGGTCCATCAGGGCCCATAGTAACGAGTAGTCGAACTGGAAGCACACCAGACGGTCCTGTGGCTTCAACCCCTGATGGTTCAAGTCCCCTTGCACCATCTTCGTGAGGGGCTGAAGACCAGCTACACGTAACTTGCACCAAAAATTATGAATTACACACAAATATTTATATATATCAAAAAATTGTAATGTCAACAATACTTGAACTAACGTTGTAGCAGGGGTGGAAGTGCGGGTGTAGCGGCATGTAAGTCATGCCTACACGAGCACGAAAGGTGCCGCCGACGTCGACACCTCGACTACTAACTGATACGAGCGGTGCTCCAGGTCGAGTCGATTATCCAGCAACTCTGGTGTCAAGTAAGCAGTTGCGGCTGCTGACTCGTCCATCGCTGCAACAAATTGTACGGATACTAATACATTCTAAAAAACAACTAATGTTTATGTAAAAACTACTAATTGATCAAAAAAGTAGAAATATTGATTAGAAAACCTTCAAAAGTAAGCCTATTTGATTCTAAAAAGTAAGCTTATTTCCTTCTAAAAAGTGATCATATTTCTTCAAAAAATAGTTCTAAAAGGTAAGAATATTTCCTTATAAAAATAATTCTAAAAAGAAAGCCTATTTCATTCTAAAAAAGAAGCATATTTCCTTCTAAAAAGTGATCATATTTCTTCTAAAAATAGTTCTAAAATGTAAGTATATTTCCTTATAAGAATAATTCTAAAAGGTAAGCCTATTTCATTCTAAAAAGTACGCCTATTTCATTCTAAAAAGTAATCACATTTCTTCAAAAAATAGTTTAAAGGTTAGAATATTTCCTTAAACAAATAATTCTAAAAAGTAAGCCTATTGCATTCTAAAAAGTAAGCCTATTTTATTCTAAAAAGTAAGCATATCTCCTTCCAAGAAGTAATCCTATTTCTTCAAAAAAATCATTCTAAAAGATAAGCATATTTCGTAATAAAAATAATTCTAAAAGGTAAGCCAATTTCATTCTCAAAATTAAGGCTATTTCATTCTAAAAAGTAAGCCTATTTCCTTCTAAAAGTTCTAATAGGTAAGCCTATTTCCTTCTAAATTTGACTACACAAATTATCTAAAATCACATATAAAAACAAGCCTATTTCCTTCTACAAAACTATTTTTTTATATACAATCAAGAACTATATCTAAAAAGTACTAGTATTTAAAAGGAAATAAAAAAATAATACAACTAATATTGAACTACATATAAAAATACTTATCTAATCACTAACTACACCTAAATCACAAACTACATCTAAATCACTAAGTATATCTAAATCACAAACTAAATCTAAATTACTAACTACAATGACTAAGGCTATTGTGGCCAATCATTACCTACATACGGAAGCAACATATAAAATGTAGATCATACCTGCCATGGGCGCGTTAATCCGGCAGGGCTTCGCCGCGGTATTCCTCCCTCTATCTCGCTCGAGAACTGGATTAGGGAGGGTTCAAATGAGGGGTTAGGGCTGGAAAACGGGGTTTTATAATCCCCCTAACCTAACCGTCGAATGGTTCGGCGGGAGGGGCTGCCGTCGCCGATCGGACGACGGGAAGCCTTCCCGCCGGATCCAGTAGTGGCAGCACAAGGCGCTTCCCCCTGCCGCCGAATGGTTCGGCATTTAGGTGGGTCGAGCCCAGATACTGACACCAACTGCCGAATGGTTTGGTGGGTCGGCCCATTTTTTAAATTAAAAGTCCCTAACCGATAAATGGGCCGGCGTTTGGGGCCAGGAACCGCTGGCCCATTTGCAAAATCTGGCACCCAGCCGCCATTTTGCAAAATCGTTTAAAAAATTTAAAAATAAAAAAATTTGCAAACAGGCGGAGAGCAGCTGGATAGGGGAACCGACGTTGATGGGCCTTGGGATTAGGGTTACGGAGGCATGTTGGGCCTGTGAACTATTTTGAGCCAAAAATAACGATGGCAAGGCCTGCTCTATGGATGGTAAACCAGGACGCGGCGAAAAGGGTCGGGGATAGGGATGGCAACATGGCAAAATCCACGCGGATACTACCTATAACCATCCCTGCAAGTGAGCAAAAATCCGTGCTCACGCCCGTGCCCGCTATCTGCCACGGGCACAAAGCCATGCCCGCGCCCGCAATCCGCAGATATTCCATGCCCGTGTGCCCGGAAAATCAGTGGAGATGGTAGGGCAACGGCTCGGTGTGGAGACGGTCAATGAGGGCCTGAGCGGTGGTGGCTCGACGTGGAGATGGTCGGCGACGAGGCAAATCCTTGGGCGGGGTGGCCGCTCGATGTGGAGGTGCTCAGCGATGACCAGACGCTCGGCAACAAGTAGAGGCTCAGAGCCTTGGGTGGCCACCTCCTTCTTCGCCATGGCCTGGTTGTCCGCCTCCCGTGTGTCGTGGGTGCTCGGACTCTCGATTTGTGAGCGGAGGGGCTAGGGTGCGGTGGGAACTGAGAAGGGGAATCGGGGTCTCAGATTATCAATGAGGGTGGAGTCAGGGGCTCGGGCCGTGGGGCCTTGGGATCAGAGATGCGTGGTGCGGCTGTGTCCCTTGTGAGTGGTGGCCAGGGAGGGAAAAAAAGAGGGGTCAGATGAGAAGAAAACCCTAAATTCTCTATATATATAATACGAATGTTTAGGTCCCACCTGTCAGTATATTGGAGCGGGTCTCGCGGATTTGCGGGTGTGGATACCAATTTTTTGTGCCCACAAACAGATATCCTCTGGGTCTAGGGTCGTGCTCGCGCCTATGCCCACGAGCACAACACTAGACCCATATCCGCGTCCACCTGATTTACTATCTACGCGTATGCGGATATTTCGTGCACGTTGCTAGCCGTCCCGTCCCAGCGAGCCCTATTCCTCTGTCCTCGGAGGGCTTGTTTGCCAGCCTACTTCCCCGCATGGAACCCGTCAATTCCCAGTGTTGAAAGCCCACGCGGAATATCTCCACGAGCCCACGAACCTGAGCCTTTTGAAGCGTCCTACGCTGGTTATTTTGGCTCGCTTCAGCCCATTATCCACGCGGAAGGTCGCCCGATCTGTATAGCTCGAGAAAGGATCCCTTTCTCGCCCCCCGACTCCGCCCNGGGTTCACCTAACCGCTACAGTACCGGTTTTTTTAAATGNNNAAAAAACCGGACCGGTAACCGTTCCAACCGGACCGGTTACCGCGGTTTGGTCGGTTTGCTACAGTCGCCGCTGCCGCCCCGCCCCACGGCTCGCCTCCTCCTCCGCAGCCACCGTCCTCCTTCACATGCGCAGAATTCTTCTCCCACCGGCAAGACATCTCGGTGGGTCAACCTCCGGTCGCATCTCCCTGTCTGGCTATCCAAGCTAGGGTTTCTCCTCTCCTCACACGATTTCTTGTAGATCTTGGGGAAGAAGAGTTGCAGTTGCAGCCCCATGGAGAGAGCGATCTAAGGCGAGTGGTCACGGACGCGAGCTCAAGGAACTCTTCTCCCTCCTCCCGTACCTCTCCATCGACCACCTCTACCACTTGCTCCAGGTATGAACCCACCGCCTCTTATTGTTCATGTTGCCACCTCTTCTTGATTATGGGTGTTACGAGTACGTTGTTCATGTTTCATGAATGTTCAGTTAGCTCTTAGTCCTTGGCTGTTAAGTCATTCCTTCCTTTTCACCAGCCGAAGAAACTATGACTATCTCAGCTAGCTTAGCAGCACCCCTTCCCTAGCAAACGCAATAGTAGCACTATATTTTATCTTACTTTATTTTTTTACTTCTGCACTTTGCAGCCAGCAAACTTCACACACGGACACGGTAGTTCATGACACAATATCGCAAACAAAATGTAATAGTTCATCGATCTTAATGTTTTTTTTGTTGTGGTAACATCGATCTTAATGTTTTGCAGGAATAAAAACTTCTTAAAATACTCTAGGAAAATCAATCTATTTTTATTCTTCAGTTGTAATCATAAAATTGGTTCTTCGATTTTTTAGTCAGATTCTAGTACTTCAATACATTTCCGCCAAGTGTTTTCGAGAAAAAAAAATCATCTGTAAGTGGTTTTTTGTCAGAAGTATCTTGTGTTTTTCTGGTGGTTATCCACACAGTTGTGTTGTGCCAGACTGCCAGACTACCATTACAACTAGTAACCAGTATGCAGAGTGTGTGTCTAAACCAGGAGGATAAATCATAGGTCGCGCTAGTAACCAGTGTTTAACATTAATTCGAGTTTTTCAGTGATCATTACTGTTAGATCCTGACAATGAGCAAACCACCTGTTGGTCCCTGAGGTGGAAAAAAAAGCTTTGTTTTGATCGCAAGTGCCACCATGTGATCTTATTCTAATGCTAATTGCTAAGGTTTTCAACAGTAGTATTACATAGGCTAGAGCTGAAAGTTACTCTGTAGTAAACATTTTGGCAATCCATAATGCAGAGAGAAACACATGAAACCATGCATTTATTGGGATGCTTTGATGTTTCATTTTACCTAATATCACTGCATTGCTAACTGTATACTTTGGAATTTGAAGGCATCTGACTGACAAGACAAGTCGTTGTATAAATCACATGGCAACCTGGCGTAGAGCGATGGTGGACAAATGGGTTCAGCATCTGGAACAAAATATTACATATTGTAGTAGCTTACAATTTTCTGTGTTAATTGTCGTGTGCTTATAATAGAAACATTGCACTTGCAAATAACTTCATTGGTGAAAGGAGTTGAGCGGGTGTGTTGCTGCTGGTGATCTTTTTTTGGGGGGGAAATTGCTGCTGGTGATCTTGAGTTCATATATAGCCCATATGTTGCTTCGGCTTTTGAGAACCAGCTAGTAATCAATCTGTATTATCCCTCTCGGTGATAATGACATTTAGACATTTTTAGATTCTCAAATTGTGGGTTACAACTCATGTCAGGAAATAGATATGCAAGTGTAAGTTTAAAATGTGGATGTAAGGATGGAAAATACAACTATATTTTAGATCTTTTTTCATTTTATGAAAGGATGGAGCAAAGCATTGTTTAAATTCGGAGATGTTTTACATTGTAAGATTGTTTTTTATTAATTATTATTTTTATGAATATTTTGAGTAATTTTTTGTAACTCGGGATTTTTACCCCTTGTCTACCAAATGGCAGCAGAGAATCGATCCCTGATAGGGTTTCTCCCTAGGAATTTCATGTGCAGGAAAATCCGCCTTGAGGGCTTGTTCGGTTTTTCCTATTCCACATGGATTTGTAGGAGGTTGAGGAGATTTGAGGGTGATTTTGACTTGTTTGGAATTTATACCCCTCCGATCCCTTTCAAATCCACGTAGAATATAAAAAAGAACAAGCCCTGAGGGTTTTCTTCCCTGCGTTTATTTCCTTTCGGTGCCAAACTAAGCCCAACAGAAGAATTCTTCGCGGGGAACTGAGGACCGGATCCAC
>JAZFNS010079160.1:3820-14297 GCA_037127165.1 Alloteropsis angusta | reverse complement strand
TGCCCCGTGGCCGCTGGATTCCAAGAGGGGGGCATGTGAGAAGTTTGCATTGGCAGCATGGGTAAAGCCCTCAACGTACGGTCCTGCAAGGGATGAAATCATCAAAACGATATGATTTAAGTAAAGATAACATTTATAAAACTATAAAACTAAAGGAAATCATCACTTTGTATGAACAAATAGAAATTAAAAAATATATACATGAGGTTCAGTAGTTTAAGGCAAGCAAATTCCAAGGTACAATGAATAGGGATGCTGGTAATAAATTAAATGGTATCACACTTAGGCAATCTATGACTTGAGCAACAATTTATATCAGCCAAAACTTGCAAACCAGAAAAGTTTGAGAGGAAAAAAAATGAAATGTTGAATTAGTCAGGACAGTCCATGTATGAAGTGAACCTAATCAAACAATTGGCTTTTAAAACTACAATAACAAGATTGGATGCATATGTGAAATCATGGCACAACAGCAATGTTTCCAAACATTTATGCTTTCATACTTAAACCAATCTAGGCACAATAGAACAGGAAGTATATCTGAGAGCAAGATATATGTGATCTTCTTCAATATTTTTGCAATACAGTACTAGATCCTATTACTTTTATAGTGCTTAAGTTCAATGAACATAAGATACATGTACCATTTCAGAAGTCGTGCCAGTAGATTTGTAACACGAATCAAACATGAAAAGCATCAGAAAATTCAAGCATGGGATGGAAATCACCTTGCACTGGGTACGGCCCCCTCGGGAAGCCTGAAAGGGATGATGTCGAGTGCCTTGCGGGTTCTTGCATGGCGCGTCCGCCGGGTTGATACAGGGGTGGTACAACGGCGCTCGTACCAAGTAACCAGAATAGCTTGCACAGGGACTACGCATGCCTTGGTATGGCACCGCAACGCTGGAACTGGCGTACGGGGGCACCGGTGTATGCATGCCTCCTTGTGCCGATGCAGAGGTAGAACCGGCGTATGCATGAAACGGTCCGGCATAGGCACCAGGTGTTGCAGCTGCGCTTCCGGCCAAGAAGGGGTTGTTCAAGTCGAATGTAGCAGGGGCGTTAGGCTCGGCGTGGCAAGCGCTGGTGTCGAACGGAGGGGGTGAAAACGGCGGCGGGTGCGCTGGGTAGAAACAGGATCCGAAATGAGGATCCGGCTGGGAGTAACTCCTCAAGTGGTCGTCACCTCCTGCAGACATGATGGGTCTGTTGCGAAGATTGGGTTGGGGAGGAAGGCGCAATGGGAGCGGGACAGAGGCCCGGAACCTAGACGACAATGGGGGCGGAACAAGTGGGGGTACGAACAGCGAAGGAGACCCAACGGCAGGGGGATTGATAGGGAGGTGGCAGTTACTCGATGGTGGCCGAGTGGGGTTCGACGGTGGCGGATGGGAGGGAGTGAATGTCTACGGGTGCGGTGCGGGTGGAAGACTAGAGCGATGGTGCAGATCCGGAGGTGCCCGCCATGGAGGCCGATGGTGGTGCACTGCAGCGCGGAAGGCGTCCCACGGAGGAGGGGGGGGGAAGGAAGGGCGGCTCACGGGCGAACAAATGACACAGTGGAGTACAGCGGCGGCCTGGGGTAGGTCGCCGACCGGATGCGAGGAGCGGCGCCGGATGGATGGGACGCCGGACCCCAGTTCGAAGGATGGACGACGCCTCCAGAACTGTAGGCCGGGGCGCCGGCCTCGCTGTTAAAGACCGGCCTTGGGTCGCCGGTGAACCCCCCAGATCTAGGTCGGCCGATGCGCGCCGTCCCGATCTCCAAGCCTGGTAAAGATCCTGCCCCGTTTGGCCCAGACCTGCGGTGTCCGGCGGCGGCAACTCCAGCGCTCGGCCTTGACAGGGGAGAGGGGGCAGCCGTTCGGTGGGACACAGAGGCGCGACAGGGTGCGAGGGGGCGGCACAGCGAAGGAGAGCGGCGAGACGGGTTGCGGGAAGGAGGAGGTCACATGATTGCGGCCGGGAATGGGTCACGGGGACGCTTAACGGGCTCCCCCATGGACCCCACGCATGGGCCACCACTTGGTCCCACAGTTGGACCCACATCTTTGACAACTTTTCCTAAACATGTGGAAAACTTTTTAAGGATTTTTTCCCTCCTCCATTTAAACATGGCTAGGTTCACTATTTTCTTGTTGCTACGCATGTGGCAAATATTGTTAGAGCATATGGGAACAAACCAACAGCCTGTTTAGATCGGCAACTTACACCTGTAACTTACATATTGAAAAACACGTCCACCTCACAGGACATGCTTCTCGATAGCTACTTTCACCCCAACTTTCTAATCTAAACACATCTCAAGTGCATGTGCATGATTTCTGTGCGCCGTTATCCTCAGAGGATCGTCACTTTCTGATGACCTACTATTTTTGTTGGTCTCAGAGGTTATGTGTAATTCTGTGTACCTGCCAAAAAAAGGATCATGCTCATCAAGCAGTAGTACCTCCATAGAGTTCTTATTTTTGAAAAAAAAAACAAAAGCACATCGTTTTATTTCATGATTTTTCCATGTACGGGTAGAAGACAGACTTGCAGGATACAATTGGAATGGAATATATTGATGAATGCATTACCGACAAAAAAAAGACTCTAAGTTGGCCCTATATATGTTAAATCTATTTTATATCTTCATGGGTTACTTTTTCCATATGGTAGATATTATCTTACTGTTCACTTCAAATTTTAATAAAACATAGAATAGTTAGACTTAATACACACTAGGCCAATGGACTCCTTGTGCGCAAGTTACCATTGTTTTAAGAAAAAAAATCCATCTATTCTTGAGAACTAATCGATCATATCTCAACAACTTCAAACCAGATGCCACCAACTCCACGTTTTTGTGAAGCAAATCTAGAGGTCAACTTCACGTTTTTGTGAAGCTCGTCAAGAGGTGCTCCACTGTTTTACAACTTCACGATGGATCTGCTCTATGATGGAGTTGGTCGAGTGGAGCCGCGTGGATCTGATCCAAATATATCCTTCGTATATTTTGAAGATGCTGGAAACATAGGGGGGGCAGTGTTTAGTCTCCCATATTTTTTTCACCTATCACATCAAAGAGAATCTTACATGCATGGATTACTAAATGTGCACTAATGACAAAACTAATTTCATGACCCTCCCGGATAACTATACGAGACGAATCTAATGAGACTACTTAATCCATATTTTTCCCATAGTGATGCTACAGTAATTATCCGCTAAATATGGATTAATTATCCTCTAATTACCTTCATTAAATTCTTCTCGCAATTTCCAGACGAATCTTATAATTAGTTTTATTATTAGTCTATGTATACTATTTCTAGATGGTAAAATTATTTTCGCAAAGTTTATTCAGAATAAGCATCCTGTATATGCTCCCGGCAACCAATAATATCCGCGGAGAGATCGATGAGTAGTAATCGAAGGTCATGATCCAAACAAAACCCATCAGTTGGACCTCCGGGCAGCCGAGCCTGTTTAGTTCGGCAATTTTCACCTGCAACTTACATATTGAAAAACGTATCCTTCTCACAGAACACGCTTTCCAATAACAACTTTTATCTCCAACTTTCCAATCTAAACACTCAAGGGCGGGCCTACACCCCAGGCCACCCAGGCCTGGCCCTACTCGTGGCCTTAAACTCAATAGTATTCTTTAGTTCTTTAGCTCAAAAAGCCCATGTAATCCACTCCCCAGGCCTTAGCTAGGGCAGGGCAGACGCACGCATGCAGCAGCGCTTGGCCGCGGCCCGCTCGCCCCGCTCGCGCTCGGCGCTCACCCAGCTCCCTCGCAGGCCTCGCCTAGCGTCAGCGCCGTCGCTCACTAGCGACGCCGTCCGCCCGTCCCTTGCTAGCACCGCCTGCTGCCGTCTGCTGCTTGCCGCCGTCCGCCCCGCCTGCTTGGAGACGAGGAGTGGAGGTCCTNAGAATGCTGATCGGCCTGACCCGGCTACTGAAGAGAATGAAGCAAGCCGTGCTGTACGCATCAAGAAGCCCAGTGTGAAGCTTAGCGGGCCGGAGTGGGTAAAGTGAGAAAACGGCCCATGTAAGAAGGGCAGCTGGCAGACAGCTTGTAACCATAAATCCTTAGCTGATCAGGAGAGACAGGCGGTTTTGGAGTTGTTGGCTTAGGCGACGGCGGCGGTGGAGACGAGCGCCTTGCTCGATCTCGCCGGCGATAGCTNCTTTTGTATCGTGAATTCTATATCTATCTAGTGAGAAACCGTGATCCGTATCCTGAGTGTCACATTTGGTATCAGAGCAATCCTTCCTCCACCTCCATCACGATCCGACACTGGATCCTACCCATAGCCACCACACCAGATTCCAAGTTCGCGTCGGAACCATGGCACCACCGGCGGATCTCGCGACGGTCCTGGCCAAGCTGGATGAATTGGGGAAGAAGGTGGATGAGACCAACACCAATTCCTCTGAAACCCATCGCAAGATCGAAGAGATGCAGACTTCTATCAAGCAAATCGGTGATGAACAAGCCTTGGTGAAGACATGGAAGCCCGAATTGGAGAACAAGGTGACAGATCTCAAGAATTCGGTCTTCGATCTCAAGACCAAGGTGGATCTCTTCATCACTGAACTCCCAAATCCGAAGAAGAAGGCTGTTGAGGTTGAGGCGCCTGCTCCCGCCCATCTGGGAGCTGAATCCTCTGATGAGGCGCCTGGGCAATTTCGCCACCGCTACGACAACCAACACCGGGGCGTGGGTCCTGGGGTTGTCACCACCCTGGTACACGCTCCGGTCACAGGTACCGAGCGTTTCCAGAACATCACACCTGTTCCGTTTCGTGGATTTGATTCTACTGGTGCTTTATCTTCAGCAACTGCTAGTGTAGCCTATGCTCTGCCTCATATTGAGTTTCCTAAGTTTGATGGTACCAACCCTAAGATCTGGATCAAACGCTGTGAAAACTACTTTGATGTTTGTGCTACTATGCCTGAACATTGGGTTAAAATAGCTACCATGAACTTTAGTGGCTCTGCTGCTTTTTGGATGCAATCAATTGAAGCTGATATTAAAACCTATAGTTGGGATCGTCTTTGTAAAGCTATTGTTGATAAATTTGAAAGAGATCAACACAATCTTGTCATTAGACAGTTTTTCCACATACACCAAACTGATTCTGTAGCTGAGTATATAGAATTCTTTGATGAGTTAGTCCATCAGCTTTTAGCACATGATCCTTTCTTCAATACTTCTGTAATTACCAGTAGATTTGTGGATGGGTTGAAACCAGAAATTAAGGCAGTAGTACTTGTACAAAGGCCAAAAGATTTGGATACTGCTAGCTCTATTGCCTTGTTACAGGAAGAGGTGATTCTGGGTCATCCTCCAAAAGACCTGAAGAAGATGAATGATGCCAAGAGTGGTGATTCTAAAGGGGGAGAATCCAGTTCTACAAAACCATGGCAAAAGCATGGTTCCTTCTCCAACTCCAAGACCAATGTTTCTAATACTGGTACTGAGAAGAACAGTAATGAAAGGAAGAACTCTGGTTTTCCCAGGAAGACACAGGATGATAAACTTTCTGCTCTGATGGCATACAGAAAGGCAAAGGGGTTATGCTTCAAATGTGGCTTGAAATGGGGAGCAGCTCACAAATGCCCTGATAGTGTACCTTTGCATTCTGTTGAAGAAGTATGGCAGCTAATGTCTGAAACCAGTTCACCTGAGGAATCTCCTGAAGCAACTATGGAGACTGATTCTTGGGAGGAATTACTGGCTGTATCTGCTCAAGCTGTCAGTGGTGTTTCTTCTGGCAAAACTATTCAGCTGCATGGTTATATATCTCATCAGGAGGCTATTATCTTACTTGACTCTGGCAGTACTCATTCATTTATCAGTGAGCAATTGGCTTCCTTANTTGGGAGGGTGGGTAGAGTTAACTAAACCTATCAAGGTTAAGGTGGCTGATGGTGGCATTCTACTATGTACTCATGAAATTGTGGACTGTCAATGGCTGATACAAGGTACTCAGTTTCAAACCACTTTCAAAATATTACCTCTCAAGTGTTATGATGCTATTTTGGGAATGGATTGGTTGGAAAGGTACAGTCNCAATGCAAGTTCAGTGGGCTCAAAAATGGCTTTCCTTCTCTTACCAAGGAAGAAATGTCATGTTGCAGGGCCTCAATCCTAATCTCATTACCTGCAGCAAAATTTCTTCTACTCAGCTTTCTGCTCTCCAGAAATCAGATGATATATGGTGTGCAGTTCAAGTCCATAATGCAATTCCTGAACAGTCACTTGGAGGTGAACCACCAACAGAGATTCAGCAGCTAATTACTCAGTATTCTGATCTGTTCCAAGAACCAACTGGTGTACCACCCAGCAGATACAGAAATCATACTATACCTTTACTCAATGGTGTTCAACCTTTCAGACTTCGTCCATATAGATATACTCCTGCTCAGAAGACAGAGATTGAACAGCAAGTAGCTAAATTGCTTCAGTCTGATATGATTCAAGAAAGCACCAGTCCTTTTGCTTCCCCTGCTCTCCTTGTCAAGAAGAAAACAGGAGAATGGCGTATGTGTGTTGATTATAGAAAACTCAATGCTTATACCATTAAAAACAAGTTTCCACTACCAATCATTGAAGAACTTTTTGAAGAATTAGTTGATGCAAAGTGGTTTACCACACTTGATTTGAGGTCTGGGTTTCATCAGATCTTGGTAGCTCCAGAAGATCAACACAAAACAGCATTTCAAACTCATTTTGGCCATTTTGAGTACAAGGTTATGCCCTATGGGTTGACAGGAGCTCCTGCAACTTTTCAGGCTGTGATGAATTATATCTTGGCACCTCTGCTCAGAAAATGTGTTGTAGTTTTTATTGATGACATTCTGATTTATAGCTCTACATTTGAAGAACATGTCAAGAACATACAAGAAGTGTTTGAGCTATTGAGACAACATCAGTTCAAGGTCAGACTGTCCAAGTGTGATTTTGCTAAGCAACAACTACACTATTTGGGGCATGTCATTAGTGCCCAAGGAGTGGCCACAGATCCAACCAAGGTAACAACCATCCAGAATTGGCCTGTTCCTCAGAATCTTAAGGAATTGAGGAGTTTTCTTGGTATGGCTGGTTATTATAGAAGGTTTGTTCAGCATTTTGGAGTGATTGCTAAACCTTTGACTGACCTTCTTAAAAAGGGTACTATGTATGTATGGACAGTTCATACTGAAGAAGCTTTTCAGGCTCTGAAACAGGCACTCATCACTGCACCAGTGCTTGCTTTGCCCAACTTTGATATTCCCTTTGTTATTCAGACTGATGCATCTGATACTGGTATTGGTGCTGTACTTCATCAAAATGGCCATCCTATAGCTTTTGTTAGCAAGGCTTTGGGACCAAAACATCAGGGCCTTTCCACCTATGAAAAGGAAAGTTTGGCAATACTTATGGCAGTGGACCATTGGAGGCCTTATCTCCAGTCAGCTGAGTTCATTATTCAAACTGATCAGAGAAGCCTTGTTTATCTTGATGATCAGAGGCTTAATACCTACTGGCAACAAAAGGCTTTGACAAAACTTATGGGTTTACAGTTCAAGATCTGCTACAAGAAGGGATCCACTAACACTGTTGCAGATGCCCTATCCAGGGTGTCTCATACTGATTCAGCTGATCTTTATTCCATTTCAGTTGTTCAACCCACTTGGTTACAGAATCTGCAGGACAGTTATTCTGCTGATGCTCAGGCTTCTCAATTACTCACTCAACTATCACTTCAGTCAGTGCAAGGGAAGTTTTCTCTAGTTAATGGAGTGATCAAGTACAAAAACAAGGTTTGGTTGGGACATAATTCTCACTTCCAACAACAAGTTCTGCAAGCTTTGCATAGCAGTCCTCTTGGTGGGCATTCAGGTTTCTTCCAGACTTACTCCAGGATCAAGGCTTTGTTCAGTTGGCCTCACATGAAGAAAGACACTCAGGAATTTGTTGCTAACTGTCATATTTGCCAACAAGCTAAAACTGAAAAGGTACCTTATCCTGGTCTTCTCCAACCTTTGCCCATTCCTGATCATGCTTGGCAAGTGGTCACAATGGACTTCATTGAAGGGTTGCCTTGTTCTGCTACTTTCAATTGTATATTGGTGGTGGTGGATAAATTTTCTAAATATGCTCACTTCATTAAGTTGAAACATCCTTTCACTGCTCTTATGGTAGCCAAACTTTACATGGATCATGTTTATAAGCTACATGGATTACCTCAGGCTATAGTTTCTGATAGAGACAAAATCTTTACTAGTCTGCTATGGAAGGAACTATTCAGGCTCTCTGGTACAGAACTCAGGATGTCTTCTGCTTACCACCCTCAAAGTGATGGTCAAACTGAACGTGTTAATCAAAGTGTTGAAGCTTTTCTAAGGTGTTTTATACAGGCTTGTCCCTCCAACTGGTCTCAATGGTTATCTTTGGCTGAATTTTGGTATAACACTAATTACCATTCAGCACTTAACAAATCTCCTTTTGAGGTCTTATATGGTCACACTCCTAAGCATTTTGGTATTGATGTGGTTGACTCTTGTGCTGTCCCTGATCTGAAGGAGTGGTTACAAGACAGGGAAACAATGACTGGTCTGGTTAAACAACAGTTGCTTCGAGTGCAGCAACGAATGAAATCTCAAGCTGACAAACACCGCACTGAAAGGTCATTTGCTGTTGGTGACATGGTATGGCTTAAACTTCAACCATATGTACAAAATTCTGTTGCATCTCGAGCCAGTTATAAACTATCTTTTAGATACTTTGGACCTTTCAAGATTGAAAGCAAGGTTGGGAGTGTGGCTTATAAACTCCAGTTGCCTGCTCATTCTACTATACATCCTGTGTTCCATGTTTCTTTGCTCAAGAAGGTAACTGGACCTCCGCTACCTCAGTCTTCTTCTTTACCATCAGATACTTCTATCATGCAGACTCCAGAATATGTGTTGGATACCCGTCTTCACCGAAAGAACAATCGGGTTATCTCTCAGTTGCTTGTCAAGTGGAAGCATTGCCCTCCTGAGATGTCCACCTGGGAAGATGAAGATGTAATCAAACCTTTGCTGTCTGATGCTATGGCTTGTGGAAAAGCCATAATTGAAGGGGGGAGGAANAGAATGCTGATCGGCCTGACCCGGCTACTGAAGAGAATGAAGCAAGCCGTGCTGTACGCATCAAGAAGCCCAGTGTGAAGCTTAGCGGGCCGGAGTGGGTAAAGTGAGAAAACGGCCCATGTAAGAAGGGCAGCTGGCAGACAGCTTGTAACCATAAATCCTTAGCTGATCAGGAGAGACAGGCGGTTTTGGAGTTGTTGGCTTAGGCGACGGCGGCGGTGGAGACGAGCGCCTTGCTCGATCTCGCCGGCGATAGCTNACTTTTGTATCGTGAATTCTATATCTATCTAGTGAGAAACCGTGATCCGTATCCTGAGTGTCACAGTCCTCCTCGGGGGGCGGCCGTGTGCCTGCACCACCGCCACCACCGGAGCGCTAGACCGCGCGTCTGCTCCACCTCCATCTCAAGTTACAGCGCAAGAAACTGTTGGGACTAAAATTAGTGCTACTCAATTGTGCCAATTTGATCCTCTTAACCTTGCACCTCCACTTCCATTTTTTTTAATGTCTTCTCCTGTTTTTAATATTTGTATCGCACTATTCTAGTAACTTATCAATTGGAAGTTCTATTGTTGACTTGCTATTAGTAATAGTCTATATTATATCATATTCCCTCTATCCTGAAATATAAGACATTCTAGTTTTGTCCTAAGTCAAACTATATCAACTTTGACCAACTCTGTAGAAAAGAATAATAACAATGACATCCAATGAACATCAATAGATTCACTATGAAATATATTTTATGCTTTACTTATTTGATTTGCTAAATACTAATACTTTTTTTCCACAAATTTGGTCAAACTTAAGACAAACCCAGAATACCCTTTATTCCAGAGCGGAAGGAGTATATATGAGGTACTTTTTGGCCGGTGAATTTTGGACGTCTAATTTTGGCCCTAGTCTTGACTAAAAGCTTGTAAACACTTCCTTTGAGCGAGAGGTTGATGGCTGTCAGCATTCATTAAATCCTATTTACCGCCGGCTACAGAAGGCTGCTATTGCGCAAAGCTGCTGGCCACTCATCACTCTCGGGCAGTAAAATAAATCCTTGCGGTTGTTTGTTGGGCGATCCGCGATCCCATCCATCCATGAACAGAAACTTCAGACGTTACCTGCAGTTGACCGCCTAGGTCGCCGGCCGTCTGGTTGTTACCCGCCCTGACAGCAGCGTTAGGGCTTCTCCAGTGGGCATGCATAGGCTGATGTGGAGGGGGCAAAGCGATGCATTGCCGCTGGAGAACGGTGATTCACGGAGGAGAGAGAAAGATTCGATGCAAACTGGTGCATCGATGCGTGGAGATAAAAAAATGAAGCAAGTGGGAGCAGGCCCCTCTCCACCCACCCAGCTGCGCAGCGCCGC
>JAZFNS010065378.1:7612-17922 GCA_037127165.1 Alloteropsis angusta | reverse complement strand
AGTTTTGTGATTGAAGTTTAAAACCGCCTATTCACCCCCCTCTAGTCGGTATCCTAGATCCTACACTCCCCCCTTAGAAGAATCTCATCCATGATATTAAGAGTGTATACTAGGTGCAAATATCACATCTTCGAGTTGTATTCATACTTCTTGAAAATCTTTGCATTGAATCTGGTTACTATTTCGAATGGCATTGATCACCATTGATGATCTTCATGTTCCTTTTTTTCCAGAAGTCATAGTAACACCTTGATGTAGTCATTATTTGGTAGGGCTAAGTGGTGGTTTATCCTATGTTTAGGGTTACTCAAGCCTCCTATTTGAGTCAGGTACAAGCACGAAAATATTTGTTAGTATATCTAGTTTAACACTCAAGAGTAAGAACGACAAGAACAGAAAGAACTCACTAAGAAGCAGGCACTCAAACATGCAATCAATTATATATGAAGTGCCATCTCAAGACTGAGGCCTATCACGATCTCGCACACTTGATGATATAACTACTTCGTGGCATTTCAATGAGGAATTTCTTTATTCGTACTGATCCATGATCTCCTTAGCAATTTCTTTACCGTTGACCATCTCCTTCTGTTCAACCTACACAAGAACTTGCATCAACGTAGGTAATATATAAGATATTTTCAAAGTACAAGAGGCAGAATTAATATAGATCAAGGAACTATATAACAAGTAGAGCGACTAGAAGATACTTAAGCTAACGACCAACCTAGGATTGCATGCTACATTCAAGTATAGCTCCGATACCACCTGAAACATCCAGAATTTTCAAAATTGAGAATTTAGCTCCGTGTACCATTATGATAGTCAAGAATCAACAACTATTACATACATTTCTCATTTCAGCGTGATATCATTTCCATATAGTGAAATAGAGTGCACTATGACAAGGATTTAATGGAAACGTAACTGGTAAAAGACCGTCGGGCTAAGCAAAAACTAGAAAACCTACATAGAAAAGCTAGAGCTTCAAATCTTGATCTACAATCTTCATCATAGGTATTCTTGACTGATGCAATAGAACCTTTCAATGTAGCATCCATCAATCGGATTCGGGATCGAAGTCCAGACATGCAAGCTCAGAAACTGTCTCCAAGGAAATGGTACAGGTCCATGTCACCATCAATATGCAAGATTTAAGGTTGCCTATTCTAGTACATCAAATATTATAGGAATTGAGCTGGGGTTTCCTATGCTGCAGCAGCAATAACAATAAAAGAATAAAGATCTCCAACTGATAACCACACTATCGTGTCCATGGGTTAACCTTAGCACATTAGGGTCTCGCCGCATTCTCACCTCCTGTGCATCTTGAGTCAATGGGAAAGCTCCTCCCTTCCCATCTCAATGGGTTCAAGTCAGATCTTCGTTCTAAAGCTCTCAATGCATCATGCAGCTTTTGAAAGAGGAAAGATAGAATATCCCAAATCAGTAATTAGAAGAAGCTGGGTTGAGGGCTGTCCATGACTGAGGACACGACTATACATATAGTTTTAACTCTTTAGAGTGTGTACATCTGGGCCCACTCAGTTTGCAAACGGTCATCATCCATCTTGAGACACAGCTCACAACCATGACTTCATAACCAAAAGTTACCACATTGCATTCCTAGGCTTGGGACCTGGGATCATGAGTCTCTAGCCTAGCCATAGTGACGTGGAGAGTCTTGGAAACAAACGGCTAGAATAGTTGGGTCCTGAACATCCCAAACAACATGGGCATGTTTGGGCCAACCCAAACCTCGACACATTTCTCCCACATTTCTAGTACCGTCAAGTTAGAAATGGCTAGAACCTCCCCCGTAGAGGTAAGTGATGTGCACGTTTGACAAAGTCCCATCACCATGTCAGATTGACTCGGCCTAAGACAGAGCAAGCAAGTCTCCAAACTGGTCCATACGACTCCACAGCCTGCCCATGTACCCATTACAGGTAATATCCACCATCCCCTTGAAAGTAACCACAACAAATGTACCGCCACATATACTCTATAGGAAGTGCCCAACACACTTCCCAGGCCTCAACCAAAAGGTCGGTTAATGTCTACTTACTCCAGCCAGAGGTCCGAAACTCTTCAGTTTTTATCCCAACCTCTAAACTCATGCCAAGATAGTTCAAAACCACAACTAATTCCCACACATGAAAGAATATCACAAGTATAACAATGTTTATAGGTAAACAAGGATAACATGTAATAATCAAAGGTAATTGTGGGGTTAAACATCATCAATGTCATAGCCAAAGTAATAATCAAAGCCAAAGTCGTCGATTGCGTAGCCGACAAAGTCATCCAAGTTGAGAAACCTAGCATTCAGATTAATTAACGGTAAGCTAATCAACTCAATTACCAATGAGAACCAAAGAAGAGGAAAAGCACTCAACTCCTACACTACACACCAGTCATGATTTTAGAAAAATTAAGAAACTAGTTTCATATTTTTTTGAGCTAAATTGGATTTATAAGGAATTTCCTTTAATTAAATCATTTTTTGGAAAAGAATAATTTTCTAAAAAGAAAAAGAAAAGCATCTGACATGTGGCAGCTTCAGGAGGTGACAAGTGTCAGTGCCGAGGTCAGCATGACATCATTAGTGGGATCAGCCACTGCTGATGTCATCATGATGTCAGTTTTGACCGGTCAACAGTCACATTGGACAAGTCAAGCAAATCAGCAGGATTGGCTGGCTAGTGGGACCCATATGTCAGTGACACATGGTGAATGACAGGATCCCTGGGCTAAAATGGGAGGACACAATGGGCCTGCTATAATTCGGGCCATGGAAACCTTAGTTTGGAGGATAGGTTTTGATGGGCCCTCATGTGGATTCGGCCGATTACAAATTGGGTATGAGAGAGATGTGATAAATAAGGCAACAGACAATCGCTACAAAATAAATAAGGTAGTAGAATCCACTAGCAGCGAAGTGAGAGAGACACACAGGTGGGGTCCTGGGATTAGTGACACAAGGTTGTTGGGATCCTTTGTGGCGCGTGTGCTCATGCGTACATGTGGTCCGATGTGTGGCCGAGCAATGGAATCCCAGGCAGTGGCGGTGCAATGGTGGCAACAGTTGGAAATCGTGGCGTGGCCACAAAGGATCCCAACACCCTTGTCCTTGGATTAGTGACACAAGGGTGCTGGAATTCTTTGTGGCACATGTGCTCATGTGTACACGTGGTATGATGTGTGGCTCAGCGGTGGAATCCCTAGCGGCAGCCGCGCAACAGTGGCATGAGTTGGAAATCGTGTTGTGGCTGCGGCACACCTCCTTCCCATGGTCGATCACGAGCAAAAATATGGTGGTAATGCGAACAAAGAGAGATGGGGGTGCAAGAGGTCAAGGCTGGTCAGCAGCAAGCTGCGGCAGTTGCATCGGCTTGGCAATGACGACTCAGGGCAGCGGACATGTGGAGAGGCAGAGAGGGTGTTTGAGGGGGTGTGCATGAGATGAGAGATCACGTGTGCACAAGTGAAGCAGGAGCATGCACGAAATAGAGAAACAACAGTAGAGACGACTTGGCATAGCGGCCCGGTGGCGAAAACCATGGAGCGGAGGAGCACCGTGGGTGAAAGAGTGGGGAATCCAGGAGATGTGTGTGTCCCTGCGGAAAAATAGCAACACGAAGGCCGGCCTGGCATGGATATACGGTGCGGACATCCAAAGCATAACCGACACAACATCAATAGTGGCTCGATGGCCGGGGTGCGAGTGAAAAGAGCAAGCATGACAAAGAAGAAGATGGAGAGGTATCAGGCTCACAATGGGCGACAAAGAAGAACATGGCCGATATCTCGAGATAGGCTTGCAGTACGACTTTGGGGCGATACTCCTCGTATTCTCTTCGGTCTTCAGTGGGAGCGACGGCTCAGTGCTACGATGATCCCAGCTCGGCGTCAATTGTCCTACCTCAATTCCTTCACGAGCGGCCTCTTCTCCTTCACCCCTTCATCTGCCTCTTATTAATTGGGCAATGGTGCGGTGGAGTAGGTTTCGCTTTTGGCAGATTTGGAGATGGAGCAGAGAAGAGGATAGGGGGAAAAGATTAATAGATGGGGAAGACGGAGTTTGTGTGGCCGAGGAGTTGATGCGAGGGAGGCGTGGGCGAGGATCATACTTGTAAAAAGTCTACTTAACCCCCTGACCTATTGTTGTTCGTCTACTTAGCCCCCTCACCTATAAAACCGGGTATTCTACCCCCTGAACTTTCCAAAATTGGGCAAATCACCCCCTGAAGCTGTTTTGGACAGTGGTTTGCTGCAGTAACAACTGTTTTGTCTTTTTTATTTTTGTTATTTCAGCTGAATGTTTAAAAAATCATAGTAAATCACAAAAAAATGAAAAATAGAATTTCCAATTTTGTTAGACTCCACATGAGTAGATCTACACAGTGAATATATAATATGGTATGCTTTAGAACTTTTTTTGATGTAGCTTTAGATCTATGTTTTTCTGTAATTAATTAATAGCTGTAAAAAATGTTCTAAAGCATATCATATTATATATTCCATGTGTAGATCCACTTATGTGGAGTCCAAAAATTGTATTTTCCATTTTACAATGTTTCTATGATTTACTATGTTTTTTCAAAGATTCAGCCGAAATAACAAAAAAGAAAAAAAGACAAAACCGCTGTTACGGTAGCAAATCACCGTCCAAAACAGCTTCAGGGGGTGATTTGCCCGGTTTTGGCAAGTTCAGGGGCTAGAGTACCCGGTTTATAGGTGAGGGGGTTAAGTAGACAAACAACAATAGGTCAGGGGTTAAGTTGACTTTTTTCGGATCCCAGGAAGGAATAGAGCATGTGGGAGAGGGTGAAATTGGGTGGAGCTGAAGTCAGCCGGGTAAGGAAGCGCGTGGCATGAAGAGGGGAACGAAGGTTGAAGATGCTATTGTGGATGAGCCCACATGTCAGTGAAAGAAGAGAGAGGGAGGCGTAGGCGCTATGGAGCTTTGATGAGCCGTGTGGATGGGCTGACGTTGGGCTGTCCGCATGGAAGAGAGAAGAGAAGAAAAGGAGATGGGTCCGGCCAGCGCATGGAAAAAGAAAAAGAGGCAAGAAAGATGAATTAGGCCAGGCTGGATTCGGTGGATACATGGAGCCATAGATGATTGAATTAGTTTGTTAGCTTTCTTAGCACTTGAAGTTGTATTTCAATCAAAAATTTAAATACAAATTCACACACCAACTTGAAATCAGATAAAATCCAAATCACACTATCAATTACATTTCTTAATTTAAATAAGCACTCACAATTTTTATTACTATGAATTTGATAGGGCAAAAGAAGGCATTTGTAGCTGCATCCTGGTCTAGTATTCAAACATTTCACGAAAATTTTTGAAACCTGGATTTTTAGCGCAAAACAACATTCCAGAAAAATCTGGGATGTCACATGTGTTGAAACCAACAAACCAGTCAAAGCCAGCTCGGTGCAATTATCAGCTTGTTTGGTGAGTAATCATTCAAAGGGCAAATGACAGCCCACCTTTCTTAAAATAGCAAGCCAGCAGCAGTGTTCTTAGAGCTTAGCTACCCAGAACCAGAGAGTCCACCAAATTCTGGATTGGAGTCGTTGGTTCTTGCAACGAAGAGTTTTGAGCAAAAGATGCAACAACCTCCAACATAGACATCCTTACAAAGGGTCTCAGCTAGGCGAGTATATTTCCCCATAAAGGGGTACAACAGCACATGACTATATTTCTTATAAATACCGTTCTGTTTCTACTAAGTCAAAAAAATAATTAACATTTTAACGTTCATGGACTTCAATAGAAAAGAACTTCCTCGAAAAAGTTTCTGTGGTACATGTTGTTTCTGCTTGAGCCATCTAATAATCACTGAAGCACGTAATCACTAATCACTGTTTGATTCTTAATAATTTTTTGATATCTTAACTTCAGTGATTATGTGCCTGGCAGTTGGCAGTTCAGCATGTTGTAAGAGTAAAAACTCAAGAATGAGAGAGTGAAATCCAGTTATTCTCATAGATGTGTACTGTTACATATATATACAAGATGTANAAAAAAAAATTCCTGATCTAGGTGGGGTTAAACCAGTAGCAACTTGGACAGTCCACCAGATTGTCATAGCATGATGGCAATAAAAAATAAGCATTGTAATTACAATAGCTACAACTTTAGCTGCCCTTTCAATTTTTTCCTCGATAGATTATCCTCGGTTAGAATGACCCCTTTTTTTAGTACCAAAGGAAAACCTTAATTTTTATGGGAATTTTAAGTTTCCAAATCAATTTGTCACGGAAGGAAAAAATTATGTTAATTAGGTGGAGATACATTGAATGGACCTTTAATTGTCCGCTCTTGGTTAAGTACCATCCAAAAGTACCCCTTTCTTGAGTCAAATTGACGTTGGAGACCTGTGCTACTAGAATTAACCATTCATTTATTTTCTCTCCCATGAACCTTCTTCTAAAAGAGATGTTCAATGGTGTTGAACTCATAACATTTGCCACCGTGGCACGGGATGGTGACTAATGTTGTATATGTTGGGTAGAGGTCTTTAAATGGCCGGTTTGATGCCTATGTATCCTCCCAAAGTCTCGTTTGCGTTCATCCTTTATCCGGAAGGAACCGTTAGCTAGGACCTCATGTTTAATTTTCATAAGACCTCGCCAGAAATGGGAATCACCCAGTTTGACTCAACTTGTGTAAGAGATTTAGAGCTTAGGTATTTATTTCTAAGCATTGTTTGCCATATCCCTTCGCCATTATACAAATTAATTATCCATTTCCCTAATAAGGCATTATTCTGGAGACTGAGGTTTATAATTCTTAGACCTCCTTGACCTTAGGATTGCAAATGATGTCCCATTTTGCTAGTTGGTATTTCTTTTTATCTTTGCCACCTTGCCAAAAGATTCTCGATCGGTATTGATTAAGTTTCTTCAATACCTCCTTTGGTATCTCGAGACATCATAAACATGAGTAAATTGCTAAGCACTAAGTTTACAAGAATTAATCTTCCTCCATACGACAAGTGTTTAGTCTTCCAACAAGAGAGTTTCTTTTTGAAACCCTCTTCGATCTTTCTCCAATTAATATTTAGGAGTTTTCTATGATGTATTGCGGTCCCTAAATATCTGAATGAATATTCTCCTGTGTTGCAACCAAAGAGCTCGATATATTCATTCTCGGACTCTTTCGCTTTACCATAGAAAAAGATTTTGCTCTTGTGGAAGTTTATTTTGAGACCCGATAATTGCTCAAAAACAGTCGGTAATAATTTCATGTTTCTTACTTGGTCCAAATCAAGATCCATAAAAATGGTGGTGTCATATGCATTTTGTAGTGTGGAGAGTCCATCCTCTACAAGATGTGGGATGACCCCTCTTATCTGGCCGTCATCATTTGCCCTCTTAATTAAAATGACAATCATATCAGCTATGATGTTAAATAAGATTGATGACATTGGATTGCCTTGACGTAGACCTTTTTTGTTTGGAAGTAGTGACCAACATCGTCATTGACTTTGA
Source organism: Alloteropsis angusta (assembly GCA_037127165.1). Taxonomy (NCBI): domain Eukaryota; kingdom Viridiplantae; phylum Streptophyta; class Magnoliopsida; order Poales; family Poaceae; genus Alloteropsis; species Alloteropsis angusta. The sequence continues at coordinate 10,410 of JAZFNS010065378.1, read as the reverse complement.
TCTCAAAGCTACCCCTGGAAACAAAACTTTCGACCCATCTGCACCACTTTGGTGAGAAAACTTTCATTCTTAAAGTTTGTTGAAAAAAGGACCACTTGACTTTATCATAAGCCTTTTCAAAATCTATTTTGAAAACGACCCTGTCAAGTTTTTTTGTGTGTAGTTCATGTATGGTCATGTAAAATGACCACACCTTCCATGATATTCCTACCTGGCATAAAGGTAGATTAAAAAGGATTGACCACCTTCTGGGATACTCTACTTAATCCATTCGTGCCTGCCTTAGTGAAAATTTCAAAGCTGACATTGAGTAGACATATGTGTCTATACTGTTGGATTTGCTTTGCATCGTTGATCTTTGGGAGCAAGGTAATTACTCTAAAGTTAAGGCTATATAGAGGCAGACATTTCTCTTGGAAATCTTTAATAAGTTCCATAAGATCTTCCTTTATTATATCCCAGAAGACTTGATAGAGGCAGACATTTCTCATGGAAACCATCTGGCCCAGGAGTTTAGTTGTGTTCTATTTAAAAAACTACCTGCTTTACCTCTTCTTCAATAAAAGGGAGAAATGAACATATTATACTCCTCCTCACTAACTTGTGGTATGTCTTCTATCGGACTCTCCACAAGGGAGATATTATTTTCCTCTGGTTGTCCGAAGAGGTTTTTGTAGTATTTTGTGATATAGTTCTTCAAATCGGTGTCGCTTACAATCACACCTTCTTCTTGTTCTAATCTAAAGATGTGTTTTTTGTGATGTTTACCGTTAGCAACCAAATGGAAGAAGCATGTGTTATTATTTCCCTGCGAGGGTTTTGACCTTAGCCCTTTTACACCATTTTATCTCTGCCTCTTTTAATAAGAGAACACATATAACCGTGCGATGTTTAAAATTGTATTAAATAAGACAACTGTATTTACTCAGTGAAATGTACCACATTCACGATACATCGGCTGGTGGTGTGGTGTTTGGTTCATGACTATACATGTGTTGCTAACCCTGAAGTATATGTTAGTCCATGGCTCCCAGGCCATTCCCATGAAAGTTTCGTTCAATGATTTTCAAGTGTGCCATGTCATCTAAACATATTTAGGTTTTGTAAATGAAACAAGATCTACAATGGACTCATGTTTCCATAGGTTACTTGTAGCATTTAAATGCACTACACATAATTGGGCGAAGTCTAATAAAATGAAACACCCTAACCCTAATAATAGTTTCAACATGTTTCATAGTCTAGGTAACAATGTACACACAGTTTCATCTAGATGAAACCTATCCCTTCTCTCTATTCATCACTTCTCTGTCATGTCATCATTATTGTCTATGTGGTAGCTCATTTAGTGTCTATGAAAACCCTATGAAACCTCCACTGGGACTGACCTTACATCTTCCAGATTAGTGCACATGTCGATCAGGTTGGTTTGATATATATGTTGGTATTAGTGCTAGAAGGACCGCACACCTTTCCCACATTCATCGCTGGTGCGCTGTCCTTCCAGCACTTATGCCAATGGGAGTTTCATTTTTATTAAATAGAGTGTCTTGTCACCATTTTTTACGATGTGCTAACAAATGAATGAGGAGAAAGATGTAAGTGGTTTCATCTAGATGAAACTATGAGTGCACTCTTTCCAACACACATTCTTTGCATTTTACCTATGAAACAACAAAAATTAAATAGTATATTGATGAGGTGTTTCATTCATCAATTAAATGCTCTTATGCTTATGTGGCAATTTTGGAAGCATCAAAATGAAACTCCTCATTGGGATTAGCCTTACAACTTCTAACCAGGGTCTAATACATTGGAGTTAAAAAAACACAACTTCAATTTATTCAACATTATTGTAGTTTGCAGCTATTCTCACATCCCAAATATGTGTAATTAACTTGCTTGCTCATCTTAACTCTTTTCATACTGATGTTATTCTTTTTCAAAAAGGAAAACATATATGGCACGATCACACGAGACATACCTATTAGTTTGCAAGCTTTTTATTAGCGGCTTGTCTTCTGGCCTAAATTTTGTTGTTTAACAAATTGATGCCAATGTAACATTGGTGCATTTTCTGTTAGGTGATTGATTCTTGATAGCATACGTCGTGCAGTACCTGTGTTTGATGCCAAAGCATGTGCACTACTGGGAAACCTCTTAGTGCCTCATTGGCGTGGTCATAACCCCATTGGTATCAGTTCTAGAACCGGTACTAAAGGGCACTTTGGTACCGGGTGATACCACGACCTGGTACCAAAATTCATGAGTCAAAAAATATATTAAAACCCGAAAGGAGTGAGTAATATTTTTGCGTGACCTTAACTACTCTTGGAAGTGATCTATTTTTTCCCATATGCAATGGAACCAAACACTACAAACACTATGGTCCAAAATTTAGATTGTCTCTTTTTTTGCAATGCGTCTTTAGCCTTGACGATGGACTTGACTAATTAATCAAACTAGAAATTATATTTAATTAAAATAAGCACACAATTTTTATTACTAAGAATTTGAGATGGCAAAAGAAGGCATTCCTAGAGGCATCCTAGTCTAGTATTCAAACATTTCACAAAATGAAACCCAGATTTTTAGCACAAAACAACATTCCAGAAAAATCTGGGATGTCATAGACCTTTGTTGACACTAGCGGTGGCAAACAGAAAATACCGCAAGCGCACGGCTATCGTAGTAGCTTTCACCCATGAGTAAAACAGGTTATCGAATTCAAGGGAACGTGAGTGTAGTGTCTAGAGTCCAAAGTTAAGCCCGAACCGATCAAGTTTAAATGGTTAAGC
>JAZFNS010074173.1:4983-15611 GCA_037127165.1 Alloteropsis angusta | reverse complement strand
TTTTGCAATAATAATGCTACAGTAACCTTCTGCTAATTATTAGCTAAATATCATATAATTATCTCTCATTAGATTCGTCTTGCGATTTCCTGGCTAGATCTGTAATTTGTTTTATTAATAGTCTATGTTTACTACTTCTAAATGGTATATTTCTTTTGTTGTGACATTTTCGGGACAATGTTTTCTCCCACTTTCCCCCAATCTAAAGGCTTGTGCCCACTCAAGTGGTCGACGACATAGACGCCCATGGCCAACCCGTGCTGACCATTGACTAACCAATATGGAGGCTAGGCCCCTCAGGGGGGCCAACCCTTCCACTACCGGAAAACTCCACTTCGGTCCAAAACATTGGTACCAAATTTTTAGGACTCAGTACCAATGCTTGCATTTGTAACGGCACTACTACAGATAGCGTCATCCACAACGCCCCCTTCACCAGCTGTTCTAGCCGAACCGGTGGTGAAGACTCATCACCAGCAGTTTGTATTACGAACCGCTGGTGAAAGGTGGTCGGGCCCTGCTAGCCGTTGGAAATGCTTTTGATGGGTACCCCTTTACCAGCGCGGTTCATATTACAAACCGCTGGTGAAGGTCCCGTCTGTACGAACCGCTGGTGAAGGCCCCGTCTAGTAAAATATTTTGTATTTGTATATTATTTTTATATTATTTTTTCTGATATTTTTTATTTATCAAGGAGCATGTAATGGACAACCACAGAAAATTACAGCCTAATCAGACTTTTGTTGTGGCCTCTAAAAATTTATAAAGATTCAAAGTGGTTAATATAAATGGACTACATCCCCAACTCAATCATAACTCATGGTATGGTGTTGTGGTAAGGCAAGTAACACGCGAAGGTAGAGGTCATGAGTTTGAATCCCACAATCTCTCCCATTAAAATATATATTTTTGCTATAAATAGATATTTTTTATGCTATTTTAATGTGTTTTTTAAATTTGCTTTACCACTGGTTTGTAATACAAACCGCTGGTGATGCGATGGCAACATTAGTGGTTTCAAAACCGGTGGTGAAGCTCAGGGTCTTCACAACCACTTTTTCAGCAGCGCCTCCAAAACTGCTAGTGAAGACTCCTTACTCGCTTGTAATACCAGTAGGTGTAGTAATGCGGGTTTAGATTTGGATAGCCCAGGAGTACTTTTAGTACTAGGTGGTAACACCACACGATATCAAAAGATGACATTTGGTATCGGGTAGTGTTACCACCCAGTACCCATGCCTCCTGTGGTTTTAGTACCAGATGATAACACCACCTGGGAGTAAAAGCCAACTGTTAACACCAAAATATGATGCATGGTAGAAAAGGCATGGCGGAGCAAACCATGGAGTCCGAGTCTGATTTGGATGACGAAGTCTGATTCAGATCCGGGTGTCTCCAATTCGAGTCCAGGACTAATATGGTTTGAAGAAGGACGAAGCAAGCACGATTTTATGATTCCAGAAGCTTCATTGAGGCCACGTGGCGCAAAGAAACTTAGTAGTTATAGTATAAGTTTTATTTAAATAAATTAGAGATATTGTTGTAGCCGACAAGGTTTTGCTAGGTTTAAAGGTATAAATATAAACACTACAGTATTGTAAAAAATTTTCTCCCACCAATCCATACAAACCCAACTTTTGTCCTTACGTGCTAACCCAAACCCTTTTCATCAAGTTCTTCAGCAAGCAGGGATGCATCATCTCGATCTCCAGTTTGTCTGTAAGTATGACATTTATCGAATTAACATAGGCTTTAGATTGAGGCGTACCACCCTTCTTCGTGTAGTTAATTCACCAATTTATCGAGTTGATTTAAGCTTTTTATTGAGGCGTATCTCCCTTCTTCATTTAATTCGCTCATTATTTATCGCTTATTGTTGATTTCATCCAATAGACTTATATTTGCAAGATCAATCCTGGTTTTATGCAATGATTACTTTTTAATAGATCTGTTCCTGTTGATTAGAAAGCTGGTTTAGATTTAATTAAGCAAGTTGCAAATAGATCTAATTTGAGTAAGTCTTTTAATATAAATATATCTATCGGAGCCAATGATCTAATCGGTGCCCAGCTTACAATGCTGTCTTGAAATTAATCCGACTGCCAGTGACACAAGAATTAGCTTATTCGTCTTTGCTAGAAAAATGCATGTCAAAGTGATGAATTTAAATTAAATCTATCTCGATTTGGCTCTCAACAGTGATGGCTTTATTTATCATGTTGTATATTCACGAATCGGGCTCATAGCCGATGGCTCATGCCTTAGAACCGGACGTCTCTTTTTATGTCGATCCGATCTCCAGAACGAATCGGGTTTTGGCCGACGAGTTCCTTTGTTATCTACTGATCAAAATCTTCCTTGTCAATTTCAGTGTAGATTTTTGGCAAACCGCGAACTCAAGATTCTTGGACCTGCACTGAAGTCAAGCAAATCCTCTAGGCCACAGTGTAGATTTTTGAAAGTCAACGCCGGACTTTTGGGACATCAACACGTTTTAGCACGACCGATGGGACCAAGAAGCTTCAACGATGCCACCTCAGGAGGCTCCCGTTCCGCCAGTCATGATGGAGGAGCTCACCGAGGAACAGAAGAAGCTAATGGAAACGCAAGTTGAAGAATTCATAAACTTGCGTTTGAACTCATTCGGAAAAACTTGCAACAATGTGATCAATAAAAATTAGTTTCCTGTTCCCAAGGAAGCGTTTGATCGGGTCACAGCAGATGAAAGGCAATACTTTCAAGATTATCTTGATGCCGGCATGGTCATGCGTTGATCAACCTGTCAGGGATTCTGATCAACACAGTGTTGGGATTGATATCAAAACTACTTGATGTAGCAATTCTGAAAGATACCCAGAATGGGTTTGCTTACTTTGATAACGGTGCTGCTTCATCAACAGTAAAAGAGCTCAAGAAGAGAATCAATCACATTACTTTGTCAACCTTGCCATAGATCAATCTTGATGCCTATAAAAAGAAAGCTAAAGCTAAGGCGGTTGACGGCAATGAGGAAGGAGAGGAGGAAGCAGAGACAATAGACAAAAGTTATGGCGCCATTCAAATTATTGATAAACACGGCACTCGAATTCCTGTTATTGATGGAAAGATGGTGTATCCTGTCTACTTCAATACTGAAGAGCCACCAAAGATCAAGGATGTTGACAATTGGGAGCAATCAGAGTCACCTACGATAATGGCGCGGCCTCCGATCAGTCAGGCGAATTATAATCAAGAAGACTAGATGGATAAAAATTGCCGATATGATGAAAAATTGGTTCGGTTTAAAACCCAAGGGCCAGTCGTACCTATATTGGAAGCCCTATCCAGACTGGTTTGATACTTTTCTGATGCCAGCCCGATTCAGGATTCCTGATTTCTACAAATTTTTCGGACAAGATGTCACTACCTTAGAGCACATTAGTCGATATACTATTCAGTGTGGTGAAGTGGCAGCAATTGATCCAATAAAAGTAAGATTGTTTCCCTTGTCTCTTTCTAGATCGGTATTTTCATGGTTTTCGTCGTTGCCGACAAATTCTATTAGCAACTGGGCCAATTTGGAAAAATAGTTCCATGCTTATTTCTTTATGGGAGTACAGGAGACAAGACTGTCCAATTTAACTTCTCTTAGACAGCGTAATAGCGAATTGGTCAGCGATTTTGTTCAAAGGTTCAGAGATGTCCGCAGTCATTGCTATTCTCTCAATTTATTGGAGGGACAGGTAGTGGACCTCGCTTTTCAAGGTTTTTTTGCCTCAGGTCAAGGATCGCTACACGAGTCAACACTCTGAAGTCCTATGGCACATGATTCAGAAACTCTCCCAGTATGAGTCATGTAACGATTATCGGAGGGAGAAATATTAGAGGAAGATAGCCAATATTTAATGTGAGTACAATGGAGATGAAGAGGAAGTTGATTTGGCTGAGCGGACCAAGACCAAGAGCATTGTTGCATACCCATGGGTCAAGGCCGAACCGGAGAGGTACAATTTTGATGTCAACAAGGCTGACAAAATATTTGACTTGCTGTTGGCAGAGAAGCAGATTAACCTATCGCAGAATCATACTATTCCATCTGCCGTGGAGTTAAAGAAAAAGAACTATTGTAAGTGGCATAACTCAGTATCTCACCATACAAATGATTGTTAAGTTTTTCGCCATGAGATACATTTAACAATTGAGAAGGGGGTCATCAAGGTTGAGAACAAAAAGAAGTCAACGAAGATTGAAGGTCACCCTTTCCCGCAAAATATGGTTGAGATTAGAGCCCGTGATAAGAAGATGAAGGCTAAAGTGCTCACATCAGACGAGGCTAAGGAAGCTGGGACGATCCACCCTGAATACCAAGTGAGCCGATGAAGTCCAAATCGGAACTACCTGGATTATCGTGAAGATTGTAGACACAGGGAGAAGCCAAGGGTCAGGTCGGGGCAGCTCACTGATGAATAAGTGCGGCAGCAGAGCTGGAATCGGAGTCCTCCGACCAGGAGGTTTGATGACGAAGATCATTGGGGATGTCCGTTCTTCTGATTCTGTTGGAACGAGAGACTTAGGCTCCCATCCATGTATGATTGCCCAGAATGCAGCAGCCAATATGAGAGCTACAAGGATTCAAAAGGCAATGGAATTCTGTGCATGGCCGATTAGATTTTGGACGCTGATACAAGGAGCGTGACAAAGGAAATTATGAGCAAGATTGGCGTGAATACAACGATCGGCGTGAGAAAAAAATCGGTGCTATGACCGTTTGGACAATGATCGCGGAAAGTATAATGATCGCCAAAATATAAAGGAGACAGTCCCGTGCATGAGCTGCTAGTTTATAGGAAAAAAGAAATTATACAAGAGCCGGAGCCTGCATAGGAATCAGGCGAACCATCGGAGGTCAAGCCAGGTCCTCACCCAAAAGTTGATCCGCAGTGGTGTCTTGAAGGTTTGACCAAGACAAAAGATGCAGGGCTCAACGTGTCTGATTCAAGGAACATCTTAGGGAGAGATTCAAAATGATTGCAAAATCTGGAGAGCTATGTCTAGACCTGATGATGAAGGGCCATTGACATCGGTAAATATGGTTTTTGTCTTACCTTCTGATTATAACATTAATTCTACCGATAATGAAGCTGATGGGTTAGAAGAGGCCCATGGCGCAGCTAGTTCTTTGCCTCAACATCCCGTGTTTGAAAAATCAAATGAGCAAAGTATCGGCACCTAAGGCCATTATATGTCAAGGTTACGTCAATGGTAAGCCGATGACCATGATGCTTGTTGATGGAGGGGCTCCTGTGAACTTGATGCCTTATACCACATATCGGAAGTTGTCAAAGGCAATGATGATTGGATCAAAACTGATATGATGTTGAAAGACTTTGGTGGAAATCCGTCCCCAACTCGGGGGGGCATTAAATGTGGAATTGATGATCGGCAACAAAACTTTGCCTACAACTTTCTTCATCATCGACAGTAAAGGCTCCTACACTTTACATCTTGGGTGCGACTAGATCCATGCAAATTGTTGTGTGCCATCGACCATGCATGAGTGTCTTATCCAATGTCATGGTGATCACATCAAGACTGTCCAACCCAAGGAATCGGTCAGCATGGCTACTGCCGATCTAACGGTTTGGGAGTTCGAAGGAATTGAATGTTTATCTAGCAGAGATTGGGAATGTGATTTCATTCAAGTGTCTGATGATGGTTTAAAGCCAATTCAAGCAATCGGCTCCAAGAGCTTATATTGATGGAAGAATTCATAGAAAATAAGGGCAAACTTGGCCATTGATTTATGTCGGCCGATAAATTAGGAGAGGCAGATGTAGGGTTAGGAGATAGACCTCGACTGACATATGTAGGTGCTAAATTAGATCCTAAGTTTAAGCAAGAATTAATAAAATTATTAAAAGAGTATCGAGATTGTCTTGCTTGGGAATATTATGAGATTCCACGTTTAAGCCGTTCTATTATTGAGCACCGGCTTCGGGTTAAGCCAGTGTATCGGCCTTTTAAGCGAGCACAGATGTTTCAAGCCAGAATTGGACGAGCCTATAAAAGCCGAAATAACTCGGCTATACAAAGCTAAGTTTATTCAACCTTGCAGGTATGTAGAGTGGATATCTAACATCATCCCTGTTTTCAAGAAAAATGGAAAGTTGCGAGTTTGGGTTGATTTCAGGAATCTTAATAAAGCAACTCCGATGGATGGATATCCAATGCCGATTGCTGATATACTAGTTGATATGGCATCGGGGCATAATATTATCAGTTTTATGGATGGCAATGCTAGGTATAATCAAATGTTTATGGCAGAAGAAGATATTCCTAAGACTGCGTTCAGATGTCCTGGCACAACCGGACTTTATGAGTGGGTCATTATGACCTTTGGTTTTAGGAATGCTGGTACAACTTATCACAGAGCTATGAACTATATATTTCACAAGTTGATCGGTAGAATTGCTGAAATATACATTGAAGATGTGGTGGTAAGTCCGATGATTATAAATAGCACTTAGCCGATTTGAGGGAAACTCTGGAGTGCACAAGAAAGCATGGTTTGAAGATGAATCCTAACAAGTGTGCCTTTGGGGTGTCGGCCGGTCAACTTTTGGGTTTTATGGTACATGAAAAGGGAATTGAATTCGGACCTAAAAGCATGAAGCCGATCCAGAAAGCCAAGCCACTGACCGAAAAGACAAGTTTGCAACCGTTAATCGGTAAGATTAATTTTGTCAAAAGATTTATTTCAAATTTATCTGGAAGAATTCATCCTTTTTCTCCACTGCTAAAATTAGAAAATGATGAAGAATTCGTGTGGCGAAAAGAGCAGCAAAAACGGTTTGATGAAATATGACATCATATGATGACTCCACCAGTATTGGTGCCGCGACAGACAAATAAACCATTCCGATTATATTTGTCCACCGATTGGTTGTCAATTGGATCGGTGCTCATTCAGAAATTTGATGGTAAAGAAAGGGTGATTTATTATCTTAGTCGAAAATTGAATGATGCAGAGACAAGATACTCTCCAATTGAAAAGCTATGCTTGTGTTTGTATTTCTCCTGTGTCAAGGCATTATATGTTATCATTTGAGTGCACGGTGGTTTGCAAGACCAATGTAGTCAGATACATGTTATCCATGCCTATGCTGAAGGGTAGGATCGGGAAGTGGATGTTGGTCTTATCGGAGTTTGATTTGAAATATGATCGGCTAAAGCAATAAAAAGACAAGTAATGGCCGATTTAATGCCGCAATATATCAGAGATGATGTGAAACTAGTTGAACCGATGCCCTGAACATTGTTCTTTGATGGGTCTTCATGTGGTCAAGGGTGTGGAATTGGAGTCGTCATTATATCGCCTCGGGGGGCATTTTTTGCATTCAGATATCCGATGGATCCAAACTTTACCAACAACAAAGTTGAATATGAACCATTGCTTAAGGGGTTGAAATTATTAATAGAAACCGGAGCTGAAACACTTGAAATTTTTGGAGACTCTCAATTGATGATTTATCAATTAATTGGAAAATATGAATGCAAGGATGACATCTTGATGCAATATTTTGAAGAATGACGATTACTATTAAAAGAATTTGTGGTGGTCAACATTGAGCATATTTCAAAAGCTCAAAATCAGGAAGCAAATAATTTGGCTCAGTTCGCATCTGGCTATTAGACTTATCGTGATATCATGACAATTGAGCCAGAAATCGGAGATTGGAGGGTATGAAATCATAAATTACCTCAAGGATCCATCACAAAAGGTTTCTAGAAAATTAAGATTTATGGCCGTTAAATATGTACTGCTTGATGATCAATTATATCATAAGACAATTGATGGCATGTTGCTCCGATGCTTAAGTAAATCGGAATCCCACGATATGATGGATGAAGTGCACGAAGGGACATGTGGTGCACATCAATCGGCTTATAAAATGAAATGGTTAATTCGAAGGATGAGTTGCTTTTGGCCGAATATGCTAGAAGATTGTTTGAGTATTATAAAGGTTGCCAACAATGCCAAAGATTTGGAAATGTGCAAAAAGCACTAGCATCAACCATGACTCCTATTGTAAAACCATGGCCTTTTCGAGGATGAGGAATTGATCTGATCGGACAAATTTATCCATAATCAAGCAAGGGGCATATATAAATTCATATTGGCAGCAACATATTATTTTACTAAGTGGCTCGAAGTGATTCCTTTCAAGGTTGCCTATTCCAAATATGTGGTGGAGTTCATTAAGGAGCACATTATTTATCGGTTTGGTATTCCTCAGACTATTACTAACGATCAAGGAACAATGTTTGACGAACGAATTCCAAGATTTTGCTGCCAGTATGGGAATCAAATTGTTAAATTCTTCTCCTTATTATGCGCAAGCCAATGGTCAAACATAGGCATCAAGATTATTATCAAAATTATTAAACAAAAGATTGATGAGCAACCATGACGATGGCATTTGATGTTGACTGATTCATTATTGGCATATCAGATGGTGTGTCATGGGTCTATGAAATTGTCTCCATATCACGTAGTTTTGGACATGATGTTGTTCTGCCATGGGAGGTCAAAATCGGATCAAGAGGAATATCGGAGCAAGACAACTTGACCGCCGATGAATATAATAATTTAATGAATTTTGAGCTCGATGATTTAGCTGAAATACATTTGAAAGCATTGGAAAATATCAAAATAATAAAGCACGTGTGGCTCATTATTATGATAACAAGGTTAAGCCAAAGGACTTCGTTGATGGAGAGTTGGTTTGGAAACTGATTTTGCCGATAGGGACTAAGAGTTCAAGATTTGGAAAATGGTCTCCTAATTGGGAGGGTCCTTATCGAGTAAATTGGTGCGTGCCAGGGAATGCTTATATTTTGGAAATTTTGGAAGAAGAACAATTTCCTAAAGCACTTAACGAAAAATATTTAAAGAAGTATTACCCAAGCATTTGGGTCGACTCCTAAAGCCGATGCCACGAAAAGATGTCGCCAAGAGATAGTTGATACGACACGTATCGCCTTTAAAGCAAAAATATTTACACACAAATGTTTGCTGATGAACAATGCCATCAGACCTAAGTATCATTGACAAAAGAAGTTGTCGGATGGTGTATTATCGATGGGCGAAGCCATCGGACCAACAGGCTTAGTTTACAACCAATTACAAATACTTATGAATTGTTCGATCGTGCAAAGGCGAATGTTGTCAACCCTCTTTATCTGCTCCATGTCGTCGGTGTCGGTGCCACGGATATTTGGAATTGACTTGTGCAGCTGCCGGACTCCAGATAGACAATGTTGCAGTTTATCCTTTGCCAATTTTATAACTGTTGGAATCCCATCAAGCTTGCTTGATCTTTCTCGGCAATTCGGAGTTGTTTAAGCTCTTCCTTTAGCTGCTTTGGCAGGGCCTCCAATGCCTTGATTTCACCTTGGATAGCTTTCGGTTTATCTTTGCTAGCATCGCGTTGCTGGATCCGATCCTCTCAGTCGATCTGACGGGGATGCGTTGGCGTGCAGCAGAAATCTGAGGCTAGTGACCCTCGATGAAGGCCACTAGAACGACCGCACTTTTGAGGTCCGACGAGAGTTTTCCTTTGAGTCCTTTATAAATTTGCCGGATCGGTTCAGCGTCTATTGACACCAGCGGTGGCAAATGGAAAGTCCGCAAGCGCACAACTATCGCAGTAGCTTTCACCCGAGAGTAAACCATGTTATCGAATCCATGAGGAACGTAAGTGTACTGTCTAAGGCATAAAGTTAACCTAGACCGACCGAGTTTTATGTGATTAGGCTAGGTATAGAGGATAACTTAGCACTAAGATAAGAATATAGCCAAGGGACTTNTAAGCTTGCTTTGGGCACCGGATTTACCTAGACCACTAGGATATGACCGGCCTACAGCTCTACGCTGCACCCGAACGTGGAGGATTACTAAGGACGGACAGGGCTATCACCACCTGCTGCCTACCTCTACTAATCCGTCGGGCTACGAGGCAAACGAAGGCAAGTATTATCCTAAGAACCACGCTTATGACAGTAAATGCTATCCTAACCTTGATTAGAGATCAGAATACTGTGATAATAAAGCAACGAACCCACAAGCCAAATAAAGAACTCAGCTGTCTATAGCTTGAACTTAGGTACTTAAGCTGAATATCCGGGATATTTACTCGAAGGCTTGTATCCGCTGAGGTACAAGAAGGAGAGGGTCGATGACACGCCGGGACTCATCCGAACTCTCCCTCACTCTCTCCCTACTTCTACTCTATTTGAGGAAGGCTTCGCCTTTGCAACTTGCTCCGAGCTCGATGATGCTCTTTGCTGCAGCTCTTGCATGTATTTATAGAGTGTAGGGTTGCTGAAGGATCAGCACACGACGGTTGAGGATGTTTTGCGCCAAGACCCGGTCGGCCGATCGAGGGGGGTCAGGCGACTGTGGGATGAACCGACTGAAGCGATGCACGTCGCGGATGGAATCCTAAAGGCGGTGTGCAGCTTCGAGTCAAGGGGGGACCGATTCTGGTGCCGGGCCAGGTCGGCCGACCGGGCCTGGTCGACCGACCGGAGTTGTGGCCGTTCGGCCCTACTTTGTCTGTGTCCCTTCCATGTGGGCCCTAGAGTCG
>JAZFNS010083853.1:35280-46585 GCA_037127165.1 Alloteropsis angusta | reverse complement strand
ATGTGTATTCAGATCAATAGATCATTTTGTACGCGATGGTTCAGAAAAATAAACTATAGATTTACATAGGAAAAAATCATTTCCCCTCTGTGTCTGTCAGCATTAAGTATCCTTATTGTACAAACAGAAGTTAGCTTGAAAGATTTTCGCTCAGCATAATTTTATTGTTCAAGGATAAAGGAGTTAGCTGGTGTTTTGAGAGGTTCATATTCTTGGAAGATTAAAGAGTTGCTATCAGTAATATAGACACTGAGTAGTGCGTTCAGCCTACATGTTGGGTTTATGTCTAGGCTTTGCTGTTTTTATTCTCAATTCCGAATCGTGGAACAAATGAATCCTTTGGTTGGTTTATTATGCTAGTGAGTACAAAGAAGCTGTCTTCTCACTTTAGGGTTTAGTTCAAGAATCATCACTGGCTTCTTCTGTTTGTGCAGTTTGTTTTAGAAAATCATTGAAGTTGATGATTTGTATATCAATGTAATGGCATCCTTCTATGCTTGGTCGTATATTTATTTCATTCAATGCTAGATCAACAAAATATAGTTGTTTATTGTTACATTTGCATTTCTAAATGCTGCTGTAGCATTAGCACGAGCATTATACTACTTAGTAGAAATAGGTGAGAGTTGAGGTGCGAGCCGAGGAGAAGTTGGGCTGTCGGCTTCCTCCCCTCTTCTTATACTTCGGCGGATGCGGCTCAGGTTCGAGTAACACCAGGTATTTTCTTTGTATTTCTGGATTAATATTTAATTAATTCAGNGCTTTATTTATATACTTGTGGGCTCCTTGCTGTGATAAGTGTCTTATTAGTACTTGCAAATCTAAGATAGTATTTAATTGAGTATACGTCGTGTATAATCTTTTGAATACCTTGGAGTGTGCNCTAGTGACACGGATTTGTAGTGGTAGCCCCAGGTGGTGACAGCCCTGATGGCTTACGTAGTCCACTATGTGAGTAGCACTTGAGTACAGTAGAACCATTACTTGGCTTGCCTAGTCCCCTTCTCATCCCTTTTCGGACCAGGACGGTTGGGCGTCCCGAAGGAAGTAAATATAGTAAACAACTTGAACTAATCCTTAATTTGTCCAGAATACTTAGAAATAACCCTCTCTACTTCTACACATTTATCTCTTCTCGTGTCCTCGGTCTCATAACTAATACACACACATTCCCTGTGGATTAGATAATCTGGAATACTCCCGGGTGAAAGCTACATCGGTAACCGTACGGTTGCGGATTCAATTGTAATTGTTGAAAATACCAACAATGGTGAAGAGCATCTCTAGTGGAATCGAAGTTTGGAGAGGTTCTTTGTTCAAGCCGACTCAAAGATCAAGTGGAGCCTTGATAGAGGAGTTGTTGAATCAAAGGATCCACCTCAATGTGAATTAGGGGTGACCGGCAAGTCATCGACACCACGGGAAAAATTCTCTCTCTTGTTTTTTGTACTTTACGTAGCTCATTTACTTTCATGCAATTTATTTTGAGCAATTTACTTTCATGAGATTGAATTGTCACATGTCATCCTAGGTTGCAAACCATTGACATAGGCTAGAGAGAGTAGAATAGACTTTACCCTCTTGTGATTCTAATAAATNNNTGATTTTAGTTCAAACCGCCTATTCACCCTCCCTCTAGTCGGTATCCTAGATCCTACAAGTGGTATTAGAGCCGAGGACTCCATTTTATCAGCGATTTAACCATCCTGGAGTTAGGATATGGCTGTGACAATCNATGTGGGGAAGCCACCACACTTTGATGGGGAAAACTATGACTATTGGAAGATTAGGATGATGGTTTATCTCAAGGCAACAAGTTGGAAGCTATGGTTGATAGTAGAAAAAGGATATGTCATGCTTGATGAGAAGGATTTGACCGCTTAAGATGATGAAAATATTGGTCTCAATGATTAAGCCATGCATGTGCTTCATAGTGCTCTTAGTGTGACCGAGTTCAATAGAATCAAGAATCTTTCAATTGCTCATGAAATTTGGAAGAAAATTGTGGAAATCTATGAAGGGACTTCAACCATGAGAGAAGCCAAGCTCTATGTGTCAAAGGGAAAATTTAGCGAGTTCACAATGAAGAAGGATGAGAGTGTGATTGAAATGTTCAATCGCCTAAACAACATTGTGAATGATCTCATGGGTCTTGGATTTGATGTGCCAAATGAAGATTTTTCACTCAAGTTACTTAGGTCTCTACCAGAGAGATATGACACAATTGTGTCTTTGCTAGTGAGATCCAATTTGAAGACCATGTCACCAACTCAAGTTCTTGGAGAAGTGATAACACATGATATATTAAAGAAGTCACAAGAAGGAAATCATGGGATTTCAAATGATGAGGAGAAGAAGAGTGTGGCTTTGAAGGCTCAAGTATCAAATGACCATGAAGATGATAGTGAGCATGATGGTGACACCGATGAGGAGATGGCCTTATTCATTAGAGGCTTTAGAAAATTCATGAAGAGGAAGAATTATGGCAAGAGAGGTCTTAATCTTCAAAGAAAATCCATTTGAAGAAAGGAAGTGCTTTGAATGTGGTGAAGTTGGACATATAGCCATAATTTGTCCAATCAAGAAAGACAAGAAGAATGACAAGAAATATGATGACAAGAAGAAAATGAAGTTCTTCAAGAAGAAGAATGGGCAAGCCTACTATGTGGAGTGGGATTCAGATGCTAGTTCGAATTCCGTTGATGATGAAGAACCCAAGGGAGTTTTTGGCATCGCCAACAAGGACCTTCTCTCTTCTCCACTTCACATTGACTTATGGCAAAAGGTGAAGCAAAGGTATCACAAAGTGATGATGAACTTGAAAATGATGATGAGCTTTCATATTATGACCTTGTGCAAATACTTAGTGATGCTAATGATTACATGTATAAAGAAAAGGTTAAGTTAAGGGAATTGAGAAAGAACTACCAAGTTCTTCAAAATTCCTTTGAGGAGCTAAAGACTACTTTTGAGAATCTTAAAGAATCTCATGAGAAGCTTGAGAAGCTCAAAACTCCTTTCTTGTGCATGAAACCAAAATTAAAACTAGTTCTAGCACTTAATGGGACAACTTGAATGATCTTTCATGTGCTCCTAGTTCATCTAAATCATCTAGTAGCTCAAGCCATGATTCTTGCATGAATGATGATTTTTCTTGTGATGCCTCTCTCTTATTGTTGAAAATGACATGCTAAGAATGGTGAACGAATATTTAAAGAATGATTTGTCTAAGTAGTTTGATGGAAAGAAAAAAATTGAAGAATCTATTGGGTTATCAAAGATTCTCTATCAACCGTGACGATATTGGTTATACTCCCAAAAAGGGGAAGTAGGCCTTTGTTCCTCACAAAACCAGATATGTGAAGGGCACGGGAAAAGTGGTTGAGAATGGCAATAATGGTAGCATTAATAAGAAGAATGTATCCTTTAAGATTTTTGATTCATGCTATGTTTTAAAGAAAATACTAGTGGTAGTGCTGTTGCAAAATTTGTTGGCACTCCCATACTTGATACGAAAAAGAATGTCATATGGGTGCCAAAGGCCTTGGTGATTAACATCCAAGGACCCAAGCAAGTTTGGGTACCTAAAAGAAACTAATTTTTCTTTGTAGGTGAATTACAAGTCCGGCGGGAAACACTGGGTGTTGGATAGTGGATGTAGCCAACATATGACCGGTGATGAAAACTTGTTCTCCTCAATTGATGAAGAGGCCGGTAGATATGACAACATCATCTTTGGTGGCAATAGCAAGGGTGATNAAAGGATTGGGTAAAATTGCTATATCCAATGATCATTCTATCTCAAATGTGCTATTGGTTGATTCTTTGAATTTAACTTGTTGTCGGTTTCTCAATTAAGTGATCTTGGTTATAAGTGCATCTTTGATTGTGATTGTGTAGAAGTAATAAGCATGAATGGTAATGAATGCATTTTCAAAGGTTTTAGGCATGGAAGCTTATACCCTGTGGACTTTACCTCTAATCATGCTAGCTTGTCAACTTGTTTATTCTCCAAAGAATCATTGGTTGATTATGGCATAGAAGGCTAGATCATGTGGGAATGAAACAACTCAACCGATTATTGAAGCATGATCTAGTGATTTGGTTGAAGGATGTGAAGTTTGAAAAAGATAAACTATGTAGTGCTTGTCAAGCCGTAAAGCAAGTGNNNNAGTATCATGTCAACCAAGAGGCCATTGGAATTATTGCATATGGATTTATTTGGTCCTACTACATACAGAAGTATTGGTGGAAATTTCTATTGCCTAGTTGTGGTTAATTACTACTCTAGGTATCCTTGGGTATTCTTTCTTCATGACAAGGCCGATACTTGTGATATTCTCAACAAGTTCATGTTGAGAGTGAAAATGAATTTGAGCAAAGAATCAAGAATGTGAGAAGTGATAATGGCATAGAGTTCAAAAATACAAGAGTTGATAAGTTATGCGAAGATAAGGGGATCAAGCATGAATTTTGAATCAAGTACACCCCTCAACAAAATGTTCTTGTTGAAAGGAAGAATAGAAGTCTAATTGATATGGCAAGGTCAATGCTTTCGGAATATAATGTTTCGGATAGCTTTTGGGCAGGGGCAATCAACACCGCTTGTCATGCCTCCAATAGGCTCTATTGCCATAGATACTTGAAGAAGACTCGTATGAATTGCTTATTGGTAGAAAGGCAAATATCTCTTATTTTGGGGTTTTTGGATGCAAGTGCTAGGCAATCAAAATTTGGAAGTAAGAGTGATGAAGGATTTCTCTTGGATATGCATCAAATAACAAGGCTNACAAGACTCTTGGTATTGTGGAAGAATCTTGTGATGTTGATTTTGATGAAACAAATGGCTCACAACACGAAAAAGAAAATCTAGATGATGTGAGAGATGAAGGCTTGAAGCAAGCTATGAAGGGTATGTCAATTGGTGATGTCAAGCCAAGAGAAGAAAATGAAGATGATGATAATGATATTTCACTAAGAGTGATTCCCTCATCTTCTACTCAAAATGGTCAAGCTCAACCAATTGATAATGAAGTAAATGAAAGTGACACACAAGCTCAAGCTCAAGACCAAATGGTATCTCCCTCCACTTCATCTTCTCAACCACAAGAACCTATTGTTGCACCAAGAATTCATCATGCTATTGCTAAGGATCATCCTATGAATCAAATCGTTGGTGATATTAGTAAGGGTGTCCAAATCCGATCTCGCATTGCTTCATTTTGTGAACATTATTCTTTTGTATCTTCTATTGAGCCTAACCGCATAGATGAAGCTTTGAGTTTTCTAGATAGGGTGAACGCTATGCATGAAGAGTTGAATAATTTCATCTGGAATCAAGTTTGGGAATTAGTTGAAAGGCCCAAGAACTATAATGTCATTGGTACAAAATGGGCTTTTCGGAACAAGTAAAGTGNGTTAGAAACAAGGCAAGATTGGTTGCACAAGGCTATACTCAAGTTGAAGGCTTGGATTTTGGTGATACTTTTGCTCCCGTTTGCAAGATTTGAAGCAATAAGAATTCTCCTTGCCTATGCTTGCTCACACAACATTAAGTTGTATCAAATGGATGTCAAGAGTGCTTTCTTAAATGGCAAGATTAGTGAATTAGTGTATGTTGAACAAACTCCCAGTTTTGAAGATCCAAAGAAGCCAAATCATGTATACAAGCTCTCTAAAGCCCTCTATGGTCTCAAACAAGCTCCTAGAGCTTGCTATGAAAGGCTTAGAGACTTTCTCATTTCCAAGGGTTTGAAAATTGGTAAAGTTGACACTACCTTATTCACTAAACTCATAGGCAAAGATTTATTTATATATCAAATTTATGTTGATGATATCATATTTGGTTCAACTAAACAAGATTTTTGTGAGGAATTTGGTGAGATGATGTCTAGGAAATTTGAAAATTCTATGATTGGTGAATTGAGTTTCTTTCTTGGACTTTGTTGACGCTCGTTAAATACATACTTTTAGTAATACTTAAGTGGTGTTTTGGGACTAATTCATATACTAACCCACCACTTGGCACTTGAAATAACCCTGTTTGCGTATGTGTGTTGTGTTTTGGAGCATATTGTGTTTTTGCAGGAAAATGGACCAATTTGGAGCATTTATATTTAAGGCCCAAAAATAATCACAAGCCCGAAGGAATTAAGCCCAGCGGACGTCCACATTCAATGGACCTAGGATATGAGAGTCCTAGGCACCAAGGAATCAAGGATCTGGAAGATATTCACGAAATCAAAACAACCATAGAGATATTTGTGCATCCCAGGACATCATGATTGTTTGGTGCAGATTTGGAGTTCTAAATGACCTCTAATAACAAAATGTTGAATATCAAAGTTATAGATATCGTCGAGCTCTTCAATTTGGACATATGGAAATCATATTTTGGAATATGGAGCTAGGAGATATGGCCCCTGAAATACATGCTGCACAGAGGAGTCTGGAACCAGACAGATTATCTTGCGGCGCAGTTTTTGGGATCTTAACTTCGTTTCCAAGGAAACTGGTGAATACCAAAGTTGGAGATAATTTCATGCTACACAATTGATGAATACCAAAGTTGGAGATAATTTCGTGCTACACAATTTAGAGTCTGAGTTTGCCCTATTTGGAGTTTGGACATGGGAGATATGACGTCTAGAAGACTGAGCTGCAAATCAGGAAAATCTGGCGAGGCAAATCTTAACATTCAAGCAAGATCTCGTAACACAAGCGATAAGGACTCTTCCCCCAATCAAGGATATGATGTTGTAGTTGATTACCCTTGAGTGGTGACAGCATGTGGGCGAGAAAGTGCCAGAGCCTATTCCCTATGGATACATCTTAGTAGTGCGTATAGCCCGATAGTTGATTACCCTCGTGTGGTGAGAGCACGCGGGCGGGAAAGTGTCCATCGCTTGCGTAATGGAGTTTACTCTTTATCATTGTATGAGATTAGATTGATTATTGATTTGGATGGAGTTGCAACTAAGAAGGGTGGTAGGTTTGTGCTACCTTTGGTCGTGTTACCTCGTGTCATGGGGTTGTAATCCATTCATCGCATTCATCAATCTCACACTGGTTTACTTTCATATGCAATCTATGCTTCATGCTAGGATTAGATTCGCTAGCTAGATAGAAAACCCTAGGTAGTTCATTTCCGATCCACGGATTAATAAACCTTAGGGAAATATTCTAAGGGAAAAGCTACCAATGATCTGTGCACTTGTGGTTCACAATTGGCGCGTCTAAGGACCGTCAACAAGCTTTTCTGGCGTTGTTGCCGGGCATCAGCAACACGAACCATAGGGTGATCTATCTAGTTTTTTGGACTAACCCTATTTTTATTATTGAATATACCCTTTGTTTCTTGTTTGTGTCCAATTAATGCAGGTAAGACCCTAGACACAACGCGATCAATAAATTTTCAATATCCGGACTTTTACACATCCAAAATTCGCTCCACAAAATTATGGCTATGTGAAGATCCGCTCTTTAGCGGTAGATGCTAACTTTTGTTAGTGGCCCAACATCCCCTATCGAGCCCACACTCAAAATAATCAAAGATGAACAAGGTATACTGTTGTGTCAATTAATTTTTTTTAAGACTAATGTTTCTTGGAAATCAGTTTGTTCAAGTTATAGGTGATGAGTCACGCCCTGAAGAAGTCGTGAGATCCAATCATCAATATCTCTGGAAGGTTGCTGTTAAGACCAGGTTTTCACCCATTGATCAGAGAGGTGCCATGAAAGAAAATTAGAAATATAAAGCTCCATCAAGTCTTTTTTCCAACACATCAAGAATCACAATTTTTAGAGATCGGTGCAAGGAGTTATGGTTAAATCTTTCAACACTACGCGTTTTCAAATCTGTTCGGGACAGAACGTAGTGCTAGAGTAAAACAAGCATAACTCTTTTGTCCGGAGTCCGTTTGATGTGAATGAGCATTCTTTGGAAAAAAATAATTTAATGCACACTGCAATGGAGTAGAATTTTGATACATTTTCTGCACTGGGTGAAGAGGAATTCCACGAAAAAATGCAGCAGCAAACAACCAAGAAGATGATGATGATGTCGTTGAATGATTAGAGGCCCTCGAGCACAAAAGATGATGATTTGGAGTTGATCAAAGCTGGAGGCAACAAGATTAGAAGAACTATGACACACCCAATCTTCTCCAGTTGGATGCTCCAAAATTTTCTAATTGAGTGATGCTACCAACGAAGGAAACCACCCAAATCATCGACATAAAAGAGCCCCTACGATTCCGGCACCTTGGGTAAAGCAAAAACTATGGATAAGACACATAATTGGAATGCCACCTGATTAATCAATGGTGATGACCTTGAATTCTAAAGATAGACAACACGATGCTCCAAAGACCACAAGAGCAAGAACATCGACATCTCCAGATCAATTTACAAGAAGGTACTGTTCACATCAAATTCTGCACAAACTCTAAAGAGAACAACATAATATTTTTGTATATTTAAAATCCCCATGAAGTTTCGGTTCCAACGAGTCGAGAATCAAGTCAATTGGAGTTTTCTACAAGTGATTATGATCAAAACATCGAAGGTTGGTGCAGTCTGAAATTTTCTGGACAGCACACAGCGCTGAAGCAAAATTGGCATAACTCTCTCGTTTGAACTCCGTTTAAGATGAATGACCACTCGTTGGAAAGGTAATTTCATAAAATTTTCAATAGATCCATACTTTGTTATATGTTCTGTTATTACACATGGCAAAAATCCACGAAGAAGAGGCAGGAGCAACTTGATGAGAACAAGGTAGAGGAGAGAACAATGGCAATAATGAAGAGGAGCTTGGGCAATGATTTCATCGAACGTACATGATTAAATTCAGAAGCTTAGAACAAAATAAAGATCCCCAAGAACATTGGCATATGAAGACACAAGCCAGCGACATTTGATAATGAAGATGTTAGAAACGAATCACGATAGATTACACAAGGATACATCAAGTTGCATGGACACTTTGGATTCTCGCACGAAAGACCATGGCTTCGCATAAGCGTAACCGAGGTGATAAGTCTAGCTCTAAAATTTTAAATGAAGCACTTTGTAGGAGGCAACCCGATCTTTTATTTATTGTATGTAAATGACGGTCTATATTGTGCTCTTTAATTGAACCATTGCTCTAATAAATGCTACAATTTTATGTTGTATGATCCAAATTCTATTGAGGGAGCTCTTTGTTATTTGATCTTGGAAAACTTGTAGAACCTTTTGTGTGCCTATTAGTGTTTCCTTTTGAGTCTTTTTAGAGAGATTTATGAGGTATGACACCCCTTTGATTCTAAAACTTGTGGCTAGTTAACTTAGGCTAACTTTTGTTTTAGACAACCATCATGTCACATCATTTTGTTCATCCACCTCACTTTACACTTCAAACCATGTTGTTCTCACCCTTGCATTGCATATTTTGGTCTAACTCTTTGCATTTGTATTTTACATCCATTCCATCGTTCCATCATGCATTTGTTAGCTCGGCTCTCTCACAAACTTCTTGATAAATGCTTCCATATTCATGATAATGCTTCACATGTGGCATTTACCATTTGCAATCTTGTGTAAACACGGTGTTTAGACATAATCGCAGACCATCATCATTTGAGAACCATGTTAGGATTTGCATTGCATTGGTTGGTTTATAAGCTTTGCAATGCGTCTTATTTTTCTTGGGCTATAAGGAAATATTGGCCTTGGGATAGACATGGTGTTTTAACCTTGGTTGATAGATCTTTATGGCTTTGGAGAAATTTGGCAACCTAGTTGTAAACATGGTATTTAGAACTAGGTGTAGACATTGTCTTTGTTTATACTCTTTCCTCTCATTTGCACACCCACTTTGCATTCACTCGACACCCACACTTTCGTTGGCATGATTAGGTTTTCTAAACTTTTTCGAGCGCTTGAATTCTTTGACTTTAACATGGTGTTTAATCCGAGATTTTTGGTAGCATAGTAGTAAAAATGGTGTTTAAAACTTTGTTTGATTTCTATCAAGTTTGGTTAGCGCATTTCATGTTACTAACTTCATGCATTCACTTTGCACACATGTACACTCATTAGGTTTTATTTTTCCTTTGCTAGGTTGATTATGCCACAAGTTGAGGTTTTACGATTGTCATTGGTTGTGGCGTTTGCTTATACTCCCGACCGTCACCCAGGAGGTAGATTGTGCATCTCAAGTGTTTTGCAGTCATGAAGAAGGAATCCCATGAATTCGTGATCAAAGTTACAATCAAGACCGCTAAACATCTCCGAAGTTTGAACGGTACACTGCTGTTCTCATAAAAAATCTGCACATGTTAAGAGATTTACAAGGAATAAAATGTTGATATTCAGAAGCTCCATCAAATTCTTGTTCCAACGCATCCAAGATCAACAAATTTGAAGACCCATGCAAGGAGATACGACAAAAACATTGGGCGCTGCACGTTCTGAAAACAGATTGCAGTGCTGGAATAAAAAGGGCATAACTCTTTTGTTCGGAATCCTTTTTAGGCAAATGATGGCTCGTTGGAAAGAGAAATTTGTGAACTTTGCAATGGAGCAAGGATTCAGTATATGTTCTGTTCTGGAATAGAAGAAAAAAATTTGATAGATGGGGCAGCAACGAAAGCGACAAGTACGGAGGTGATAACGGTGCGAAGAATAATTGGGACATGGCTTGATGGCAAGAAGAGGTTGAAGAAAGTTAAAAAGGTGAAAAAGCTTAAAGATAAATCTCCAAACACATGGCGGACGGACTTCAAGAATCACATGACGGTTCACTATCTTCTTCCACGATTGGCAACATGCTAAGCATGGGGAGGACTTATTGGACGCAATGGAAAAGGCCATATGGGGTACAATGACCATGTTCACCACAAGATGCTCAAGATTCATCTTCCATGCTAAGCACAATGTTTAAGTATGGGGAAGCCGCGCTATACTCCACTACAAGCATCAAAAGACGGTAACTCTCCTTCAACCTCCTCTTTGTTCATCTACTTCCTAATGCTTGTATATATGTTCACCATTGACCATAGATTAGAAACCTTTGTACTTCTCTCTTGTTAATAACATGGCTATTAGGAGGACAACCTAGTTTTGTTTTTGTTTTCAATAAATGATAACCATCACTTTGTGCTCACCACAATGCAACATTTTGAATGTATTTGCTTAGGAAAGATGATGAAAGTTGACGTCTTGTTTTACCTACATGATGTTGTATTCGACTTGACCAATTGCTCTGTACAATGATCTGAAATGTATTTAAATACCATATCAATCTTTTGTGGAGGTTATG
>JAZFNS010061837.1:0-12408 GCA_037127165.1 Alloteropsis angusta | reverse complement strand
GAGCCTGTGGCCTTTCGCTCTCGGCAAAGCTTTTGCCGAGAGGTTTCTAGCGTCTGCCGAGAGGGCCGAACTCTCGGCAAAGTTACTGTTTCCGGTAGTGCATGCACAAAACATTTAACAGAGGTGTATTTCTACTGTTACCTGGATGTTAATTAGGAGTAGAGTTGTGTCTCCGTGACTGGATGGCGGCGTTGGTGGTGATGAACCGTCGGCCTGATATCGTGAGCTTCAGCTTTGACTCCGGCAGCACTATGCATGATAACGAGTACTACTTCAAGTTCGATTGTTATGACTCTGGATAGGCTGCCCCTCATCAACCTATATGTAACCAGACCAGTATTTTTTCAGTGACACTTTTAAGAAAATAGTAGACATATTACTTGTCAACCCAATTTGTTACTCAATTTTGTTTGCTCAGACAAGGTGCACATTACATTTTTGTTTACTCGGACACTGGAAGGTGCTCGGAAACTAACACATTGCTGCAAGTTGGTGATTTGTTCTACGAGTCGCTACATAGCCTCGCTTTGCCTATGTCAGACATGATGAAAAAAGAAAGCTTACCACCTACTCCTACCTTTTAGTATTAGAGCAATTGCTTGGGTGCTACGATATGTATATGAGTCAACATGTGTGGTCACATTTATGGCTGGTTATTTTTCACATGTATCCATCCATAGCGACTCAGCTGAATTATATATGCGGTTTTAATTCTCGAATTGTGCTTAAAAAAATAAAACGCGTCGAGCAGGCGCGTGACCGGTTAGTGCCCATTACCCTGACAGACATGACTTGGGATAGAGGGAGTAAAATGCATCAGATCCATCTAATTAGATTACGGTGAGTATCTCCTTAGGAACAGTGTTGAGAATGGTGGTGATAGAATTGGGAATTGATAAGGCGCTAACCGATCTTCGGAGAGGTAAATGGTAAACTCGAATTGGTGAAAAACTCGACGTTGGTGATTTGGCTTCAAATCAAAGACGATTCAAACCACGCAACGTTACACCACTGCTCTATTGGTTATCAGGCATGCACAACTTGATTGATCTCACCAAGAAGATTTTTCCCTGCAAGCGAATCGAGAACACAAGCAAGAAAGTGAAGCACACAATATGAACTTGCAAGTGTATATAAAGTGNAAAATATGATGTTCATGCTCTGATCAACAAAAGACTAATCACCACAAGATTGTAGAAGAATAAAGAGGCCCTANNCTTGTGGCCACAATTACAATGAATCTATCATTGTTTCGACATAAAAAAACTTGACCTAAGCAAAATCTAAGTTTCTAATGTGGCGGTGCTAAGTTTATATCCTAAAGCGGTGCCCTAGGGTTGGGGTGACAAGGGAGGGGGCGCCCACAACATGGGCTTAAGGCCCGACACGATACAAAGGCCAACGGCCCAAAAGACGGTAGCGTAGCATCCTGACAGATTCTGGACGCTCACTTGTTTCGACAATTCCCGCTGACTTAGATGGAACTGTGTTGTGGTATGGGAAAAGGTATACACATGGACAGTAGCAAAGACAAGAAAAGTAAGCAAAAAGTAAATCAGAAAAGTCACTTTCAACCATACTTTCCAGGAATCAGCCCTTTACACGTGGGAGGTGACCTTTCTTTTACAGGGAGACCAAAGGACACTTTTACAACCCACTTTTACCCTCGTAAAGCATGCATCTGACCCTAGACTGAACAGTTAAAACAATCTAGGGGCAAAAGAGTAAACATACAATACTCAGTGTGAATGCGCATACTAATGTGTACATGTTTGATCTATCCCGATATGGCTTCGTTCAGGAATTTTGGCACATGACGTTTTTTGGCTGAAGGTCATCGTGCTTCGCACCTTGTTCTCGAACGACTTTCCCTAATACTTTCACATTTGGACTTCTTCGGTTGTCACTCCGTGATGACACCAAGGGCGTTTCCGAGTCGTTCTCTTCACTCGAAGCTCTTCTAGCTCCGAAGTTCCTTCAATGGCTTCGATTGAGAACCCACCAAAGCCAATTTTGACATGTGCATAAAGACAACTGGAGACATTTGGAAAGAGCGAATCAGTTAGATAACCGAAGGCATTTTTGTATACTTTTGAGGGTGTTTTTCGATAAGGCAATCCCCAACAAACTGTAAGATGAGACCAGTGCCATTGGAAGATTTATGAAATTCCCTTTCCATCCATATAAAGAACGTCCAAAACGGACTTCGTATGTGGCATGGGCGTCATTTTTTTGGTGCACGCTATTACTTGACCCTGAGGTGAACTCGAACTTGAGTTGCTTTGGGCCTCCACCTTGGCGACTCGAAGTGAATTAGGCTTGGGCCTCCTTTATTTGGACACCCTTGTTGGACACATTCTTCTTCATACCATGTGCCAATCATGGTCGTATGCATGATTTNCATGTCCTTATCATCCTGCCCTTCTTGAGAGAAAAACCATCCTCGGCGCCGATTGTACTCAAAACTAATCTTGTAGGCTCCTTGCTCCGAATGCATACGAAGTTGGACAATANACACCCTTGTCAAGTCTATGCTGAAAAAATTAGTGCTAACAAGAGGCAGCACAAAAATAGATGGTATATGAATATTTGCAATATTGGATCCATTTAGTTGATTATAATCTCGTACAACAAAAGATGAATTCAGATTTCTACAAATGTAGACTCGATGTACCATATATTGTCCTTTGTTATTATATTTACCAATAATATGGTATGTATATCTAGAAGACGAAGGCAAAATCAGGATTTTTTAAAAGTCTCTCTTCCAAACAATTTAGATTACACAAAACATCAAATTCAATGTAACCCAATGTGTTTAAAAAACACAATAGTTTTAGATCATTATTTGAACTAGCATTATGAATAACATGTTTGTTTTCAGGACAGTTGTGTGGTTTGAGAATGTGTTCAACAAAAGCATAGTGACACAATTCATCTTTATCAGAACGAATATCAAGCAAATCATCTTGTGACGAAGATAAATCTACAAAATGTTCCACTAACAGTTGCTTTATAAAAGCATGATTGGTGGAAAAATTTAGCACATCAAGAGAAGTCTCACCATCCATTAGTGTAGCATCGTGGTCATTACCTTTATTCTCTTTTTTAGTGGGAGTAATAGGTGCATTATGAAATGGTGGTTTTGAATTTTGTGATCAGTCTATGAGCACCTCATTTTTTGAATGTCATCCTCTCGCTTTTGTACATTACCCTGCAAGTTTAGTCCCAAAAAGAGGAATAACAATAGATTGATAGTCTAAGTCTTCCTCATCATTAGAACTTAATATAAGAGGTGGATTAACAAATGTTTCTCTGATAAGAAATTTCATATTAACCCAAGTTTGAGGTTTATCTAATGGACTTAAGTTCTCCCACCAAGTTAAAGCAGAATATCACAAAATACTAGATGCATTTTTTACCTTCATCCTTGGACACATAAAGCAAGTAGAAAAAACGTTGTCTATAGGAATCTCCCTCTCAATATACTCATCAACACCTATACACAAGTCGGTGGATATGAACAACCTGTCATTGTTAGAAGACAACAAAAGACAACACAAAAGTATTATCCCGATACACTAGAAACTACTGGGTGTTGGTGAAGTTGGAATGCAATATCTCAAGCGGCTTACCACCGTCTTGCAAGTGTTCTTACCAAAGCCAACAACATGGGATAATTAGTTGTCAAGCTTAGGTGTAAAAATTGCAAGGAGAACATGTGCTGACAGAAGTATAAATGTAGAGTTTTGGGTAGGCACAATATAGTAGTAAGGAATAACAATTATTCAAATCAGAATTGCAAGACTGAAAAGTAATCCCAAGCTAGTTTATGTCGCCGGACTAAACTCATCCTAGACCTAGTTCAAGCAAGCAACAGTACAACTTGCACAGGGATACAAAAGATGCACTTCTGAATTTTTTTCTTCCTTGCCTTGTCTTTCTTTCTTTCTTTCTTTTGATGTGGTTTTTTCTTTTCCTTTTTGAGCACCTTTTTGCCTTTTTATTTATCTTTTTTTTTCCAGAATTGCAGCAAGACACAAAAAACCACCAAGTATACTTGATAAAAAAAATTGAACTTGATTGCACCATGATATCCAGACCAATATGTTGCTTTAAGTTATAAATCAAATAGAACAACATAAACTTTTCCTTCCCCTTCAACTTGCATGGCAACCTAATTTGGTTGTGGGGAAGAAAAACAATATATTCTCTCTCAATAGCAACCAAAACATGATACTAAGACCACCAACAAGACCTAGACATGACAAACACAAGAACACAACGAGGGACTAAAATTTAGAAAAGCACACTAAGCACAAAAGTTGTGGGGCACAAAGGGGTTATAGGACAGTGGAAATATTTTTGTAGGGATCTTTTTTGGACTATAGATAAATGAAAACAAGATGAATCTATAGGGGAACTAGGTAGTATACTTCACAGGCAACCTATACCACTTGATAAAGCGCTGGCCGATCTTCCGAGAGGTAGATGGTAAGCTCGAATTGGTGAACAACTCGACGTGGCTTCAAATCAAACACGATTCGAACCCCGCGACAGTTACACCACTGCTTTGTTGGTTATCAGCCAAGCATAACTTGATTAACCTCGCCAAGAAGTCTTTTCCCTGCAAGTGAATCGAAGAACATAAGCAAGAAAGTGAAAGCACACAATCTGAAATTGCACATTCATATAAAATGAAAGGTATGGGTTCGAGCTCCAATAAACAAAGGATTAATTGCCATAGGGTTATAGAACAAGAACAGGAGCCTTGGATCACTACAAACGGACTTGTCACCATAGTTACAATGAATATATCACAGTTTCAACTTCAAAAACTTGACCCAAACAAAACCTGAGTTTCTATTGCGACGACTACTGAATTTATACCCTAAAGGGGTGAGCTAGGGTTGGNGGTGACTAGGGAGGAGGCGCCCACAACATGGGCTTAAGGCCCGACATGATACAAAGTCCAACAACCCGAAAGATGGTGGCGNTAGCGCCCTAACCGATTTTGGATGTTCACTTGTTTTGACGATTCCCGTTCACTCAGATGGAATTGCAAGATGAAACATGTTGATGCAGAATTTGGCCAACACATGAGAGTGCTAGATCGCACAGCACATAACATGAGTTGCTTGTGGCTTCCCTTCACAGACTGGTTTGGTGTACTGGTTAGACCGATCTCCTCTAGAGAAGTCAGGAGCGAGCCCTAAGAACGCCACCTAGAAGGATCCGGCAGGGTAGACACGTGTAGGGGTTCCCTAGGGTCGGCTGGCCACCTAGAATGTCTTCAAACATCGTGGAGACGAAGGAAGAACAACAAGTTTGGGTTTGGAAGAGCTAGGGTTGAAGAATGCAAAAAGTAAAGGAAAAAATAGTAGATTTGATTGAGTCAATTGGGTATTTCCTCAATTGGATGAATACACTTATATTTATAGGGTGGGTAGGGCTTATCCAGGAAGGAAAACCAAGTTACATATCATTACAATCTCAGAATACTAAACCTAGTCGAATTACAAGGGCAGACCGGTCTGATCAGTCCCCTAAACCGGTCAGACCGGTCTGGGCTCGGATTTTCCCTTTTTGTGTCGATCCTCCGTCTTGCCTCTTGCACCAACACTTGCGGTCCTCCTTCATTCCAAGAATCGTAATAGTCGATCCATGTGGACCAATCATTGCGATCTTCAAAGCACCGGACCATCCAGTCCCAAACTAGTCAAACCCATCGAGCAAATCGGTCTAACCGGTCTGTCTCGGCCTTTGCCAATTTCGATTGTCAACACATGCCCCCTATGTTTTGGTAAAGCTTGTGTACCATAAAACATATTAGTACCAAAACTGTCACCTGAGGATGATGTTTTAACAGAATTCATCGGCCATTAAAATTCCTAAGGGTGATATCCTTGTATCATAAGCCACTTCATGCTTCTTGCCAAACACTTGGATAGTACTTTTTTCAAGTACTTCCCATTCAACGCCTTAGGCAAACGTTCTCCTTGCCGCGTCTCCATCATATTGGAATTCCCACCATCGACCTTGAATACTCAATATGGACATTGCCAATTTAGAGACCACTTGCCGAACTTACTATCTCTAGCACTAAGTGGCAATATTGTCTTCCAACTGAAAAGTCTTCTCGTTATCCTTCTTGTTGTATGCTCTAGCAACTCGTATCTTGTCTTTCACAATTTCCTTGAGAGCTTGTACACGCTTATCGATCACTTCATCAATGTTATCCATCATCAAGTCATAATATTCTGAGCTGAAAGCTTATTTTGTTTAGCAAGTCTATAAGCATCCAGATTTGCCTCAATGGGCAAAACAACCTCTTTGTCATAAACAAGCTCAAAAGGAGTGACCTTAGTAGCACCATGTCTAGATATGCGATGAGCCCATAAAGCTTCTAACAAAACATTGTGCCACCTTCGGGCATGTTCCTCTATTTTCTTCTTGATCAACTTTGTCAAACTTTTGTTACTAGACTCGGTCTGACCATTGGCCTAAGCATAGTATGGAGATGAATTGATTACTATTTCTTCTCGCATCTCTGATTTAAGTGATTCTAGTGGTCATTGGTTCGTAATGATGAGATTTATATTTTAAGATGTTCATATTATTTTGTAACTTTTTTTTACTTTTCTTATATTGATGTCTTTACAAAACAATATAAGAATAATATAAGAAATAGTGATAAAATAGTATAAAGACCATTTTAAAAGATAAAGGTTGTTGTTATGAATGCGTGATCGCAAGAATCACCTAAATCGGAGGTACGGGAGAAAAGTAATAATCATTTTAAGATCTAAGGACTAAATTGTAATAAAAATTTAAAACCACTTATCAAAATCGCCCGATGGCCAAATTTGAAGGGTTTTGATAGTTGGATGCCAAAGATACCCAGTTTTGGAGTTCATGGCCAAAACCAGACTGAGGCAAGAGTTGGATGGTTGAAAATGGACTTTTTCCTTAAGTTTACAATAGCATCACCATCAAAGAGCATCCTATAAGTTGGCCTCCCTTTAATGTGACCCTCCACATAAAGAGCTTTTAGATGGTTGTCCTATTCTAAGGGCTTCTGTAATACAACATCAAGAGCTGGGTGAAGGCTCAAAGTCTACAGCATCATCATCGTTGCCCATGTGAGCTTCTGAAATAGCACTTGGTGCAATCGAAACCTTAGCGAAAGAAGAAAACGCATCAGCTACAAACTCTCCAGGCGAGGCCGGTCTGACTGGTTCTGGACCGGTCTGACCGGTTTCATCCGCCGGACCTAGAACAGGAACGAACCGGTCTGGGATGAAGGTCTGACCGGTCTGAGATACCGGTCTAACCAGTCTCGGCCACATTAGCCGAGTCTGCCACGGGTAGCTCAACTTTTTCAGGCTCTTTAGCCTAGCCATCTTGAACACTAGAGACATCCTTGGAACTTTGACCGGACGGTGGAATCATCAGCTTGACCTCATTGAACCACTCCTCCCTTTTCTCCACCAATTCTTCCCCTCTTTGCTTTTGCACAACCGCTGCAGCCTTCTCCTCTAAGAATGACAAAAACTAGGGGGACACCACCTTGGCTGCATATACTAATTTAGCGGCATATTTTTTATGGCCGAGGCACCACATTGGGTCCATCGTCCATTGATGGATCAACTTCCATAGAGCCAATTTGAATCACACTCTTCACAACTGGCTTTGGAATAATAGGTGCATGCTACCCGTTCCTCTATACAGGACAATACTCTTGCCTAGCCAGTTCCTTGCCCGGCCTATGCTGGAAACCGGTCAGACTGGTCTGGGATACCTATTGATCAATCTGTGCTGCTGAGGCACAAACATCAGTTTTTGTTGAACATTTGTAGGTCTAAGTTGTGGTGCAGTCATTCTGTTATGTACATTAGCCTTAGACCATGATTGATTGGGTGCAGGATAATAAGGAACCCACATTAAACCATCTCTCCAAATAGATTGTGGAGAGGAAGGTGGAGATGGCCTCCATGGCCTAGAAGGACCAGCACCATTGAATGAGCTTGACCCTTACCCCACTATCTTTTTGGTGCTTCCATCACAATAGAATCCCTTGGTGGTGATCTTGGTCTCTTTTTTAGCGACCGATCTTGTTGAGCGGCCATGTTTTGCATATGGTTAGCCATGACTTGATCAAAGCTCGCTTTTGGCTTGAAAACCTTCCCCTGATCTTTGCCTTGATTTTTTTCCAAGGACCAACATTGGGACGCTTAGGCATGAACGTTCGGACCAGCCTCTAGGCCAGACCGGTCTAACTGATCGGGAAAACTGGTATGACCAGTCTTTCCTAGGTAGCAGGAACAGATGGGCTTTGATGCTGCGCTTGGGACCCAGATTACCCCTCACCTCCAGAATTCTTCAGCATAATGATCAAAGTCATCTTTCCATCAAGAGCTTGCTTAAACACCACTTCTCTCCCAAGCACTTTGTCATGTTCTGTCACCCTCCTTGGTTCTCCGATCACATCATTCTTGCCTCCTGTTGTATCGGGATTATCTTGCTGAACTAGCATCTTGGGATTCTGGAGGTCCATGGTATTGGCTGCCATTTTGTTGACCAAAAACGGGCGCTTATCAACTTGCATCTTATTTAAACTCAATTGTCCTTCATTCACAACCAAGTGAATTTGTCGACGAAACAAATTCAATCATTAGTCGCATGAGAAAAAGAATTATGATATTTACAATAAGCACACCGCTTTAACTCCTCAGGTGGCGGAATAGTTAAAGATCATTTGATATATCCATTCTTATGCAATTCATCAGAAATTTTATCACACTTATATACATCAAAAGTAAACTTCATCTCCTCTTACCNGATTCCTATGAGTCGACTTAAGAGATGTGCAAGTAAAAGCTTTATTAGATGCTGGCCATACAAACTCAGTGGCNCAACACACCATGAGATTCTTCATCGGAACTACTAGAATCACATTCAGGATTATGCAAATTAGCCTGATGAGTTGTAAGGCTTACTTTTGAACCTTTGCTTCTGTTGACGGTCCTTAAATGCACCAATTGTTAACCGCGAGCGCACGGATCATCATAGCTCTTCCCTTGGAGTATTCCCCTAAGGTTTATCAATCAGTGATTGACGGTGAACTACCTAGGGTTTTCTATTGTTGGGGATTGCCTTTTTGGAAACGCCTTCGAGGGTCGTTGCAAAACGCCTTCGGTAGATGACTAACATATGATGCTAAGATCGGCTTTGTTCATGTTTTAAGCAAGTAGAAATGGCTTCGACCAGATGAAATTGGCTGAAGGCAACTTCAGTCGTCCAGTTCCATGTCGGCCTGAAGACGAGAGCAGGCATTGAGTTCCTTCGGGACGGCTTCGGAAGAAGCACTAAAGGAAGATGTCGCATATGGGAAGGTGTCCGCGGGGATCTCACAAAGGAATAAAGAAGCCAACCCCGAAATGAAGCCGATTAACAAAGAAGAACCAGTGAAGGACTTCAGGCAATGGGTCAAAACCGGTGTAATAAAGTACACGTGTTCACATTAGTGTTGTAAGATTACCTTTTTTCCTCAAAAAGTGTAACACGGTAGAGTCAGGGGCATGTAACTTACTTTGCAAGGGTAGTATGAGGTTGCAAAAGGTGAGCTCTAGCCTCCCTATAAAGGAGACCCCCTCACATGTGTAAAGGGGAGGACTTTTGGAAAAGTACTATTATAAAGCGGCTTTAAACCTTCTTTTGACTTTTACCTTCTCTTATCTCCTCTGTTGTTTGTGTTTCCATGGTTTAGAACCACAACAGTCTGGCACCCACCGTGTTTAGGCCTAAAGCGAACCCACGAAAGCAAACATGCCACCGAAAAGTCATTGAAAAGAACCAATCTGGCAGTGTCCAAAGGAATCGAGCATGATCCTCTCCAAGTTGACCCCAAAGCAACATTACTACTCACCTACGAGAACCAAAGACCTCCCCTCGAAGACGATCAAGACATACAGCTCACAAAGGAAGAGAAGCTGCGTCGGATTGAAGAAGATTGCGCCTGCGTCACGAAGAAAAACAAAGAGAGTTCGAAGTTGCTCAGAGAGAGATTCAGCAAGAGCTCCAAGAAGAAGAAGAATCGCAGGAAGAGGCATTAATTCAAACTCATCAACGTATTCTCGAATTGAGACAGGCAAAGTTGAGGAGAACCAACACCACAAACACAAGAGCTGCCTAGATTCACCAAGAGCTAGAGAAGGCAAATAAGCAAGTTGCAGAGTTGCAAGCTCAGCTAGCTGACCCTATGCTCGAAGTTATCAAGAATCACATATCAAACTCCAGAACTGGCTTCCAGAACCATCATACCAGTTATGTTGATCATAGCTGCTCACTTTCTAAAGCTCTGCAACTGGCGGTTTGGCTGCCTTTGTAAAAACCAATCTCACTACCAAGGTACAATGGTTACACCGATCCAAAGCAGTTCCTTATGAGTTACGAAGCTGCAATAGCTTCGGCAGGGGGGACGAGATTGTCTTGGCAAAGTCATTCATCATCATCTGTGATGCTGCGACAATGAGTTGGTACGCGAGATTGCCTGGTTTATCAATTTGAAATTGGCATGAACTAAGGCGTGAACTAATCAAAAACTTCAGTGTCATGACCGATCAAACTTTGTCATACACAGAGTTGACGGTCAATCAGCAATTGAAGGAACCTCTTGAGGAGTAATTTTGAAGGTTCATCACATTGCATGCACAAGCTCCACATATTCTAGACGAAGCCACCAAATATGCCGCTATCCAGGGGCTTTGCCCAGGTCCATTCGCTCAGGATATTGCGAGAGGGCCGCCAAACACTGTGGCCGAACACTATGATGAATTCAAGAAATACTGCCGCTCAGACAATGACAACAGAATGAGAGTAGCTAGAGAAGCCACTCTCAAGAATCAACCCAAAACTCAAACCAAACCAATTCTGACCCACACATTATCAAAGATATCCCTCTCAGTACATCATGAGTGTCGGAAGCAACCAAAACCAGGAGACAATGACGACCGAAGCTAACATTGCGCTTTCTGACAGCTCCGCAGATATCATTCTCACAAGAATTCTTAGGTTGATGAGAAATATCAACCCTGACAATCTAGAGCCATCTGACACACCTTTAATTGGCTTCGGGGGAGAAAGGACCAAAGCCCTTGCGAAAATTTCACTCCCAGTCTCCTTCGACGACACCTCAAACGCACGCATAGAGTACATTACCTTCGATGTAGTAGACACAGCAATAGAATCCTTCGCCTCATCAACGCTGGAACTGCCACAATCCACAATGATTGTAAAGATGATATTTTAATCAGATATCATGAAAAGTGCCATCAGTTGTTGGAGGGCTTTATAATATTCAATATTGTAGGATGGGCAGTTGGTTAGATCTAGTATGTATCGTACATGGACGATAGTTGGAGTCAGTGGCTCTCCTAGGCTTCCCTCAACTGGGATCCCAAGGTTGGTGTCTTTCTGCATAGAGAGTTTCTCTCAACAGTGGTTAGTGGTAGCAAAGTGCAACGTCAAGAAATCCAAGGAACACATGAAACTGTTTCATGCCTATTGAACCTCCGGAGGAAGTATAAGATGTTGTATAACCGTTTGCTGATGCACCAGTCCCATGAAGGTCTGCAAGGGCACATCGTGCAACTAACAAGTTGATGCTCCTAACCACGGGAATGGATGACTTATTGTTGTAGGACAATGATGAGCCTAAGGCATATATAGAAGCGATGATGGAACCTGACTGTGAGAAATGGCTTAGAGCCATGAAATCCGAGTACATGAATGATCACAAGTACGCCAATGATTGTATTTTGCCACAATGGCAAGTTACATGTACTATAGCTTAACTCACAATTATTTATTTCGACGAGCCAGAATGCCAAAATACATAATTATGTTCCAAAGTCGTTCTACTCTGGGTCAATGCTCTAGTCGTCCATGCCAAGCCCAAGAAGCCCTTAGACCCTTGTGCATAAACAATGTGCAACAAGTTAACAAATGAAACAAGAATAGTTTAATACATAATCAAACTAGAATAATTTGTCCAAACTAATGATAGTCTAGAGCGAATGAAAATCTCAAAAAGTAATTAAGACAAAACATTACTGGCATCACTAGTCCCATGTGAGAACTATACAATAAACATGCGATTGTTATTGACATTCTTGGAAACTGACATGGATACAGGCACATGTCTAACTCATGAGAATCATAGCATAAACATGGGATTGTTCTCTACCAGACAATGAACAGTAACCCAACAAAGCACCCGAACGAGACGGCAATAGTATACCAGTTGAAGAAGCTTGCCTCCAGTCGCCGCTCGACAGGGTCAGACTTATTGAGGACCATGTGTGTCCAAGTACCGAGGAGAGGTTGCTTCCCGGTGTGATGAGTGAT
>JAZFNS010079836.1:4056-14356 GCA_037127165.1 Alloteropsis angusta | reverse complement strand
GGTGGCGAACAATGCAGCTTGCGTTGCGGGAGATGCCCGCCCGTCGGGCCCGGCCTGCTTCCTGCATCGCGGAGATGAAGGAAGAACAGCAAGATGGAGTTAAAAAAGTAGGGTAATGAGGATGAAAAGTAAAACGATAAGTAAAGGCAAAATAGATAATTGTGTTTGATCGATTGGATGATTCTTAATCGGCCGAATCCCTTTGTATTTATAGAGAGGGTAGGGCTTGTCTCGCAAGGAAACCCATTTACAATCGTTGGAAACTCAAACTCCTGAACCAAGTCGGTTACAACTGGGCAAACCAGTCTGACCGGTTCCCCAAACCGGTCAGACCAGTTTGGGCTGAAGGCTTCCTTCTATGTTGGTTCTTGTCTTATTCTTCTTGCCAATTTCGGTTGTCAACATATGCCCCCTGTTTTCTGGTGAAGCTTGCGAATCAGAAAATACTAAGCAAATCAAAATTGCTCTAAGGGCAATGTTCAAACATTGGCCATATCTTAATATCTTGCTCAAGTTGAAGTTGAAGCACCTTTGTTTGGTCTCCACACCATATTTGTCTTCGTCGCTGCTGCTGGCTTCTCCTCAACTTGTTGCTCCATTTAATTCTTGTGCATCCGCTGCAACTTTCTCTTTTACGTACGGGACAGGTCTGGAGGACACCACCTTTTTTTTTGAACTGGCACCGGCAGGGCAGACCCCTACCTATATTTTTTTATATATTGAAAGTTATTTACAGAGTACAAGACCTCAGGCCCAAATAGAAAAATAATCAAGAAAGGCTACTCAACCAAACATCTATTTTCAGGATCACCTCTTGTTTGGCCCTAAGAGCAACTAGTTTCATCTCATGTTCAAGAAGATGGCGCCAACGGGAAAAAGCTAAGTGCCCACCATAAAAAATGATACTGTTTCTATGGTACCAAATACTCCATGACGCAACAATAATCACTTCCCTAAAAATAATTGACCCAAAAGCTTCTCGAGACTTCAGAATCATATCATAAGGAGCTAGATAGGTATCCCACTGAATATCCAGAAAGATCTAACATGCTTGACTGAATGGGCAGTTGAAGAACAAATGATCAATATCCTCCTCAGCTCCTTCCACACGAAGAACACAATCATAAGAAGGCAAGTGCATTGTTTTCCTTCTCAGCAGATTTCTAGTGTTGAGCCTGTCCTTCAAGAGTAACCAGAAGAAAAATTTATGCTTGTTTTGGGCTCTAGATTTCCAGATCCATGCAAAAAGAGGAGAAGCTGGTATACTGCCATGAAGGTAAGAGTAAGCCTTTTTGCTTGAGAATTCCCCAGAGCCCCAGATATAAGACCACTGATCATCATGATCAGGATTCAAGTTAAGATCCCTTTTTGCTTGAGAATTCCCCAGAGCCCCACATATAAGACCATTGATCATCCTGATCAGGATTCAAGTTAAGATCTTGAATAAGCACATTCAACTCAAAAGTTGCTGGGATGCTTGTAATGACATGGGTTGCCAGAACAAGGATTCATTTGCAGCCACTGAAAACTTTAGCAGGGAAAGATTTTGCTTGTGAGCAAAGGAGTAAAGCTGACGGAATTTCCATTTGATCACATATTGACACCATAGATCATCCCATAACAGAACAAAATCACCTTTATGAGCCTTGCAAGAAGCAATCATCAGAAAATGTGGAGCCAGGGACATGATATCTCTCCACCAAAAAGAACCCACATTCTTCCTTGCATGAGGAGGCACACCATTTTTGTATAAACAAGACCATGTTAATTGAACCCATGGTAGATTAAGTTTGTTGTAAACTTATGCAGATATTTCAGAAGTAGAGCTGTGTTCTGGGTTCTCAGATTAATGATACCAAGACCACCTTCATCTTTACTATGACAAGCATCAGTCCAGGCTACTAAATGACCTCCTCTTTTGCTGACATCACCACCAGACCAAAGGCAACTTTTCCTGTATTTGTCAACCTGATCCAAGAATTCAACTGGAAGTTTCAGGGAGCAGAGGTAGAAAGTGGGCATAGAGGTGTAAACTGAATTGACCAGAATGAGTCTCCCTGCATAAGATGACATTCTAGAGATTCCCATTAAATGCTTTTTCCATTCGAGTCAACATAGGCATAAGATCAGTCATGTGGGGTCTAGTAGTACCCAATGGCAATCCCAGATATGTGAATGCCATACTTCCAACTTGACATCCAAGGGCAGCAGCAAGCTCACTAGGTTTTGCACCATCCACATTTATGGGAACTAGAAAAGACTTACTATAGTTCACTTTTAATCCAGTGGAGGCCGAGAGTTCAGCTAGAATGTTTTTGAGATGGAGGAGTTGGGCACCATCAGCAAGTAGGATAAGCAATGTGTCATCAGCATACTGCACAACTGGGAAGTCTCCTCCAAAATTTGGACCAAGAGGGTGTACCAAGAATCCATCAGCAGAAGCTTTGTTTATCACAGACTGCAAGAGATCAGCACCCAACACAAACAACAACGGGGGAGAGTGGGTCACCTTATCTAACCCCTCTTTTACAATGAAAGGAATTGCCAGGTACACCATTAAACAGGACGGCTGAAGAGCCAGAACACAAGATGGCTTTGATCCAAGAAATCCACTTTGCATGAAATCCCTTGTGCTTAAGTACCTCGAAAATAACCTCATGTTCAATCTTGTCAAAAGCTTTTTCAAAGTCAAGCTTTAGCAATACAATCTCCCTCTTAGACTTATGGCAAATGAACAAGAATTGATAAGCCCAAGCTAAACAATCCTGAATTGTTCTTCCTTTGATAATCCATACTGATTTGTGTGCACTACCTCAAGAATTACCTTCTGAAGCCGGTTGGCAAGAGCTTAGTAAGAAATTTAAGAGAATGATTCAGCAAAGAGATAGGCCTGTAGTCATTAACAGTTTCAGGGCAGTCCTTCTTCAGAATTAAAGTGATCAGGGATTCATTGATGCTAGAAATATCCAAATTTCCCATAGAAAAATCGTTACATAACCTGATAAAATTATCCTTGACAATATGCCAACATTTCTTAATAAAATGACATTAAAGCCATCAGGTCCAGGAGCATGATCAGGAGGCATGTCCTTAATGACAGAGTTAATTTCCTCCAAGGAGAAAAGAGCATCCATCTCTGCTAAATCATGACTGGCCAGAAGAGAGCTCAAATCATAGGATATTCCCACAAATTCAAAAATGCCAAGACGGTCCCTGTAAGCATTCCATAGTGCTCCTGCCATCAGGGCATGATCAGACACAGAAGAACCATCAGAGAGCTTCAGACTATTAATGAATCTCTTTCCATAAGAATAGGTAGCCATTGCTTGAAAGAGCCCAGTGTTTTCATCCCCAAACTTAACCCAACGAACTGTGTTCCTTTGTTTCCAATATATCCTTTTAGCCTCAAGGAGCTTGGCTAAGTGCTTTTTAACACAGATTCTAAAGCAGCTCTCCACATGACTATGAGTTCTCTGATCTTCTAGCCCATCTAGAAGGGCTATCACATAGTTACAATTACTGATGAGCCTAGACAATTTGGATAACTCTTTACTCCATATCTTCAGACCTTGTCTAACCTGCTTGAATTTAGCATTCAGAGTCTTAGCTGCATTAGAAAAGTATGGAGAGGAGTTCCAGTGAAGGTCCACCACTGTCAAAAAGTCACTGAAATCTGCCCAATAATTATCAAACCTGAACAAGTTAGATTTTGGTATGGTGGTGCCAATCTTGACAACATATGGGCGGTGGTCTGACACAGGTATGCTCAGAGTATGAACTTATGTATCAGGGAAACAAAGGATCCAAGGAGCAGAAGTGAAGACCCAATCAAGCTTTTCCAGGAGAGGATCATCCTGCATATTACTCCAAGTGTAATTTCTGCCATGAAAGGGAATATCCACAAGGTCATGTAATTGAATAATATCATTGAAAACCAACATATCCTGAATGTTTCCCCTAGGTTTAATTTGATCATCTGAAGACCTAATAAGATTAAAATCCCCAGCAAGAATCCAATTCTCATGTTTAGAAAGATCTAGAATATATAACTAATAAACGAAATCAGCTTTCTGGGCAGCATGTGATGGACCATATATGTTGGAAAGGAGAAAGCTGAAATCTGAAATGCAGGAGCTGAATTTTACAGTGACAATGAAGGAGTTAAAAATCTCCAAAGTGCCAGAAAAAAGATTAGCATTCCACACCACAAGAAGGCCACCTGAAGCTCCATGAGAGGGAGAACAGGAATTGATTGAGATGCTTTGGACATAATTTTTTCAGATAAGCTGAATCAAAAGAGGACCTTTTAGTCTATTGGAGGTAGACAATGTAAGCAACACTTTCTTTAATTTTATCTCGAAGAGCGTCCCATTTGGCCTAGGAGTTAATCCCTCTCACATTCCGCACAAGGACATTGATACTTCTGGTATTTGTATTCATGATAAACAATTTAGGAGACTAGGAGGACTTGCAAAAGGAAAAGCCAATGCAAGATTGAAACTATCAGACCAGAGACTAAGAGAATCACACAGCTCAGACATCAGATCAACACAAACTAGGAGAACCATAATCCAAAGCTGCATCAACATGTCATATCAGAGGCGAGCAAATTTAACAAACCAAGTACCTGCAAACCAGACCAATATCCAAAGGAAGATTACAAC
The DNA here is from genome assembly GCA_037127165.1 of Alloteropsis angusta. Taxonomy (NCBI): domain Eukaryota; kingdom Viridiplantae; phylum Streptophyta; class Magnoliopsida; order Poales; family Poaceae; genus Alloteropsis; species Alloteropsis angusta. The sequence continues at coordinate 9,692 of JAZFNS010079836.1, read as the reverse complement.
CATACCAACAATGTTCCAAACCATAAGACAAAAGGACACTCCCAGAGTGCAGATTACATGATGGGTGAGAACACTAATCATCAAGTTTAGCTATGGTAGCAGCAAATGCAACACCAGGAGGCATCTTGAGGAAGTTGACAGCGATGCCCTCAACAGTCTTCAGAGGTAGATACGACGCAAGGCTTGATGCAGGATCAACAGCTGAACCAGAGTAGACCAAGGCAAAGACTGAAGCTACAGCTTGACTCTCCTTGTTCCTGAAGCCATCTAGGTCTTGATTGAGACGCTTACTGCGCCTGCAGAAAGCATCGTCCAGAGGTTCTTTCAGGATGCGCGCACGCCTATTGCCCGGGGTGGCTTTAAGGATTGAACCATTGATCTCCTCCACGCCACTGTCCGAGTCATCGGAGTAGGGCACAAGGGGTCACATCGGACCAATGAAGGTGCCCTCATCGTGATCAACACAGATTGAGGCTAGAAACATTTGATCATCAATACAGGCCACAAAAGCAGGCACAGGGGTGTCAAGGTCCATATCAAGAATGGATAAATATGACGAAATATGCTGGGGGATTGAGCCTGGGACAAAAGAAAAGGTGACAGAAATATTCACCTGGGGAATTATGGAAGGCTTCCAGTCAGTAGGTGCAATAACCTCCAAAGGAGTTGGCTGCAAACCCATGAGCACTAAGGCATGAACTGCAATGACAGGCTGAGAATTGTGCTGCACCCTCTGATCCTTGTCAATCCCTTCTTCCATTTGAACACCAAGATCAGCTACAGGCACATCTGAAGGAGTAGGCTGAAGGGGACTACCACCAGAACCAAGACAAGCATCTGAATCTTTTCCACCAACATCCTCATGAGCATCATGCATGTTATCAGAGGCATCCATGGGGGCTTGGTCATCATCCTGATTGGCAGAACATTGCTCATCCACCTAGTTAGCAAATCTAGGCACCCCATAAAGCCCCATCTAGCCAGGAGCCGGGTGGGGCATTGGATGGACAAGACCATCATCAGGAAGAGGTTCTTCGTCTCCCCCAAGCACAACATTTGAAGCACTGAGCAGCAGTAAAGGAACAGTCCAACTGCAGGCCCTTGGGGAGGAGCCTGCTGAACAGTAATACTGTCTGGGACAACGCTATCTCGATTCACCAAAGCTTTAGTCACCAAGCGGGACTCACTCGAAGAGTTGGGAACACGCAGCAACTGGGCAAAGCCATCTATACTCTTGGCAACTAGGTGGTGGTTGCGCCTAGCATCAGCAGGGAAACAAAGCAACAACAGCCAAACAGTCCTATCAAGATCAAGATCCCTGAAGTTCTGACCCTCATCATGCCTAATGAATCAGAGCTGATAGCCATTGAATTCTCTAGAAGCAAGCAAAAAACCCTCACATTGCATAGAGAGTCAAACCTGACAAAAGCTTCACCGATAGGGCATTGCTGGATTTCAGGGCAGCGGACACCAAGGTCGAACAGGTACCTCTGCAGCTCTCTGGCGAAGGGGCCGAAGTCATCCTTGGCGATGGGCGGAACAGTGAGAGCGATGGCGAGGTCTTCATTCACCCACTCGAGAGAAGGTGCCAGGAAGCTGCGCATGCGGGAGACTTCAAGAATGTACTCACGGGGCGCTAGGTTGAACCCTGATGGCATGAAAGGATGAGGATCAACTGGGAAGTTCGCCATTGCCGCCGAGCATGCAAACCGAGGAACGACGGAGAGTTCGGGAGTGGGTGGGTGGGGAATAGAATGCAAAGCGTCACCGCCCGGAATAGGGGGGAGGGAGGGGATTTGTTACCATCCGCACCCGAGGAGGAGGCCGAGAATCGTGCAATTAATTTCCACATCTTGGCCGGGGCAGGCTTGGCCCGGCAATCACGTGCAAGGTGGCCCAAAGCAAAGCAGGCCCGACAACGAATTCCGCTTGAGTAGGCCCAAGAATGGTGATCCGAAGAAAAGCACCAACTACAGGGGAGTGGTCCAGGAGAGGCGGTCGGGCTGGGTTGGTTTGAATTTTGAACAGGCCGTTGATCCCGCCGATCTCCCCGCGCCAATTTCGGACGCCAGCTAAGAACACGGGGCAAAGGAGCAGCGGCTCTGAACTGAGGATCGGAAAAATTATCAAAGTAATTATGGGGATACCTAAGACGTTTAAAGACCGACGGCCTGCTAGGAGGTTGCAAGACCTCATCGGGGACATGAATACGAGCAAAGGCAGAAACACAAGGTTTTTTGACAGCATCTGCATAGGAGTGTTGCAACCCCTTTTGGCAAGGCACGATCTTTTCGAGAAACGAAAGTCCATTCGGCATCTTGTTCAGAACACAATAAATCAAATTCACGATGCCAATCAGGACCACCCGAGCTCCAAAGAGTAAAGAAAATATCAAAAATAGGGTTGGAGCTACAACGAAGACGATAGATCATGAGGCCAACAGCTTTCTAGTTCACAGAGAATCGGTAAACCCAACCCGATAGATGAAAAACATTGAAATCCTTGGCAAGACCACCAAGCACCGATTGCAGAATGAGCCCCACAGAATCCACATTCAGCGGAAGGGAAGAGCGTCCAATGGAACAGACCAGGAAGAATTCACACGAGGAAGGGGAGGCAGAGGAACTGACCGACGAAGAGAAGCGATCACGAACACAGCGTTCGAATCCAATCAACGAGAGCCATGATCACCGCTGCCGGAGATCACTAGGAGAGCGACCGGGCGGGCGATAGAGAGGGAGGCGACGGGAGAGGGAGCCATCTCACTCTCCAACCGAGGACACCACCTTGGTTGCATATATATTGAGTCTTGCTTGTTGTCCTTTTCATCTGTCTTGGAGTAAGTAGATACACTTCCTCTAACCAGATTATCACTGGAGACAATCGATCTTCGTAATGACTCATGATTGTAGTATGAAGCAGGATATGGAACAAAATATGGCTGCACATTCGTACTATNCCAAGGAAAATAATAGCAAGGATATGACCAAGACCATAATGTAGTCGGTCTAAAAGATGGATATACTGTAGCGCTACTATTTCCTTGAGATGAGCAAGAATTTGATTCTTGATGCTTTGATGAAGTTTTTATTTTTTCTGGCCGATTTCTCGGCTTCTGGGTAGCACCTAGTTTCTTGTATTTCTCTAGAAGTTTCTCAAAGGTCGGCCTTAACTTTCTTCCAGCACCACCAGATTTTCTGGCCGACGAGCGGCGACCGGTCAGACCGGTTTCCTGCACCTGTCAGACCGATTCTGTTGGAACCGTCTTGCCCGTTTCGGGCTTGCCCCCCGAGCATTGTATTCTTGGATGTAGGTTTGGGGCTCTTTGTTATTTGCACTTTTCACTCTGGTCATTCTTCACCAATGATTACGTTTTCCCTTTTGTTGGTTCAGCCTAATTTGGCCTGATCAACACTTTGGGATTTTTCATCTCAATGGTGTTCACATAGAAAGTGTTAGGAAAAGGTGTTGAATCAACCTGCATTTCGTGCAAACTCAAATGCCCTTCATTAATAGCCGATTGAATATGTCAACGAAACACATTACAATCATTAGTTTCATGTGAGAAGGAATTAGGAAATTTACAATATGCACGCTGCTTCAAATCTTCAAGCGGCGGTATGGTATATGCACACTTGATGTATCCGTTCTTATGCATCTNTTGGATACATCAAAAGTAAATTTCACATCTTCTTGCCGATTTTTGTGAATCGGCTTAAGAGAAGCACAACTATATGATTTCATTTCGCTCGGCCATATGATCTCTATTCTCATCGTCCGATAAATCATTGTTTAGCATATGCATGTTGGGACGGTCAAATTTAGAGCGAGCATCTTTACTTCGGCTTTCTTGAGCCAAAGCTTTTTGTACAACATCACAAATTGGCGAAACTCTGTAAGGATTAGGCATAACAATAGTCGGCTTTCAATATCCGACTCTTGATTAACAGGTATCAGATCTACACTGTTCTTCCTATTAAGTAAGTCATCCACAAATCTAAGTAAACCACTTATAAAGTTGGCTTTGAACTTACTATGACTTGTCAGATCGTACTTCTTCAACTCGTTGATGACAACTATCTTCATCATGATGATGCCTTGTTCCATTACTTGATAACAGTAAGGATGCACTATTTTGTAGATGCCGTTGAGTAGATCTCTAGACAATCCTTCAAGTATTATATTACTAGGGCTTGACGGATCGACCATGATAGCCAGATTCTCATTTCCCAACGCAGTCGCCAAAAGTATATTGATGCGAAATCTGGCCAACAAACGAACGCGCTAGAACACGCAGCACGCAGCACGGATCACCCGCAGCCTCTCTGCGTACACAGGTCAGACCGGTTTGGCACACCGGTTAGACCGGTTAGGGCAAAGGTCGGACCGATCAGGGCAAAGGTCACGGTGGGTAAAGGTCAGACCAGTCGGGACAAAGGTCAGACCGGTCACATTGGGCCTTTAGTCCCAGATTCATAGTCCTAGTTGGTGATCCGAGACTAATACCGGTTCCCAACTAGCACTATGCACCCCTTTTCCACTAGTGCATCCAAACGGTAACTATACTCAGTTTGCAACAACATAATGTAGGCGTGGGAATGAACCAAATATCTCCATTTCATTGAGGGTTGGAACGTGTCTAGCCTTAGTCATGACAACATGAACATGACAACTAATAAAAAAAAAGCCTTATATCATTACATGCACATTTATTTTTTATATTTTGAGAAGAATGTGGAAAGTCTAGTAAAGATAGGTGTGAGAAACATCCCAACTTCATTCCATTTAAATGAATTGTCGGATAATCCACTATGATAGGGACCAGCACATGCTTACCATGTGGTGCGACATGTGCCAACCCCTTCTTTAGGGCAATACCTGAGCAAATTCACTTAAAAAGAAAGCAAATCCAGTTGTCCCAGTATGGGGTTCATAACATGCCCAAGGTCGAGCGCACATACCTTACAAGTCGCCTATCACTACAAGTACCATTGAGAGAAATTTTAAATATTACATGAGTGCAAAAATTAAATATTACAAGCTCATACTTACATGGTTCAAATCTGAAAAATTTAAGTAAATGAGATCCAAAACAATGGTCTTGGCCCCTCAAATGACAACATGTGTATCATGAATTATGGTTCAAGTTTCCAAAGATCAATCTCATGAAAAGACACGTAAAAATGCAGTGGATTAAAAAAATGCAAAAACTTATAATGATGCCATTGCCCAAGGGAACCATCAGAGCAACACAAGCCGCATATATCACTCCTCAACCGCACTGGAACGGCTAGGTAAAAATGACCAAAGACGGCCTCCGGTTCACTTGCAACTTAGTGAGCGAAAGCAACATGAGTATTGTTGACGCTTTAGTGCCATCTTTTAAGTGCCATTTAAGTGGAGTTTTTGGACTGTTCATATACTAACCCGCCACTTGGCATTTGAAATAACTCCATTTTCGTATGTGCATGTATTTTTTGGAGGATTTCTATTTACGCAAGTTTTTGAGTTACTTTGGAGCACTTGTTATTGTTTGCGTATACCTTATTTTTCTCAATTTTATTATTGCATATACCCTATTTTTTTAATTGGGTCCTTGAAAGCAGGTGATACGGACTTGTCGCCTTGGGGTGCGA
>JAZFNS010065584.1:3068-14072 GCA_037127165.1 Alloteropsis angusta | reverse complement strand
ATGTTGGCATGAGGAACTTGGGCAAACTTCAAAAGAATGAACACATCCTAGGACTAACAAATGTTATCTTTGAGAAAGATAGGTTGTGTAGTGCATGCCAAGCCGAAAAGCAAGTTGGTACTCCATATCCACCCAAAAATATATTATCTAACTCAAAACCCTTGAAGCTTATTTATATGGATTTGTTTGGACCCATTGCTTACATTAGCATTGGTCGCAACAAATATGGTCTTGTCATTATGGATGATTTCTCTCGGTTTACTTGGGTATTCTTTTTGAGAGAGAAGAGTGAAGCTCAAGGAATCATCAAGAAATTTATTAGAAGTGCTCAAAATGAGTTTGAATTGACGATCAAGCGCATGAGAAGTGACAACGGTTCGGATTTTAAGAATACCGGTGTTGAGAAATTTCTTGATGAAGAAGGCATCTTGCATGAGCTCTTCGCTCCCTATACTCCTCAACAAAATGGAATTATTGAGAGGAAGAATAGGAAATTGATTGAAATGGCAAGAACCATGATTGATGAGTACAACACTCCGGATATCTTTTGGGCCGAAGCAATCAACACCGCATGACATGCCTCCAACCGGCTTTATCTACAAAAGTACTTGAACAAGACTCTATATGAGATAATCACCCGTAACAAGCCTAAGGTGCATTAGTTTAGACTTTTTTGGTTGCAAATGTTACATTCTTAACAAGAAGTCCAAAAGTTCTTAATTTGCATTAAGGTTGATGAAGGTTTTCTACTTGGTTATGGTACTGACGAACACGCCAATCATGTCTTCAACAAAACCACTGGTTGTGTTGAGGTCACGGTGGATGTGAAATTTGATGAATTAACGGCTCTCAAGTAGAACAAGTTTATAATGACCTTGTAGATGAAGAAGAGCTGCCAAGTGAATCCATCTTGAGGATGGAACAAGGTGAAGTGAGACCAAGTGCAAGCTCAAGCTCCGGTTGATGATAATAATGATCCATCTTCTTCAACAAGAGTTGAACCATCCATCTTTCCTCAAGATCAAGATCAAGGTCACGGTGACGATCATGACTATGGCATTGATCAAGGGAAAGGTCAGGATGAAGAAACTCATGGTATTTCTCCACAAGCTAATGAAGAAGATAATAATGGACCTATTCAAAGGGAATCTCAAGTATCTCATCCTAGAGTTCATCAAAGTATCCAATGAGATCATCCCATGGATAACATTCTTGGGAGCATCCAAAGAGGGGTAACTACTCATTCTTGTTTAGCAAACTTTTGTGCTAGTTACTCGTTTGTTTCCTCTTTGGAATCTTTTAAGGTTGAAGAAGCACTTGGTGATGCAGATTAGGTATATGGCAATGCAAGAAGAATTGAATAACTTCACAAGAAATGAAGTTTGGGGTTAGTGAGAAGACCCAAGCAAAATGTAATTGGCACCAAGTGGGTATTCCACAATAAGAAAGATGAAAATGGTGTTGACAGAGGCAAGATTGGTTGCTCGAGGGTTCACTCAAATTGGAGGTTTGGATTTTGGTGAAACTTATGCTCCTGTAGCTAGGCCTGAATCATTTCGTATATTACTTGCCTATCCTACTCACCATGATTTCAAGATTTATCAAATGGATGTGAAAAGTGCATTCTTGAATGGGCCTCTCTTCGAGTTGGTCTATGTGGAGTAACCACCGGGCTTTGAAGACCCCAAGCATTCTGACTATGTGTACAAGCTCCATAAGGCGCTCTATGGGCTCAAGCAAGCTCCTAGAGCACAGAATGAATGTCTTAGGGAATTTCTTCTCAAGAACGACTTTGTAATGGGCAATGCCGATTCTACTCTCTTTACTCAAAAAGTTGACAAGGATATATTTGTTGTCAAATTTATGTTGATGATATAATTTTTGGTTCCACTAATGAGAACTTTTGTGAATTTAGTAAGATCATGACCAAGAGATTGAGATGTCCATGATGGGTGAATTAAAGTTCTTTCTTGGATTTCAAGTCAAACAAATTAAGGAAGGAACTTTTATATGTCAAACCAAGTATGTGAATGATATGCTCAAGAAGTTTGATATGGATAATGCAGAACCTATCAAGACACCCATGGCCCTCAATGGACATCTTGATCTTNAAATCCATGGATCAAAAGGTATATCGCTCCATGATTGGTTCTTTACTTTACCTTTGTGCATCTAGTTTGAATATTATGCTTAGTGTGTGCATGTGTGCAAGATTTCATGCTAATCCTAAAGAATGTCATCTAGTTGTCGTTAAGAGAATCTTGAGATATTTGGTGCATACTCCACACCTTGCTTATGGTACCCAAGGTCTCCACTTTTGATTTACTTGGCTTGTCTGATTCAGATTATGTCGGTTGCAAAGTAGATCGAAAGAGTATTATCGGGACTTGTCAATTTCTTCGCCGGTCCTTGGTGTCTTGGAGTTCTAAGAAACAAAATTATGTTGCCTTATGCACCGCCGAGGCCGAGTATGTTGCAGCCANCTTGTTGTGCTCAACTACTTTGGATGAGGCAAACATTGAGTGACTTTGGTTGTGAGTACAAAAATTATCCCTCTCTTGTGTGACAATGAGAGTGCCATAAAATTAGCCAATGACCCAATCCAACACTCATGAACCAAGCATATTGACATAAGACACCATTTCTTGAGAGACCAGCCAAAGGAAATATCGCTTAAGCCATATGAGTACTGATAAACAACTAGCCGATATCTTCACAAAGCCTCTTGATGAGCAAAAGTCTTGTGCTTTGAGAAATGAGCTAAATATCTTGGATTCTCGTAACGTGGTTTGTTCCACACAAAAATTTTTGATGACTAGATAGGAAAAGGTTTTGTTCAATGGATTTTCAAAATATTTGGTTCTTGATCTTTGGATCGAGTTTTGGCTCATATGATCATTGTTATTTATTACTGATTGTTGGCTGATCATTGTGAGTCAAAATGTCCTAAATGTCCATCACTAAAATCAATCCAAAATCTGATCCAAATATCGCCTTAATTCTTTATATCCTTGCTGATCAGCACTCATCGGAACTCCCGACACTGTGTCGGAACTCTCGACTGGGGCCGAAACTGTCTGTCCAGTTCTGACCTAGGCGCTCAGGGAATCTCTTTGATTCCATCGGAACTCCCGACACGAGGTCGGAACTCCCAATAACCTTTGGAAACACCTATTCTGAACTCCTTCTCCATTCCCGTTCCGTTCAGATCTGACTTTTTCTACAGGCGTCGGAACTTCCGACACTTTGTCGGAAGTCCAGATAAACGTTGGGACTATATATATAGGATAGTAATGGTTCAGGAACCCTAACTCCAGTTCTTTCTTATCCTCACCCGCCTCCACTCTCCTCCACTGCGACCCAAGGGAGATTTCAAGTTTCAACCGTGGGATTTCGAGTTCTTTGATCTTGGAGTACTTCCCCCATCGGAGGTTCCGATCCCCATCGGATTTCTTTTGATTTTGCACTGGAAAAGGCTTCAAAGGTACCTTTCAAATCCCCCATCTCCCGATCTATCAATGTGGCTCATTCTAGTGGATTTCCTTTGGGGAATAGCTTCATCCAATGATACTCATGCTATGCCTAAGATTTGGTGAAGTTTGGTGAGCGAAATCTCTTGATTTTAGGATCTGGCTACCGCAGTCGGGCAGTGTCAGAACTCCCGACACTGTGTTGGAAGTTTCGACACTTGCCAGAACTGTGGGCTGCTCCGGCTCCATTTAATCAAAGCTTCCATCCACCTGTGTTCTAATCTGTCACATCATTATCTTGCCAGATAGGAAGGTCAAAGAGGGTTGTTACTCCTCCATTTCCTCACCCGAGGAGACAGATTCGGATGATGTTCCCATTGCTCAATGCAAGGCAAAGCCAAAGGTGCCCTCAAGAGCTCAAGGCCATGACAAGCCTACTGCCCCACCTCCTAGGGGCGTGCCTACCAGACAAGGAACAAGTCGTGCACCTGTCAAACGGGCATCCAATGCCCCTAAGATTGAGGAGCCCAATGAAGGGCCTGATTTGGAATTTCTAGAGAGGATGATTCTTAGGCCGGAGATACCTATTCGCCATACCCGTGGTGGATATGATGGTACTAAGATGGTTGACTATAACAAGGGTCATCATGATGTTTTCAAACTTCGTAGGGAAGACCCTTATATTTGGAAAAAGGGATTCATTGGTGATCCTCGCTTTTGGCTTCAATTTCAGGTTGACTGGTATCGAACAATCATCATTGCTAAGTCCTCTTTCACTAGTCCTATGAAGTACATCAATTGGACTTACTTGACCGATATTGATTTGCCTATCATTGAGGAGGTCTATGATGCGTGCAGAAGGTTTGATTTGACAGATATCATGGCTTTCATTTGTGATTGGAATGAAGAAATTATGGCGCAATTTTATGCCACCCTCTATGTGGACACCGCAAGATCAGTTATGCATTGGACTATCAATGGAAAGAGGTTCTTTCTCACTTATCAACAATTTGATCAGATTCTTGGCATTGATATTAGTGACCAAAACCTTGTGAGGCTTCATGATGAGGATGAGTACTTGGACTCTGACATTGCTTACATGTATAGTGAGGATTATGGGAAAGTGGAAAATGGAAAGTCTAATGGCATGATCCGTTACTACAAACTTCTCAATCAGCTCTTCCAGAACACCATTGCTCCAAAAGGTGGTGATTCGGACAATGTCTCCAACATGTCCAAGAATCTCCTAGCTGCTATGCGTCCGGGCAAGCCCAAGTTCAATGTGTTTGACTTTATTTGGGAAGAGATCATTGTTTGCTCCTACACACCCAAGAGGGGATGTTACTATGCTCCATACATTTTCTATATGATCAAGATTGTGACGGGCTTAGAGATTCTCACTGACAGGGAGCAATCTTTGTACAAGGCAAAGAAAGGTGTCCTGTAGCGCATTCTCAAGCTTGGACCTCATGCTGTGATTTGTCCACCTCGTGGGGGTGCTTCTTCCTCATGTGGACCACCTCAAGCTCCTTTTATCCCTTCATCGCCAAGAGGTCATCGCGCCAAGAAGAGTGCTTTTGGATTTATTTCTAGGGGGCTCTTTGCTTGTTTCAATGTATGCCGCCGACACAACGCTGAAGTTGCTGAAGCAAGAAGCAAGCACTTTGATGAGCAGCTCCTAAAATTGGAGAGGAGCCAAAAGGAGCTCATGGATAGAAACAATATTCCACATTCGCCGGTCCGTGATCCTTTTGACTTCCCACAACCTCCACACTTTGACATTCCATGGGAACAAGTGGATCTTTTTCAGGCTATCTCTTTGGAGGCTATGGTGGCTATGGTCCTGAATTTGATGATGAACAAGCTCGTGTTTTTGGACCCGGCGCGCACCAAGATGATGAAGAAAATGAGGAGGACAACAATAACAACGGCGACACCAACGATGAGGACAATGAGTAGTAAGTATGGAAAGGCCTTCCTTTTCGGTGCTTGATGCCAAAGGGGGAGTGAGCTCACCATGGTTGACATTGCAGATCGTCGACGATGCCATCTTTTATCTATTTATCTTTGTTTTGATGGACATTTAGGATTTGGTTGTGGTTTGATTTGAACTTGGTTTGTAATGAAATAATTTGTGGTGTGCTTGTTGGTTTGTAGACTTTAAATTTGTGTAAGACTTTATGCCATGGTAGTGTGACTCTAGTACTTTTTATGAGCTATGGCATGTGATGGTTGATGTTATGGTGAGTTGCTGTTTTTCCTTTTAATTTTGTGATATAACTTGTCATATGCATCGCTGTAACACCCTAAAATTTCCTTTTCTAAATTAGTAATTAATTTACTAGTTAATGTGTGTGCATTTGTGATTTAAGAAAAATATAAAGCTTTTTAGAATAAAATCAACTATAAGGTCTAGTAACATTTCATGTGCATTGCATGTCGATGCATTGTGTGTGCTTTTGTGTGCTAAGCCCTAGGGCCCCAAAACCCTGAAAACCCTAGCGTCCAAACCCGGCCCAGCTTGTTTCCTTCTCTTTGTCTTTTCTTCCCCGTGGACCAAAGTCAGCCCAGCCCATCTCCCTGCTCCACAACAGAAACAGGAGGCACCCTTCCTCTCCCATGTTACCCTTTGCTCTCCTCCCCCCCTTCTCTTTCCATCATGCATGCATGTGAACCTGGACACCAACACACGTCTCCTTTCCTTCTCAAAACCAGCAGGTAACACCCCCATAATTCCTAGCACTCAATGTCTCCTTTNACTAATTTCATGAGGGCATCAATGGACAGCCATGACCACACACACCCCTTCTGTCCTTCCACGCAGAAAGGGCCGCCCCTCGCTCTCTTTTTCTACGTGGCTCAGCCGCCACGAGCGCTCCCCTCCCCCCTCCCCCGGTTTCCCTTCCCTCCGCATGCAGCAGAGCCGGTACCTAGGCCGCCCTCTCGTCACGCACACGGCCCTTCCTTCCCCTCTTTTTCTTTCTGCGATGGGCCCACAAATCAGGCCGACTCCCCTCTTCCCCTCGCGCCCAGAACGTCGTCACCCCTCCCTTCGATCTCTTTCTGCATTGTGAAGGAAACCGTCATCGCCCCTTTCTTCTCCCCAATTAAAACTCTCGGTCTTAATCCCCTTCAATGGCATTCATGTCATAGCAGCAAAAACGCCACCCCCTTCAATGGCATCCATTGTGACTCCCTGTACTTGATCAGAGTGAGCGATTAAGGGGCTGAAAGTCAGACTACCTCGAGCGATGTCTCTGCTTCTTTTAGCCATTCTCTACTCATAACTGTTGATAAGCGTTTTAGATTTTCTAGAGAAATAGGCTTATCAGATGGGTTACAATCTTGTTGGAGCAGAGATCTACATGCCCGGGGTTTTGGTTGAGTTGGTAAATTCGAGGCATTACCAAAATCTGTAAAAAGATTATCCTCGAATTCGCCAATAAAGTCCATTGGATGAGTTTCCTCATCTTCTGGACTTCGTGATTTCCCCACGGGAGGCTCTTCTTTTACGGGCTCGAAAAGGAGGGTAGCAACGTGTGTAGGTTTGATGGATAGGACCTCTTTTTCTGGCTCGTTNCTTCGACTTCTTGTTCGAGGAATTCATCAAAGATACCAGTGAAAGGGGTGTTCTCAAGAATTTTATTGAGGACACCTCTCCCGTCACTAGGTGTCAAATGAATGAACGACCCACCTGAAGAAGTGTTGAGAAGAACAACGGATTCCTCGCTAAGACCATAACGAAAATATTGTAAAAGCATAGGTTCGGGAATAGCAAGGTCGANTTTAGATTTAAGAATCGGGCCCAGGCTGCTCCTAATGTTTCTTTTTCCCTTTGCCGAAAGGTTAGGATTTCTACTCGGAGGTCCACTATTCGGGAGATCGGAAAGTAGGCCAGACAAAATTTGTCCCGCAATACTCCCCAATCTCCATTGGTACTACCTACAGTTTGAGTATACCATTGCTTAGCAATTCCCGTCAAAGAGAACGGGAAAGCTTCCACTTTAGTGTTTCCTGCGACATGCCAGGAATGACAAGGCAGGAGCATTTTTGCTCAAAACCACGTAGGTGTGTGTATGCTTTCCTCTTCCACTCCACAAGTAAGACTGCTCATGTACCATGGCTATGAGGGCGGGGCAGAGTTCATACTAGGTGTGTGGATGGGTAATGATGAAGGTGGATGCTCCAGATATTCGCTCTTTGGAGCCGAGTACTGATTAATAGGCATTGATTCCATGGGTAGGTGTTCTGGTCTGGATGGGGATACACTGACGACTTGGTTCGTAACTAGTACAGCAACCATTCTCCGGAAATGGCACCAGAAAGCTTGTTGGTATTTTTTAACGATCAGAGATAAAACCGCAAGCGTACGGATACCGATGTAGCTTTCACCCGGGAGTATTCCAGGGTATCGAATCCACACGAAATGTGTGTGCACTAGTTATTGATCAAGATCGACCGAGGACACGAGAAGAGATAATTGTGCAGAAGGTAGAGAGGGTTATTTCTATGTATTTTGGATAATTAAAGATTAGTTCAAGTTGTTTACTATATTACTTGTTTCGGGACGCCCAACCGTCCAAGTCCAGAAAGGGATGAGAAGGGGAGTAGGCAAGCCAAGCAATGGTCCTACTCTACTCTAGTGCTGCTAACGTGGTGGACTACGTAGGCTGTCAGGGCTGTCACCACCTGGGGCTACCACTACAAATCCGTAGCACTAGACGCACTCCAAGGTATTCAAGAGATTAAACACCACGTATACTCAATTAAATACTATCTTAGCTTCGCGATTACTAAGACATTTATCATAGCAAGGAGCCCACAAGTATATAAGTAAAGCATAAACTTAATTAAATATTCATCCAGAAATACAAGAGAAAATACCCGGATGTTGCTCGAACCTGAGCTGCATCCGCCGAGGTACAAGAAGAGGGGAGGAAGCCGACAGCCCGGCTTCTCCCTGGCTCGCACCTCAACTCTCACCTATTTTCTACTAAGTATGTAGAGCTTCACTTGATCTTCCTCTTCTTGGTGTGTCGAGTGAGGGAGTATAGGCCTCTATTTATAGTGGGGAAAGGTGCCTTGGGAGAGAGGAGATGCTTCCTTGATGCTAGGGAATATTCCCCTCAACTCTCTCCATTCCTTCCACGTGTATAGGGGAAACTGACCTCCATGCGTCGGTACGGGGCATAGGACTCGCGCCCCCTGGTTTCCTGGACTGTTTCCCACAGAAAACCAGTCAAGAACCGGTGAAGAACTGTGTAAACCGGGGCTGAACCAGGAGAGTTTGGAAGAAAACTGGAGCAGAACAAAACTGGAGCAGAACAGCCCTGAACCGCCGAACCGCGCTCCTCTGGCCGCCACACGTCCCCGCACGCGGGCGAACCGCGTGCCACGAGCGCTTCGCGCGCTGACTCCAGCGCGCCCGCTCGCGAGCCGCCACGTGCCCCTTCTCCCGTGTCGCGCATTTGACCGACACCCGTTCCTTCGCTCGCACACGCGTCAGTGCCGAGCCGCGGCCTGTTGCACTGCGTGACCTGCTGGGCCGCTCCGCCTACTGGGCCGCTTGGCTGGACCACGACGCTGGCTGGCCTGAGCCGTGCCACTGGGCTGCCTGGCCGCTGGGCTAGGATGAGGTCAGCGGCGCTGACGTCATCAGTGATGTAAGCGCTGCATAATTAATTGGTTTCTTCACAACTTTCTCTCCCGAGCTCCAAAATATATGAATATTATATTCATTTCAATCGTCTCGACGAGCTCTACACAGTGGTGCAATCCATTTGTCAATTGATATACTTTGTGATATTATTATTTTTAGCTCGTTTTATATTATTTCCTACATAGCAAGGTGAAACACCAAAACTCGTGGAAATGGTTAGGAATAAGCCCTAGCACTAAGTTTGGTGATTATATTCGACATATTTTTATTGTGAAAATTAGCACTTAACGACCGCCAACAGCTATCGATGGTGTTTGGTCTTGGTGCACAAGACGATTGATGGGAGTTTGATGGCAGTTCAGTGGGTGCTCAGGAGTGGCGGAGTCAGGTGATAGGCTGGCATGGTCGAGGTGTGGAGCAGATTACTGGTGGTCTACCTGTGATGGATAGACTGGGCCGAACAGTTCGTGGAATAAGGCGAGCAGTTCAGGACGACTGGCGGATAGTTCACTTGGAGGGTTAACATACGGTGGTGCACGGCGAAGACACTAGCGGCAACATGCTAGTCAGACCGTAGGTCAAAGGCGATGACATGGTCATCAACGACGACATAGGAGTGTGACGACTGATGGGGTTGTTCTCTGTGGTGTGGCAACACGTGGCGCGAGCTCAGGATGCATGTTTGCATGGGATGAGTTTGCGTGCTTCCAAATCAGCAAGGGCATAGATCGATTCGAGTTGCACGTGTGGGGTTCCGAAGCGTGAATTGATGGGCGTGAAGAAGATTCAAGGGCTTAACTGGAAGGAAGTATAGACTGTGGTGTCTGTACTTGCAACTGGAGTAATCTAGTTGGACAAGGGCTACCGGATACTACAGTATAAGACGTCAGGCGTAGTGTTGCAGCGGAAAGGAAAGAGCAATGCTAATGTGGCAATTTCAATATGACTCAGTTAGCAACAGTGAGGTTCACATTACTGTAGTGTGGTGATAGAAGAGAAGGATGCACTATTGCAAGTGGAGTCATGGAGATCGGAGTTGCAAGGATAGCAGTGTTTCTTCGGGAGGTGGGTTTGAGAAGTCAAACTCGTCGGGCAGCACTCATTGAGCGGCAAAAGCAACAGCTCAAGTCTGGTGTACATGGAGGTTCACACATGACGGCTTCTAGATGGCGGAATATTCGCTAAGGTGGAGTTTGTTAGCATATGTGTCGAATATTTGTACAAGTCTGATTACGATGGGACATGAGTTTTATTTAGCGGTATATGGTAGAGTCCGTGTCAGACTCTGTAACCTGGACCTCCACATAAATATGAGAGGTGGTCGTTGTTGTAACCATGACGACGTAGCGACAGGTCACATGGGAAGTCGGCACGTTGCCGGGATCCTGAAGCGGCCGGTGTTGCGATTTACAGAGGAGCGCCCGTAGTCATACCCCGAGGATGTAGGCTTCGGCTGAACCTCATTAACAAATATCATGTCTCCGGTGTCGTCTGTGATTTTGTATGATTGTCTCGGCAGATCTAATCGTCGCTTCAGCAGGTGGAGATTAGCTGGCGGTATGCCGCTGTGAGGGCTAATTTTATAACATTACCAAAGAAGTAAGACACCATGATTAGAAATCACATCTCTCAATGCATAGTTTCTTTATGTGGGTCCATAATTAATATTCACTCAGTTACTATCTCTCCTCTCTACCAATCTGTCACGGACCTTGGGTCCATGGCGATAGTGTCTTCTCTNCCCTCAGCCGCAGGCTTAATTCTAGGGTAGCAGCCCTAGGCGCTTGAGATTCATTGGGAGAGAGAGAGAGACTTGTTTGATATTGTATTGCTTGATTTCCAATCGTCCTACGTTACAACTCTATATATGGTCTG
>JAZFNS010016251.1:5619-15721 GCA_037127165.1 Alloteropsis angusta | reverse complement strand
CTAGGATCCTAGGTGGCTTCACCTGGAGGCCTCAAAAGGAGCCTCTAATTAGTAATATTAAGATACTGGCATTTGAAACTTGAGACGACGTCAACGTAACAAAAATGACCAAACAGAATTAGGTTCTACTACGTGTTAATGCTCATTAACTAAACAGACGTTTGTGTCGGGTGCCATCACGTGCTTTCCTGCAGATGGTTCACTGAGTGGAGGAATCAACAAACAGGGTGTGGCCTTCTACAACAACCTCATCAACGAGGTCATAGCCAAAGGTATTTAACTGGGCAGAGACTTCTCTAAATGACACATGGACGGAGAGATGTAGGACATGGCAAGCATATTTAATGACACATGCACATCAAGATACCTATGTTGAGCTTGATTTGGTTTCAGAAGGAACCCCATATCGATTTCTAGAATTTCATTACAAAATAGCTTCTAACCATATTGGTTTGTAGAATTTTAGTTTCTTGCATTTTCCAAGAATATTAGTTTATCTCAACGCGCTTGCAAATCAAATCACCGCGAAACCAAACAGATCAATTCTAGTTCCGATTTAAGGATAGAACATAGGCTTCCACTTTCATTTGCTCAAAACTTTCGAATCAATTCAACGACTGGAAAAAAATGACATAATCCAACATCAATCAGGGGAAACAATCTGACAGGATCTAGCACCATTAAGCTTAACAAGAAAAAGGAATTAGTGCAAACAAGAAAAAAGGACACAATCACTTGGCTATATAAATCCATGCGGAGTTTATAAATCCATGGTCAATGATAAGTCGATAACATTAATAAAAAAGAATTCAACTATAGTCTTATACTAGTGCTTTGAAGAAATAAATCATTTTGGTCTCCAGGGATGAGGCCATTTGTCACCATCTTCCACTGGGACACGCCCCTTGCCCTGGAGGAGAAGTATCAAGGCTTCCTCAGTGAAAACATCATGTACGTGCTACTTGTCACAATTGTATATAGGAAGTACCTGTTGCTTAATCGCTCCAGACAAGTACTTTTTGTAACAATGTGATCATTGAGCAAGGGCGTACACGTACGTACTTGCAGCAAGGACTACGAGGACTTCGCCGAGGTTTGCTTCAAAGAATTCGGTGACCGCGTCAAGGACTGGACCACGTTCAACGAGCCGTGGACGTACGCGCAGCGGGGCTACGCGGCCGGCCTCTTCGCGCCAGGCCGGTGCTCGCCGTACGTCTCCAAGTCCTGCTTCGGCGGCGACTCGGCGCGGGAGCCCTACATCGTGACGCACAATATCCTCCTCGCCCATGCCAAGGCTGTGGCGCTGTACCGCGCCAGGTACCAGAAGGTGCAGCGCGGGCAAATTGGCATCACGGTGGTGACCAACTGGTACGTGCCCAACACCGACACGGCCGAGGACCGGAAGGCCGTGCAGCGCAGCCTGGACTTCGTGTACGGCTGGTTCCTGGACCCAATCGTGCACGGCGCGTACCCGGGCACCATGACCAGCTTCCTCGGTGATCGGCTGCCCAAGTTCACGTCGGAGCAGATCAAGCTCATCAAGGGCTCCTATGACTTTATCGGTGTTAACTACTACACAGGCTACTACGCCTGGGCCGCACCCGCACCCAATGGCCTTGAGCATTCCTACGACACTGATGTCCGCGCTAACACCTCTGGGTTCCGCAACGGCGTGCCCATCGGTAAGCCAGAGTTCGTGTCCATCTTCTTCAACTACCCGGCTGGCCTCCGTGAACTCCTGCTCTACACCAGCCGACGGTACAACAATCCGGTCATCTACGTTACCGAGAACGGTATTGCTTGCAACCGATTGTAGCAGAACACGTTGTAATATGAAACTGTTAATAGCATGACATACGAAACATATGCATTTGCAGGTATTGCCGAGGGGAACAACAAATCCATCCCGCTCAAAGTGGCGCTCAAGGACGGACACAGGATCGAGTTCCACTCGAAACACCTGCAGTTCATCAACCACGCCATCAAGAACGGCGTGAATGTGAAGGGCTACTTCACCTGGACCTTCATGGACTGCTTCGAGTGGGGTGATGGCTACCTGGACCGCTTCGGGCTCATCTTCATCGACCGCCTCAATGGCCTCAAGAGATACCGCAAGGAGTCCAGCTACTGGATTGAGAATTTCCTGAAGCGATAGATGGTTGCTAGCACACTGGTCACGAGGTCCCTCTACATATCTACTACTATTTGAACTAGATTTGGTGCCACATTATGGCTTTTTAATGTTGTTGCGCATGGGCAGGGCGTATTTGTTTGCGAGAGTGATTGTGTTTGTGAGTGTAGTCTATGGGGTCGAGTTGACTTGCTCTCGATGAGCATGTTTGCAGAGAAAGCAGGAATAAAGCTCACCATGGAGCTATGTGGGTTGGGTGTACATGTATCGTAGTTCAGTTTCTCTCAACCAGAATAAACCAAGCGAGGCAGTGCTGGGTGTGATCAATTGATTTTGTGCTTAATTAAACGTTGTTTGGTATTTGCGGTGACTTTTTCAATGTCCAAAGACACATATTAAACTGCAGCCCTTGCCCCTTGGGGTGTACAACTTTGTAGTTAATCATCTTTCCATTTGAAGTTTGGGTATCTAAACGGCGGCTTCAGCTGAAAAGGTATGGCTTACAAAGTTACATATATAATCAACGATACAATTTTGATATAAACCTTAACTTGATATATGAGTATACATGAAAAGGTTTTAATTTTCTTTGAAACTACTATATATACCCAAGATAAACACAATAAATTGCATAGCCAGAGATACAAAAATTCGCAGTTGGCACTATTAATGTTGAGATATGCCATTGGCATGTCAATGACGAGCGGATCCACCTCCGTTTTTCAAATTCTTGAAAACTTGCAATGACATGAGAGGAATTAATCGAATATAATGCTAAAACATCAATCCATATCAACCTAGTGCTACGGCTAGCGACGTTGTGTCAAAGACAGATATTTGCTGCCCACCGGTCATGAGGTCCATTCGTATTGATCTTCTGTTTCAGTAGCTTTGGTGATGTGGTGTTTAATTTGATGCTGAGAGCTAGGTGTATTTGTTTACGAGACTGATTGGGTATGTAGTTATGGGTTTGTTTCTTTTGTCAACTCGTGTGTCCAGTAGGGGTGTATCAATGAAATGAAGTGATATCCTTCTTCATCTCTACATTTTTCTTCTTTACTTCCCTCTTCATATCTCTCATCCTCCCCAATGGAGGTTGGTTAAACGAGTGCTGGATAGTAGTGAGGGGAGTTGGAAGTATCTGTCTTGACACAAAAATCAGATGATGAGATTTTCACGCACTATGACTGTTGGGGATTTTTTTCCTTAGAGAAAGACACCTTCGGGTGTCATGGCGAAAAATCGTCTTCGATACCTGACTAACTTTGTCTTAAACTGATCTGGCTTCGATTGCAATTCCAACAGGAAAAATCATCTTCGAGGTAAACCCTTACCGCTGAAGACAATCCTCGGAGTACAACCGGAGACGTCAAGTGCGGGAGGAGCAGAAGACCACTCTATAGGAACCTCGTCGAAGAAATCAATTAATGACGAAGGCGTTATCTGAAGGAGTCAACAACTGGAGAGGCCAACGAAAAGGTCAAAAGGGAAGAAGCATTAGTCTACGCGTTCACATTGATGTAGTAGGATTACTCTTTTGCCCTTGAAAAGGTGCAACACTGTAAAGTGAAGGCATGTAATCTACTTTTCAGGGGTACTTTGGGGCTGTAGAAAGTGACCCATGGTCTCCCTATAAAAGGAGCCCCCTCTACACGTGTAAAGGGGAGACTTTTTGGAAAAATAAAGGCATAAAGTGACTTTCATCTCTTGTCTCAAATTGCCTTTACCGATTTCCTCATTTCTCACGCTGTTTGGTTTTCTCTCATCCGTGAATCCCAATAGCTTGGCGCCCACTGTGTTTAAGCCTAAATCGAACCCTCAAATCGTGAAAATGCCACCAAAAAAGTCATCGAAGAGAAGCAATCTCTCGATTGCCGAAGAAGTCGAGAACAGTCTTAATCAGAATGCTGATGAAGAAACTCTTCTGCTCATGAATAGCAATCAGCGACCATCTCACGAAGACGATCATGACACTCAGCTCACGAAGGAGGAAAGATTGCGTCGAGTTGAGGAAAGGTTACACATGCGATATGAAGAGAAGCAAAAAGAAATTGAGGCAGTTCAGCGTGAAATCGAACGCCAGATTCAAGAGGAGGAAAAATCCTAGGAGGAGGAGTTACCGCGAACACAACAACTTCTTCTCGAACTTAGGCAGGCTAAGCTAAGAAGAACCAGCAACAGCAACTCTAGAGCCGCTCAGATACGGCAGGAGTTAGAAAAGGCCAAGAAGCATGTCGCGGATTTGCAAGCGCAACTTACCGACCCAACCCTCGAAGGCACTGAGAATCTCAATTCCAGGGACTCTTTCCAGAACCGTCGTCCAAATGCAGTTGATCATAACTGTCCACTTTCAGAAGCTTTGCAACTGGCAGTCTGGCCACCTTCATACAAACCTATCTCTCTGCCGAGGTACAACGGGTACACTGACCCGAAGCAATTCTTGATGAGCTACGAAGCAGCAATAGCTTCGGCAGGAGGAGACGACATCATCTTAGCAAAGTCATTCATCATAGTTGGCGATGCAGCTGCAATGAGTTGGTATACAAAATTACCAGGACTTTCAATTGGAAGTTGGCATGAGTTGAGGTGCGAGCTAATAAAAAATTTTAGTGTCATGACGGATCAAACTCTATCGTACGCAGAATTGACAGTTCACCAACAACCGAAGGAACCTCTCGAGGAATATTTTTGAAGGTTCGTTACTCTGAGGGCGCAAGCGCCGCATATACCCGACGAAGCTGCCAAGTACGCTGCTATCCATGGCCTTCGCCCAGGCCCCTTTGCTCAGCATATTGCAAGAGAACCCCCAAACACCTTGGCCGAACTCTATGATGAGTTCAAGAAATACTATTGCTCAGACAATGACAATAGGATGAGATTGGCCAGGGAAGCCATCCTGAAAAACCAACCCGATATCCAAGACAAACAAAACCAGCCACGTCATACCCATTACCAAAGATACCCCCTCAGCATATTATGAATGTTGAGAGCAAGAATCTCGAAGTGATGAATCTGCAATCATCTTTGAATCCCTTAGACCCCCACTTTACCATATCAAGTCTCTGCAACCTCCCTCCAGAATATCCAGAATATCACTCCCTAGTCTATGGTTCCTTCTTACCAAAAAGCAAATTTTGCACATCCTTCAGAATACCCCGAAGTCAAAACTGGCTCCCAAAAATTGGCAACCTTCAATGGAAGAGGAAGAGGAAGAGGAAGGGGAAGAGGAAGCCCCTCTGGTCAAGAATATTACTGTTCTTATCATGGAAGGAATCATTCTCATGCAACGGAACAGTGTCGGGACATAAAAAAGTCATTGATAAAATGAAGGCTAACAAGGTTCAGGCCTCCGTCTCGAAGCCGAACAGGCAGCCTGCTCAAAGCTCCACCCCACATCCACAATACTGTCCAGTATTTCCTGCCCTAAATTCCAATACCATTCACCCTGCGACCATAGCAGCCCAATACACCCCACCAAATCATACACTTCAACATTACTACCCTCCAAATCTCTACTCTCAGCTATACACACAAGCTCAAACCGCTCCAATACCACCACCCAAGATTGAGGAGCTACCTCCACCACCACCACAACCTCAACCCAAGGAGAAGCAATCAGCTCCTGCTCCACTCCCAAGCTATGGTCACATTTTGCTCATCACGAGAGGATCCGCATATGGCTTCGAGACAAAGAAGAAAAGAAAGGATTACTTTCGTCAAGTAAACAATATTCATGTCGATGGCCCCTACAAAAAATCAGAGTGGTCACACATGCCAATCACATTCACCGAAGAAGATCTCAAATTGCGCAGCTTTCCTCACAATGACTCCATGATAATCGAAGCCAACATCGCTGGTTGGACAATTGGAAAAATTCTGATGGACACCGGAAGTTCTGCAGACATCATTCTTGTAAGAACTGTACGATCAATGACAAACATTAACCCAGATAACCTAGAACCATCAGACACCCCTCTCATTAGCTTCGGGGGGAAGAGGACAAAAACAATCGGAAAAATTTCCCTTCCAGTCTTCTTCGGCGATACCTCTAACGCTCGACAGCATACATCACATTCAATGTGGTCGACATGAACTTTGACTATAATTTCATCTTCGGCAGAGGCGTCATCAGCAGCTTCGACATCACAATACGACAAGCTTTCATTTGCATGAAAATGCCAGCAGCAAAGGGCATCATTACCGTCTTTGGCAATCAGCCCAAAGCTCGGCATATTGAGTACGTTGTCACCCCAGGACAACGAAATGTAAACTTGCTAGGAGACAATGATCCCAGTTACCCAGAGGACATGCCGAAGGCAGACCATGAAAAGAAAAATATGCAAGAAACTTCGGCTACAAAGAAGGTCCAGCTATTGCCCGATGTCTTTGATTGTATGGTCACTATCGGGGCCGACTTGGATCCAAATGAAGAAGAAAGGCTTATGGAATTCCTTCGAAATAACAAAGATGTTTTCGCCTGGCCAGTAATGACTTCTGTGGAATCGACAGAAGTATTGCCAAGCATAAGCTGGCAGTAGCTCCTTCGGTGAAACCGCGAAAGCAAAAGCTGATAAAAATGTCTGAAGAAAAAGAAGCTGCGGTAAAGGCCGAGGTACAACGTATTTTAGACGCGAAGGTAATAAGGGAAGTAAAATACCCTCTGTGGTTGGTNGAATGGAAAATGGAGAATGTGTATCGACTTCACAGATCTCAACAAAGCATGTCCAAAAGACAACTCCCCTCTACCCAGAATCGACAAAATTGTCGATCAAGCGTCTTCAAGCGAGATGATGTCCCTGCTCGATTGCTTTTTTGGCTACCATCATATTTGGATGAGGCAAGAAGACAAAGAGAAAACCAGCTTCATCACTCCAATTGGCACTTTCTGCTTCGTAAGAATGCCCGAAGGACTTCGGAATGCAGGACAGACGTTCTATCGAATGTCCAGCACTGTTTTCAGCAAAGAGTTATTTGACACCATATCGGCATATGTTGGCGACATATTGGTGAAAAGTGTTAAACGTCAAGATCATGTGGCTGACTTAGGTACCGCTTTCTCCAGAATGAGAGAAGCGGGCCTCAAGTTAAACCCACAAAAATGTGTCTTCGGAGTCACGAAGGGCAAGATACTTGGTTGCCTCGTCTCGGCAAGTGAAATAGAAGCTAATCCCGACAAGATCGATGCCATTCTAAGAAGGAAAGAACCTCACTGCATCAGAGATGTCCAAAAACTGATTGGCCGCATTGCTGCACTCAACAGATTCATTGCAAAATCCGCAGAACGCAGCTTGCCCTTCTTCGAAACATTAAAAAATGCACCAAAGTTCAAGTGGGGAAAGGAGCAACACGAAGCCTTCCTAGCACTAAAAGATTATCTTCTGTCAATCACGAAGCTCGCCACACCTGACCCGAAGGCAGTTCTTCTCCTCTACGTAGCTTCTTCGAATTCTGCAGTCAGCGCTGCACTGGTCTGCGAAAGAGAGTCCAGTGGAAAGAAACAACAATTCCCTGTTTACTATGTTTCAGAGGTTTTGACACACTCTAAAACCAACTACTCTGAGCTGGAAAAGATCATCTACGTTGTCATCATGGCATCGCGTAAGCTAAGGCATTATTTCGAAGCTCGTCATATCAAGGTACTAACAGACCAGCCTCTCTCAGAACTTCTGAGCAACAAAGAAGCATCGTCTCGAATCCGAAAATGGGCCGCAGAACTCTCAGAATATGTGATTGATTTTGAGAGGCGACCCGCAATTAAATCACAGGTTCTAGCCGACTTCATTATTGACTGGACGTCGCCTTCGGCACCCAAATCACTTCGAGAAGAATCTTGGACAATTCATTCTGATGGTGCATGGGGAGATCAAGGAGTCGGCATCACATCCATCATTACATCTCCTTCGGGTACCAAATGGAGATATGCAGCAAACATACAATTCTACAAGGATCGCGATCACAGCACAAACAATGTCACCGAGTATGAAGCCCTTCTCCTTGGCTTAAGAAAAGAAAAAGCGCTGGGCGTACAACGATTTGTTGTGAAAACCGACTCGAAGGTGATAGCCGATCATATAGAAAAAGAAAGCATAGCTCGCCAGCCAGAGCTAATAAAATACCTCTCCGTCGTGAGGGCAACGGAATCCAACTTCAAGGGTTTCAAGGTAGAACATATCCCAAGAGAGCAAAACGACGAAGCAGATTCCATAACTAAGGCATCTGCAAAAGGAGACAAATTACCTCCAGATGTCTTCTTCTCAATCATCACTACACCAGCGGTTCGTGAGGCAAGCAGCTCCAAGCAAATATGCGCCGTGGAATCTGAAGATTGGAGATCTCCCATCATTGCCTTCCTTCGGGGAATATATTATCCCGAAGACGAAAATGACTTGAAATGTATCCAACAGAGATCCAGAAACTACCAACTAATTGAGGTCACTTTATACAAAAAAGGCATAGTCTAGCCGTGGCTTCGTTGCATCTCTCACTCCGAAGGCATAGATTTGCTAAAGGAGATTCACAGTGGGATGTGCGGGGCTCATTTCGGAGCCCGAGCACTAGTCGGCAAGGCATTCAGGCAAGGCTTTTACTGGCCCATGATAATAGAAGATTCCGCAAAGATTGTGAAAACTTGTGACCAGTGTCAGAAATATGCAAAGACAAAACACTCTCTTTCAGAAATAGCTCAACTTATCATGCCAACATGGCCGCTACAGCGATGGGGTATTAACCTGGTGGGACCGCTGCCAACCGCACAAGGCAATCTCAAGTACGCTATCGTAGCTATGGAATACTTAACCAAGTGGATAGAGGCGAGGCCATTAGCAAGTATAACAGCCAAGGCGGTAATTAAGTTCTTTTGGCAACAGATAGTTTGCAGATTCGGAGTTCCAAGGGAAATCACACTTGATAATAGGAAACAATTCGACTGTGATGAGTTTCACGAGTATTGCCTCTCTCTCGGAACGAAGGCAAAGTTTGCATCCGTATATCACCCGCAGTCTAACGGAGCTGTCGAAAGAGCAAACGGCCTAATATTCGAAGCCATCAGAAAATGTTTGGCAAATGTTGAAAAAAGGGAAAGTGGGTAGAAGAAATGCCGAAGGTGATCTGGGCCCACAACACAACCACTTCTAGAGCAACCAAATTTACACCGTTCAAGCTTTTGTATGGAGAAGAAGCCATGTGCCCCAAAGAAATCCAACACCAGGGGCTTCGAACTCAAGATAATCACAATGATGACAACGAGTCCATTGATAAGGATATGCTAGAAATCTACAGAATGCAAGCTAGACAGAATCTAACTAAGTACCAAGCTGAAACCAAAAAATGGAGAGACAGAAAGGTGATTAGGAAGGATATCAAAGTTGGCGACTGAGTACTTAGAAAAAACCCAAGTGCACCTTCGGGGAAGCTGCAAAAGAAATGGGAAGGGCAATACTTGGTCTTGAGCAGCAACCGGCCGGGTTCCTTTCGTCTCGGAGATGATCAAGGCATTGAGCTACCACATTCATGGAATGCGGATAGCTTGCGAAGATATTACCTTTAAGAGTTACATGTAAAAAAATCGGCTTCGTAAAACTATAAGCGAAGCTGATTCCTTTTTTCTTTTTTTACCCTTTCAACAAGAACCGTACTCTTTTCCTCATAGGGAAGCCCCTTCGCAGGGATGAGGTTTTTAATGAGGCGGTACCTTGTAAATTATATTTCGTATATTATGAGCAAAATGCTTCCCACATATGCAAGTGTCTCGAAGTACAACCGAAGACATCAAGTGCGGGAGGAGCAGAAGAGCACTCCACAGGAACCTCGTCGAAGAAAGCAATTAATGAGAAGGCGTTATCCGAAGGAGTCAACAACTGGAGAGGCCAACGAAAAGGTCAAAAGGGAAGAAGTATTAGTCTACACGTTCACATTGGTGTAGTAGGATTACTCTTTTGCCCTTGAAAAGGTGCAACACTGTACAGTGAAGGG
>JAZFNS010049407.1:1372-12500 GCA_037127165.1 Alloteropsis angusta | reverse complement strand
GGTTCAGGCACGTTGATTGCTAATCTCCAAGCGCTCCTATCTATAGCTAAATCCCTGGAGATATTTCACTCCTTAAGATCTCTCTTAACTGACTCGTCCCACGTCAATTTAGCAACGACAAACAAGAAGTTAATAATGACCAAAACAATCTAGAGCAAACTCTTCAACGCCCAAATGGAACATCAACCACTATTAATCTCCAAGAATCTTTACCAAACACATACATACAACAGAAGGTCAGAAGGTTCATAGCGATTGTATGTAGTGAACCAACATGTCCATGGCAATCTGAGAGGACCCAGAGCTCTCCAAGCAGTCTTCCACTTTTCTCCTAAGCATCTTTGCTCTTTCTCTCATCTCAGGGCCCATTCTCTCATCCATTAACTTCCTAATGGCATTTGCGATCTTCCCTCCAACTCACCTTCTAGCTTGAACCCAACACCCCAAACATCTTGCACGTATTTCGCGTTCATCAGTTGATCAGCAGCGTACGGCCTACATATCATAGGGAACCCTTCGCTAATACTCTCTAGCGTCGAGTTGCACCCATTATGGGTCCAAAATCCACCCACTGCATGGTGGGCCAGAACCTCTTGTAGTGGAGCCCACTGGATCACCATGCCTCTACCTTTGACTGCATCTTCATAGCCATCTGATAGCTGCACAGTCTCACAATCTCGCACTAGCTTGGGTCAAGCAACCCATAGAAAGGGGTGGCCACTATTTGCCAGACCTCATGCCACCTCCAAGAACTCAATGAAACCCATGGCTGCCAAGCTCCCAATGTTCATGTACAACACCGATCCCGAGGCCCGAGGGTTCCGTGCCAACCACTTGATGCAGCTGTAGTCCGGGTTCAGTAAGCCACTGCCAGTGCTCTTGGAGGAGAGCTTGTGAAGAGGGCCAGCAGTGAGCACCAGAGGTAGGTTGAGGCGCTGCAAAGCCGCTCTATCTCGGCTGCCTCTAGAGCTTCAAATGTATGTTGACGATGAGGCCCAAGAAATTCCTCACTTTTAGAGATCCGAGCGACGACCTCACAAGCCACTTCGTCGTTAGGTCCTTCACTCGTAGCGGTGGCAGCTCCACCGAAACATATCCAGTTCAAAACGCAAATCAAACAACAGAGCAAATCAAATATTCCATCCGTCACAATATATTATTATTCATTTTATGTTTTCTACATTAATCACATTTTTTATACATCTAGAGATATATGTATGCTATGTCTAGATGCATAGTAAAAGTAATTAGCCTATAAAAGTAATAAAAATGAATAGTCTAGATGCATAGCATAAGTAATTAGCATACCAAAGCCAAAAACAAATAATAATTTGGTACGGGGAAGTAATTAGAAAAAGAAGTCCTCAAAGTTACTTAGTGAAAAGTGAAAATTTCAGAAATAGGTCCTGTGTGGTAAGAATCTGTAGCTGCTATAGAAGACTAAGCTTATTTATATTACAAAATTGACAGCTAAAATAATATACTACTAGTCACTAAACTCCCGTGGTCAGTTGATCAGTCTAGTGAAGTATACTCCACTCACCTTGTGGAGGCAGATAGCCCTTTTCAAGAAGCATGGGGTAGGCGAGGTAGCACCCCAAGCAAGCCACGCTCCCGGTGCGCAGCACCAGCGTCGGTAGCCCGAGCGCCATGGCGGCAAGTGTAACAGCCTAATTTTTATCACAACAAAATTTAGAAACAATTTATGAACTTTCTAGGATTTATTTAAAACTTTAATAAATTTCTAGAATTTAATTGAAATCTATTAGCTTTATTTATTTAATTAATTAGTACTAATAATAAGTTCTTGTTGCATTCATGCTGGCGCATTGTGTTTTGTAATGCACGCAAGTCAAAGGAGAATTTAAATCCTTTTAAATTCAAATTTGGTTTGCATTTGTTTGAGGTATAGATTAGTTGTTTTGCTCTAAGTTTGGTTTGCCTCCCAGATCTGTATCGTGGTCTGGTTTGCCTCACTTAACACTTCTACAATTCATCTTTTTCCTCCTCAAGCTCTCAGCCTAGTTTTTCCCCCTTCTCTCTCTCTTTTCCGCCTCAGCCCACTCCCTCTCTCTACTTGGGCCGAGCCCAACTCGCCTCACCGCACCCAACTGCGGCGCGGACTCACCAATCCATCGCGGCCCGCATCGCCTCCCCTCTCTTCTCAGGCTGACCAGTGGGCCCCGTCCGTCATCCCTCTCCTCCGCGTTGTCTGCTTCTTTGACCCGTACGTCAAGGTGCCCTGCTCCTCCCTATAAAACCTACACCACCGCCTCTCCGTGCCCTTTACAAACCCTAGCCATGAACTCGTTGAGCCCGAGCTCCCCGTGCACTGCAACCCTATAATCTGGGCCACCGTCATCGGTCTCTCCCATCGCCGTCGTTTCCTCAACGAAAACACCCTCATGAGCTTCACGTAGAGGTAATGAAGCTGATAAGGCAGTCCTTGTTCCCTATCCCACTCTCATCAACCTCTAATCGCTCGCCGGCCTTTTTCTGTTCCACTCGAGCCGCCCCTCTCCGACGAGCGTCATCTCTGTCCTCAAATCGCCAACAAGAGCTACCCTGGTCAGCTCGTAGAGTTAGAGTCGTTAGCTCCGTCCCAAGCCTTTCCTCGTTGGAATCCCTGGATTGTA
Organism: Alloteropsis angusta; assembly: GCA_037127165.1. Classification (NCBI taxonomy): domain Eukaryota; kingdom Viridiplantae; phylum Streptophyta; class Magnoliopsida; order Poales; family Poaceae; genus Alloteropsis; species Alloteropsis angusta. Next base: position 9,864 of record JAZFNS010049407.1, on the reverse strand, counting down.
GCACTCAATTAAGTGTTCTCCAGTGAGATCATCGCCGCAGTGCCGCCCTCCTCTTCCGCCGCCGCCGCGTGTTGCCGCTGGCGTCGACCAGGAGATCCCTCAGCAGTCCAAATCTAGATCAATGTCTCAGATCAAAGTAAACCCCGCCACTTACCAGTCAACCATGGTAATTTTTTCTAAAGAGACCCTGAATGTTTAGGAAATAAACCCACGGTCCAAGCTCTATTTAAAAGTAATTACAATAACACCCTTAGTTTTTGTGGTTTAGCCCCTATTCTTTTAAGAAATAGAACTTGTCATCCAAGTCTCGCTCTTCTACATATTAAACCATGAGCTTATGTGCATAATTATGTTTTAACACTTGGTTTCTTTCAAGCTAACCCCCAAAAGTTTTGTTTCTTCGTAGTTAAGCCCTTGGAGCACCATTTTAGCCCTATCTTAACCGTTCTAGCTCTGTTTTGAGTTATTCGTCTTCCTCTCATGTGATCGTAAGGACACGAATAATAACTTTATATCTTTCTTTTGTATTGTTAACCATATTTAGTGTATTTTTCTTATTTGGTTGTATTATTTTCTATGCATGTGCCCCCATGATGTGAATAGGAGTAATACGTTCTTGGTGTTCAAGGATCGTTCATGTGCTTTGAGGATCCAGTTGTGCCGACTCTGAGCCATAGCATTTATTGTGTGGATTAAATGTAAGTGTATTCTTGATCATGAGTTCAGTCCTAATAACCACATGACATGCTTACTTTATAGTCATGCTATGCTTGCATGTTTTTATAAACATGATGGGTCCTATCTTAAGGATGACTAGTTTTCTTAATCATACATTGGCAACCTAGATTTTATGTTTATGTTGGGTCGTTTTGCTTATTTACTATACTTAAGAATGGTTTACACTAAATGTGAATATAATAATCTTGCCTTATATTTTATCAATATTCATGTTTATGATTTTATGTTGATGTTAAATCAAGACCACATTGATTAATTGGAACATGGAGAACATCCTGAGATTTCTCGTATAACAACAATACTACATGACTCTAGTCTTGGCTAAGTAACTAGCTATAGTAAGCATGACGGGGTTAAATTGAATTTATTTTTTACTACACTACATATGATGGTAAAGCACTTACCTAAGTTAAGTTAGGGAAGATTCATGATTCATCAATTATTTTAGATAATACTAAAAAACAAGGTAGAGTGCGATACAAAAGGGTAATAGAAAATCGATTGATCGGAAGCCTCTCTTTCCATTTCTCTTAATTCATCAATGTTAGCGATCACTATATCTAATTAAATAACAATTTTTCTACAATAATAAATTTACTTAATAGAAATTCTCTATAGCAAATTATTGTTGTATATAAAAAATTGCCACGGGGGTTCCAATAATATTTATGTCCAATCCCTTTAGTTAAATTTGTTCTTAATACATGATCATTTAAGTCAGGTTTCTTTGTTACCGGGATAGGTCTTTTGGACTTTTCGGTAGGATGCACGTGAAGATAATTAGAGTAATATTTAGATATTTAGTTTAGTTTATCTTTAATAACGACATACGTGGGTAACTTACATACAAATTGTGAATATCATTTTAAGTTATCCTTCATATGATATGCATGAGTAAACTACATAAAGATTACGGGATTAATTTAAACTATTTTATAATGGCATAACTTGATAATTTAGATATAGTTTAATGTTTATTTTAGAATATTTTATAATGATAGTGGTGGTAACTTTTTTAAAAATATAATAGACCAATGAGTATGGTTATCAGAGTTTACATGACTGATGTTTCTGATTTTTATGAGAATTTCTAGATTTGTCTTTTTTTCTAGCTGGTGAAAACTAATGTGGAGTCTCTAATTAAACATTTAAGGCTACATTGCTACCAAACGGTTACCTTTAGCTATCTCACATTTGTTAAATATTTGAACGCAACACCTATATAGATATATACATATTATTTTCATTCCACTATGATAGATTTTAGTTAATAATTACTCTATAATGTTTTATATATATTTATAATCTTTAAATTTTGACTTTGCGTCACATGTCTCTGTTTAAATTTATTTAATAAATCCAAAGTTTGAACTATAATTTAACATAGAAATCTATATTCTTGTCACTTCTCCTATATCTTTATAAATGACAACACACATCTTACTTATATTACTTAATCTCTATATCATACACCAATAGTGTATGAAATACATGATTTATAATTTTATGTTGGTGTATACTTTTAGCTAAGATGGTTTGGATTCAAATGTAGGATTATCACATGTTATTTTAATAATAACAAATATGGGTAATATAGATATAAACTTAAGGGGTTACTTTAAGTTATTTTCAAGTATTTTTAGTGCGTAATTTAGTTGTAAATTTAAAGGTTATTTTAAATGTTGCTTATAATAGCATAAGTGGGTAATTTTGATGAAGATTAAGGGGTTACTTTGGTTTAGTTTATATGATGGCAGAGGTGAGTAATTTAGATATAGGTTTAGGGGGTTACTTAAAGCTATATTCATAAGGGCACACATGGATAATTTTTTAGAAAACATAATATACCTAATGGCTATAATGATTTGAGTGTTCCAATTGATGGCTAGATGATTTACTTTTTGTGAGAATTTTTAGGATTTTTTGCTTTTTCTAGAGTGTCCATCTACGATTCTAGGTGAAGGCGGCTTACCTGGAGGCTCTAAAAGGAGTCTCTAATTAGTAGTAATAATTAGATTCTATTGTAATGTCAACCATCATCACTTGTGTCCTAACTAACGTATGATTGAGCTTAGCTAAATAAGAAGCTCTGACTTTAGAAACGTCATTGGCTATGCATGTTTTAAGATATATATATCCTCCTTTGAAGTCAATATTTGCGGAGGATACAAGGATATATATAATATTATTCAAGCTATTACGTCAGAGAGCTAAGGATATATAATGATTCCGGATACGCAGGAATACTCTGCTGACCATTGACTTGTTAAGATTGCTTCTGGGAAGGACAACTACCACACTAAAAGCCAAGTTCAAATGGACACTGTACTGGAAGAAACTGTTTATTTGCATGCTGAAAGTAGTATAAATAAATATAAATCGAGAGCAGCGGGGTGACTACCAGGCACATTTGTGCTCTTCTTGAACTCGCTCCACTCTTCCTGCTAGATTCAGTCTAACTTATTTTAGATTGTTGAGTACTACTAAGATCTTTCATGTGCTTCGGAATATTTCCCTATTAATCTCTTTGCAATGTGATATATTGTGAAATCGTTTTGTTATCTAATTTACATATTGTGATGATTCCATTCCCATTGGAGCGAGCTGTGGCATGAGGGCACAAGAAACACAAGGACAATGAGAATTTTCCCTAGAGGTAATGTCAAAGAGAAGGCTATTCGGGTGACAACACTAGCCGCGCGCGGATCCATGGCGAGCGCCACCAGGCCCAGCCAGCGGTGACTCTCATGGCGGTGGAGGAGTGGTTCGCAGATGGCGAGCACCTCCCCAGCGAGGTGGACATCTCGGCCTGGGATGCGAAGGTGAGTTTGCAGGGGCGGGTGCGGCGTAATCGCCGGGAGCGAAGGAAGACCCTAGCTCCTTGTCCGATGATCCATGGAGATCAGTCTATGGCTGATGTGAAGTGGACATCGGAGACGGAGCAGAATCGAGTGGCGGATCCANGGCGGGGCTTAGACGACGTCCCTATGGATCAAAGTTCTGGCCGCTAGCGGAGGATTTAAGCAGTTCTGATGAGGAGGAAGCCGGGTCAGCAGGGCTTCATGGCCGGACTAGCTCCGGCGATGGACACGATGATGACTCCGGCGATCTGCAGGCGCCTTCAAGGGCGTAGCTAACGTCTGACAAGTGCGTTGATAGTGTGGATGCAGGTGCAGGGAGGTCGGGACTGCGAATCGCCGGTCGATTGTCCCCGGCGCAAGGAACAGGAAAGTCGCGGCAGCCATGGAAGGGACCTCTCCCGAAGCCCAGGAGGTCACCGGCGTTCACTCTGGCGGACGCGATCGCAACTGCACAGCGGCCAACTCCGACGTCCGGATCAACGAGCGGCGCCGCCTGGTTCGGCTCTGATTCGAAATTCGAATCGGACCGGTCACTTACGCGCAATCCCAGGCGCTTCGCCCGCCCGAGGAGGTCAGCGGTGGATGCGCCGGGCCGTTGCTTCAGCCTGGGCGGGAGGATGGCCCACCTCGATCCCTCCCCGGGCCTCTATGCCCTGTTCGCGAGAGGGGGGAGACGAACAATTTCGTCTACTCACGCGCCGCCACTGCGCAACGCTACGACTCGGTCGACGGAAAACCCTACGCCGTCCGCCAATCGCCGCTCCCACACGCGTTCCCACACTCCACCCATTCCCATGGAGCGCCCAGCTAGGGGACGGGGTCGAGGTCCTCGACGCGGTGTGGCCGAAGAAGAAGTTGCGCCTGCTGAAGGCGGTGGAGGATTTGTCGACGGCAACGTCAACGTCGGCAACCTCGGGTTTGACCCAGGATATGGCGAACCGAGACCTGGTGGCGGGCGGGGTCGCGGTTGGCCGCAGCCGGGCCCTCGCCCCCGAGGTCCTAGGTCGGCCGCACCTCGCCGTGGTGGGCACGACGCAACCCATGGTGGCCACGGGTCTGGTGGCCAGGATGCAGCTCATGGAGCTGGTCGTGGACCTGGTGGTCATGGCGCACACGTGGCCGCCCCGGTCCATGGCTGCGGATCGACGACTCTCCCACCAGGCGCCCGGGCATCGGTCTGGACAGCCAAGCAACCGCCCCGGCGAGGGGCCATGTGCAGGGAGGTGGACCTGTGGCGCCAACTCAGCAAGGAGGTGGTGCCACCTTTGGTGCGGCGCCTACGTTTGCAGCCGTGGTCAATGGTGTAGATGCTGACAACGACCGCATGATGGTGCAGCTGGAGAAGTATGGAAAGAAAGATAAACTTTGTGGTCTCTGTGGTCAGAAAGGTCATATGGCAATGGATTGTGCGGGCAGGGTATTGTGTTATATGTGATGGAAACGATCATGTCAACCACAGGTGCCATCTTCTGAAGCAACCAAGACCGGTGGCGCACGNCTGTGGGGTATGCAGTGGCGGGTCTGGGGTTTTACCATATCCCGCACCCACCACTCTCCCGCAAGAAGGACTCCAAGACAACTCTTGTCAAGGTGGTTGGGAGTGTCCTATCTACTGATCAGGTGATTCTTCAGCTACAACTCATTGTTCCAGGACGATGGCAATGGGAGCCAGTACCACATGATGAAGGCTCGTTTGTGGTTCCGTTCCCATCAAAGAACGAACTACAGCGGGCAATTGCTTATGGTGGGGGTGATGTGAGGGACAATGGAGTGGCTACTGGTATTCGATTGCAGTTCGAGGAGTGGCACGAAGAAGAGGATGGTTTTTTGCTTCCCAAGGTATGGATTCGGGTTTTTGGCATCAGGAAGAAACTCAGAGAATTCATGAACCTTTGGGCAATTGGTTCTATGCTAGGCTCTACACAGACTGTGAATATGGAGACCACACGCAAGAGCAATTTTGGGAGGATTCTGGTTGCAGTGCTGGATCCGAGACTACTTCCCGCCAAGTTAGATGTGGTTATCGGAGACCATTATTTTGACCTGAGATTTGAGATGGAACCCATGGGGTTTGATGATAATGGAGAGGAGGTTCAGTTTGATCTGGGAGAAGGTGATGATGGCCACGATATGGAGGAGGATGAGCCAGCTAATGATGGGAGGAACAGAGATGGTAAAAGATCAAGGGTGGATGGGCAGGATAAGTCAAGCCCTTTCCTGGATGGGGCTACCAATAATGGTGACAGCTCCTCCTTGAACTCTCTGCACAAGGAGGTGTTAGAATCAAAGATACTACAACGCATGGCTTCTGAAATAATTGATATGGCTGTGGACAAGACTCTGGATTTCTGTGCAGACAAAGTTTTAGCAGAGGAGGTGTCGGGTCAGATACTGGCGGGGCAGTTTGATGCAAATGAAGACGATCTTCTGGAGAGGGATCACCTGTTGTCGTCACCCGCCGGTCCTGATGTGGAGGAGCCAGTACGGGCTACTACTGTTCGCCCACCTCGGGCTCCACTGGCCGACGGCCGACCAGCTGCGACGGCGGCTACAGATGCCAGGGGCACGGCCCTAGGGGCCGGCGTCCATGGAGGATGTCCCAGCTGGCGAGGCCGGGTCTGAGGCTGAGGCTGCTGGGCGGCTGCCCAGCGGGGCAGCGGCTGCAGCTGCTATCAAGGAAATCGCGACTACACCAACTCGCTCGAGCCCCCGACTGGCTGGGGCGACGGATCTGCACGCGATGGACAAGGCGAAATCGAGGGCAGCCAAGCGGAACCTCGACACTGAAGGTGATTTTTAGGGCCACGTACTGGGCGCGCGCTTGGTCGCTTCTGCTTAAGAATGAAGACGAGAGAGCCAATCTGAAGATAGCATGCAGGCTCCTAGAATCAGTCACCATGGAGGTCTTTGCTAGATTTGGATGGAAATTCGCCAATAGAATTGCTTCTTAGTTGCCNGGCGTTTAAGTGGACTCTATTGTTTGGTCTTTCAGTTGTTGCGAGCCTGAGTGCTCTTTTGTACTGAAATGCTGTGTACACCGTCTCTGATGGTGTAGAGGCAGGGATGCTTTGTTGCCTTATCTAAAAAAAACATATTGTGATCACTCTGTAATGAAGGTTTGCAAGGAATACATGGCGCAAAATTCTGCATGATAGAACCCGTGTAATGCTCATCAAACTGGTATTTAGATGCATGTAGAATTCGTAAAGTGTGTGCATTGGGCCACATGCTCAAAAGAAGAAATGAAATGACACAGTTTTCAACGCATAAACTTTATGCAAAATGTGTGCATCTAAACACCCCTAAAGTCACACATTTAAACTTTATACAAAGCATATATACAGGCAAATCTAAATCAGATGCTCTGACTTTATAGGCGTGCAGATCGGGGCAACATTTAAACTTTTTATATCCGTCTGTTGATCTGATGTCAAAATATACCATGCGTGTGATGCTAGCCGAATGCCTATGCAAGTTTCCACCTCTTTATATAGTCGCCGCACTTGGCATCTCATTCTGCACCACAGATAGAAAAAGACCTAGTTCTAGACAGCTTCTTTGGCCTCAACAAAATCACCACCTCGTAGAATGGCGTCGTCTTCTTCTTCTTCTTCGTCCTCTATCAAGGTTGCAGCCATCACCGCCGTGGTTTGCATCATGCTGGTCTTCTCCTGGCAGGCGGCAGCTGAGATGCTCTGCTGCCAGTGTGACCAGGACTGCAGCTCTTCTTCTGCAACCGATGGCTGCACGAGTGGCTTTTGCGGGGGCGCCTGCGGTAACACCACGTCTCCTTCGTGTCTGAGCTGCAAGCAGGCGTACTACAATAAGTGCAAGAACGCTTGCCTAAGCTCCTGCCGAAACACATGCGTGTTATGTAGATACTAATTCGGGTATATTGTGAAAATGCAATATTATATCCTATATCGATCGTCCTGTCAAAATGCAAGGCGTCGATCTATACCCTATAAAATACTAAATAAATAAAAGGCGATCCAAAGCTGCTCCTATACACCAATTGCAAATTACTTGTTTTTTTTTCTCTCACAGCGTTAGACCATTCGTCTTACTCATAAAGTTATGTATAGTGTTTATTTGTTCGTGACTTGCTTTACTATTCTAGGTACTTAAACTTAACACATCTTTTCATATATTTGCACTAAGTATTTGAATAAGACGAATGATCAAATCTGTTTAGCAAAAGCAAACAGTGACAATTAATTTGTGAGGGAGACCTTACTCCTAGAAGCTGCATCTCTGGCCTAGTTGCCCATCCACGAAATGCGTGGTTCTATATAGAGAAATTTGCCATTTTTCCATCATCATAAATGGGTTTCGTCACAATGCCATCAAACTTTTGGATTTTGTTGGAATGCCATTATGAAACAATGTCTTCCATCTAGAATGACTTTTCCTCTTTTTCAATTCATTTATTCATGTCTTATTTTTTCATCACAACTGCCCAAATTGCTCCTAAGTTCTCCTTTCTCCTCTTATTTATTTTTCCCTGTCGCCGAGCTCAACTTTCGGCGGTGAGGGGCCGTCCTACCCCGCTCAGGGCGCGCCTCCTCGCTCGCGGCCGCGAACGCCACCGGTCCTCCTCGCGAGCGGCCAGGAGCCGTCCTGCTCCTCGCGTGCAGCCTCGAGGGCCGCCCTCCTCCTCGCACCTGGTCATGAGGGCCACCGGCCAACTCCTCGTGTGCGGCCGCAAGCGCCGCCGACCTCCTCACTATCGGTCGCGAGAGTCTAGCCACGAGGACCACCGCAGCCCCTCCGACCTCGTCCTCGCAGGCGGCAATGGTGGCGTTGGGCGGCGGTGGATTGAGTCGTGACATCGTCGAGCATCGCTTGCCTATCAAACCAGGGTATCGGCCACATAAGCAAGATGCACGAAGG
>JAZFNS010050005.1:15241-26469 GCA_037127165.1 Alloteropsis angusta | reverse complement strand
TGCTGACCGGCCCACTGCTAAAGCGCGGGAAAGTGAACGATCTCAGTTTTCTTCCAAAGCTTTTGCTGCGCTCAGTTTCATGGTTGTATATTTGCCCTCCACCTATAAAAAAACTCCGCTAGGAAGACATCGGAGAGATGCACATGCTGTGGTTTACAGAGCACCATCTGTACTACTGGAGACCGCCCATCAAACTACCAACGTCGTGCGTCAATCCTCTTTTGGTAGGATGGCCGTTAGGTAAGTGCGGGGATTGCGCGTTAGCCATGTTGTATGTGCATCCTTGAATATATGTATCTGCACTTATGTCCCGATCTTAATGCAGCGGTGTTCGGCTACCTGCTGCGTGGAACTATGGTGCCGTCAAGCGTGCGCTGCGCAATGCCACGAACCGGGGTGAGAAGTGCATCTTCTTGCCGGAGGTTGGACAACTTTTTGACTCTCCACAAGAGGCGTTCGAGTTCTACAACATGTACTCATGGGAAGTTGGTTTTGGTATACGATTCGGACGTTCAAGGGAGAACAAAGGTGGTAGAAGATCCATGCAAGACATTGTGTGTGCCTGTGATGTGATTAATCACTTTTGCTTGTAGTTACTGAAAAGGAACTTTTTTTTGTAATTACGGAATATTTTCATTTAGCAGGGATCGGCCGGTGCGGTGGACAGTCGTAGCGTGCGCTGTGGCTGCAGGGCGATGATTAGACTCCTACGGCAGGAAGACGACTCGTGGGCCGTAATTCGAGTAATCAGCGAGCACACCCATCCATTAGCGCGATCAACTGGTGAGAGGCGGAAGTGGAAGTCGCACAGTCGAATTGACCAGATGTCTCGAGACCTTGTCATGCATCTTAGGAATAACAACGTTCAAATTAGCAGAGTCTGTTCTATAGTCAGGTCGTTGCATGGTCCAAGTGGTTATATTCCCTTTAGTAGGCAGACAATGCGAAGCTTGTGCGGGCGGCTCGCACAGGAATCTATAGAGGGAGATATAGAGAAAACAGTTAATATTGTCAAGGAGATACGGCTATCAGATCCTGGTCTAGTCGTGAGGATCGATTCGGACGAGCTTGGTAGAGTACGTTCTTTGTTCTGGGCACACGGTAGCAGCAAGTCAAACTACGGCACGTTTGGTGATGTGGTGACCTTTGACACCACATACCGTACCAATCTGTACAACCTGCCTTTTGGTTTATTTGTGGGTGTTAACCATCATTTTCAGCGTATTATTTTTGCTGCTGTCTTGCTTACTGAGGAAACGACCGAGTCGTTCAAATGGGCATTCAGAACCTTTGTGGATGCAATGGGGCCGGACCGACAGACCATTCTTACTGGTGTGTACTTGATCACCTCTAAAATACACTCGAAGCATTAACATATTTGATAAGCAGTGTTTGTGTGCTCCCAGACTTGCATGAACCGTTTCGTTTTTTTTTTTTTCGCAGATCAATGCGAAGCTATGAGAAATGCCATAAGCTGCGAGCTGCCTAGGACTAGGCACAGATGGTGTAAGTGGCACGTAATGAATAAAGCCAAAGAAACTCTTGGGTCGGTCTACACCAAGAACGGAAGTTTCAAGAAGGAATTCCATAACTTGATCGACGAAATGATGTCTACAGTCGAATTCGAGCAGCGTTGGTCTTCTCTTGTGCATGAGTACGGTTTGGAAGGAAACCAGTTCATGATTAGAGCATATGAACATAGAAACATGTGGGCGAAACCTTACTTTGCCGATACCTTCTGTGCTGGAATGACGAGCACACAGAGGAGTGAGAGTGCTAACCATATGTTGAAGACATATATACCACGGGCTGCCCCTGTGCATTTGTTCGTTAGCCAGTACGCTCGCCTTGTAGCTGACCGTGAGGCTGATGAGGGTAGAGAAGACCACGCAACGACTCAGGTACTTTGTTTTTTCCATTTACTAAATTTGGTAAAGGTGCGAAGATGTATCGCAACTCTAATGTCACATATAGTGTAATGCTGGTCATTTCAATGTGCAGGTAACACAGTCCATGCGTTTTGGGGTTCCAATTGAAATCCATGCAGCTGGAATATACACGAGAAACCTTTTTGGCAAGTTTTCGCAGGAATTATTCAAATCAGGTTCATTTTCATGCAATCCTTTAGACGACAGATCGTTCATCGTGTCCCGAATAAGTACTTGTACCTTAGGAGCTGTCTCTCAGCACGATTATAAAGTTTATGTTGACTTGGAGACGGGGATGTACCAGTGCGAGTGCAAAATGTTCGAGCACGTTGGAATGCCATGTTGTCACATTCTCAAGGTGACTATATCATAATTTTCTCTTGCTTGATTACAAGATTAACTGATAAATGCCTTTGAGCATGCCATTATTTGTGCTTTCTAGTTGTATACATACGACCCCGGCTAACTGTGTCTATATGATCAGGTTCTCGTACATGGCGGCGCCAAAGAAATTCCTGCATCATTGGTCGTCGGTCGCTGGACTATGAAGGCCAAGGCATCCACTGAAGCAGACACTCAGACACGGAGTGCAGTTGGTCCAGACATTGCTGCACTACACTCAATCCTATACAACTCCGCCATGGAGCTAGTATCCATGGGACGGGCGTCGAGGCAGGCCTTCGAGGTCGCTCTTAGGTTCGTCACTAAAGGCAAGTCAGCCATATCCTCTATGACGGTAATAGGTGATGAGCCAACCCCGGTTCCTATAGATGCGGATGGTCTGGAAGGCGAAGTTGATGGAGCTACGGATGGTGTCCTGAGAAGCATGGACGCACCGCCTCGTGTGCGATCCCGTGGTAGGCCTCGGCAGAGCCGATTCAAGTCTCCTATCGAGAGTCCCGGTGCGAGGAAAAGGAAGACTCGCCCGGCTGTCGACGACGGACTAGATAACGGCAACGTGGAGGACGCAATCTCAAGGGAGCACGATGACAACCGTTCAGGTAAGAGGAAATGCCATCTGTGTGGAGAGAAAGGTCTCTACAAAAGCACGTGTGGTAGGAAGTCTTCTTACATTGTGAAGTAGGAAGTAGCAATCATATATGTTGTGGCAGTGCACCGACGATGTATGCATGGGTTCACTGATAAAGTGTACCATACTTGTAACCACTGAAACCTGCCAAAGTGCACTGTACTTGAGTCCGGGTACTGTACGTGTAACCGTTTTATTTCTTTCGTATGAACTATGGGTGTATTTTAGTACCGCTGCAAATCTGATTCTGTTTGGACGATAACTGTCATTATGTTCATTTCTAGAGCGAGGCCCATCCCATGCAGCACGTTCGCGTATCATATTCGCATCTGCAGGTTTCCGTTGCTGAAATTGTATCTTTTTTTATTCGGCTTCTGTACACTGGTAGCCGTTGGATGAGTGTAACGTTCACCTCGTCGCTGCACTCGTCTATATAACACCTCCTTATCCCGCCTGCATGGACTATCGTAGTTTCCATTCGGATACTTCCTTTGGTAGCCTTGTGGATATCACCATTGAAACTTGATTCTCAATCATGTCATCTTCATCCGCGTCCAGCAGCCGTGGCCATGGCTACCTAGGCATTTGCAGTCAGCTGTGCCACTGTGGAAAAGAGACAGTGGCATGGATCGCAGGGACACCCAAGAACGGTGGTCGGATGTTTGTGAAGTGCAATCAGGGACAGGTTAGTGCCAATGTTGCAGGTTTCGATTGTTTTATTGATTTGAATATCCCTTTTACCTATGCCATGATACGTAAATTTTTTCGACATCTCCACCGCTAGTGCTCTTTCTGGAGCTGGGCCAACGAGCTCGAGGTGTTTCCTCAAGTAAAGATGCAGGTGACCACGCACCCATCTTCTGTACGTGACAAGACGCATGCTGCTCTAGAAGCCGTCGCAAAGGATGGGCATGCTTCAATTTGCGTGCCAGAGCACCGCATATTGGAGCTCAGCAGGAAGATCGACCAGATTAGAATACTATCGCTGCTTGTTGTTGCACTCTTGTGCTGGATTGCTGCTAAGATGTGAAACTTTATTTTCTTAGGGTGGTTGATTTCCTCGTGGCGCAGGCGTGGTAAAAGAACGTCTTTGTAATCGCAGTCACGACGCACGTACCAGATGGCTAGTTGAGCACATGTCATTTCTTCATAGGGTCTGCACACAAATTGTAAGGCAGCATATCGAGCCTTGAGATTGCCACAAGAATAAAACATTTGTACCACCCAGGCACACGCAAATCTGAACGTGCCATGCAAACTCAATTTGTTTAATGGATCGACAGAGTTTAGCGGTAAAGATACATCATTGCGTGCAATGTTTGGTACAACCACCACACATATTATAGGTTCGCAAAACAGCACTTCTAACGTTCGACATTTGACACCGGATACTCGGATCAGTTAAGCATGGCAAGCTTTTTTCGTCAGGCAAGGTCATCACCATTAGAATTTGACGAATTATTAGTGCTTTCTTCACCTTCGTTTTGTGCACCCTTGCGCGGCTTCTTCTTCAAGGGGCACAGGCCCTCGTCTTTGTCAGATTTAGAAATAACATCTAAACTGGCGATATTGGCACTCATGGCAAGAAGTTGGTACACAAATTCCCTCCTAGTCTGCGGAGCAGCACCCTGTTAAAATATGACATCATATCAGGAGAGTCGATCTATCATTTGTTCTTATATCATATCAGGACAGTCGTTGTACCATTTGGTCTTTTTTTTTCTTTGGTTCATGTATGTCATTTTAACCCGAGCAATTAAAAGTTCAAATCGACATCATGCTTTTGCACTCACATCATACGGCGGGATGCAGACCGATGCTCCATTGAACCACCTCATGCAGTTCAGTGCCTGAATCCCAGAGTTTTGGCTGCAGGTCATGCTTCTTGAATTAGTTTTTTTCTGCCTACCAACTAGTCTCTGAAAGCAGGAGAAGAAAAGTGCTAGTTTTTGAAAGTTATATCTCAGATTACCTTGATGCAGGGTTACCGTTTCCAAGCATTAAAATTGGTGTCCATACAGCAACTCCGATGTCAGTTGATCCAGTTGCCCTTCGCATACAATATACCAGTCCGGGGAGAATTTTCTTGATCATAGCTATATGCTTGCTTGACCTTTTCCGCTCATTCGGGTGGTTCACATTTGGATCTAGTACCGTTATTCTCTTGGCAGAGAAGTCGAATGCATAGGTCGACCAAGCGTCGTCTAATACCACCAGGGTGAGTGCCTGTATCATCAGGTTAGTAGTTTGAGACGTGTGCGAGGATACCGGACCGCCCAATGTTTTTTAGATAATATGAACTTACACTTGTGCACCGTTTGATATCATAGGGCGATGCAGGTGTCAAGAAATCCTCATACACGCTGTCCACGCATGAGTTTCCGTTCAGCAGATTTACCTGTACGAGTGACAAATGACATACAATGAAATTACATGAATTTGGGTAATCATAGAAGACATGGCGACAAAACTCACCACCCAGCTTGGTGAAATGTAGTGTCTGCCAGCAAGCTTACTATGCCTGGCCAACTTTTCATTCTCGAGCGATCTGAACATCATGATCAAGGCATCTGCAATATCTAACCGCAGAGACGAGGGCTGAAGTAGGTATCGCTTAACGTCATAACCTGTTAGCTTCATTTGAGCCAAACCTTCAAGATGCCACCATACACTGCATTTGATTGGAAAGTAAACACATCAAAGAATACCCCAACCAAGGTCCTGGAATATGTCTGACTTTTGGCTTACCGAGACAGGAGCTCATCTGGTGCACGCTTGATCCAACTCGCTACCCTCTTTGCGTCCGTCTTCACTGGCTGCTTATGCCTCCATGTAGCACATTGTTTGTTGCTACAGACCTTGCGCTTCTTGCCTGATGGAATTTCATTCCCCTTGTCACCACCCAGCACAGAGGCAATCACATATTTTTCACAGCTCAAACCAATTCCATTAGTTATCAGCTCTAGATCACATAACTCAACCACAATATCGTCAATGCTATGCAATTGTCCACGCATCTCCACGTTGCTACCATCAGTTGTATCGATGAATGGAACCGGTGTGGGTGCCCCAGGATCAATGGTTATGCTGTTAGAGCCGAGAACAGATGCAAAACAAGTTACTTGATTTCAATAGAACACATACGCAATACGAAGTGCATGCTAATATTTTTGAAGCGGTGAATGCTTAAACCTACCTTGGAAAACATGATGGCTGTTTTGGCTGCTCTTCGATGCTATCTCTGATCCCTTCATCTTTTAGTGATTTAAAAATGTCTACAAAATATGAGTTCTTTTCATGGCTTGTTTAATGTTATGGTGCATGAAAAATAATTGCAACAAGTACATTCCAAAGATAGCGTGGCGATACACACCATAGGATTGCCGTGCAATTGTTTCTATCGTATCCGCATACTGAATTGGTTTGTCAGCAGATTTTACCAGCGCTGCAAGCGTTGCTTGGGATGTCCTTATTTTCTCACATTCCTGCAACAGCCTCTTTTCAATGTCCAGAACAGTTAAAGGGTGCTCTTTGTCCTGCAGATGTACAAGATCATCAAATAAACTAAGACAGATCCAATCCTGTACTATGTCTTTTTGGTCACATTAGTTCTGCATCCATCATGTATGTATGTTGGCTGTGAAACGCTAACCCAAAGAAAGGACACCCTATGCACGCATTTCCTTGAAATAAGATTTAAGCTCGTCTGTACCCTGTTTAGACATTTATCCACGCCAACCCTGTTGACACTTTATCAAACAGAAGTATAGTTTTTTCATGCACAATCCAAAGGCCTCTAATTACTATTCATCAGATTTGGATTCACAAGGGAATGTTTGCAATACGAAAATTACGCTTCCAGATTTACTGTATCCTTTTTGACAGTACCTCCGCAACTTCGGTTAAGCAGATTTATACGAAAAGCTTTCACAGCCGGAGGATCTTGCCTCGAGGCAGATCCTGCCTCGAGGTCCACTAAACACCTAAAGCTTTTACAGGTCCACAAATACTTGTAATAACCTTTATGCTATTCAGCTGCCTCAAACCAAAATCATCTATATGAGATTTATATCCTGCATTCATCTAACTATGGAAATCTTGCAGACAGGACGACATCCTAGATGCGCAGATACTAGGCAAGAAAGGGTAGGCTCTGCTCTAGGCGCCCAGCAGATTGGAATGGATTCTATAACGAAATTCAGTAGTAAGAGGAAATCTTCAGTTACCGTAGCATCCTGCGAGGAATCCGGTACAGCTGAATCTGTCCTCTCCATGGCCTCGACGACGTGATTTATGGGGCACGGCAGAGAAGCAAAAGACAAGTACCATGGGACTGGCGGGGTCATTTATAGCATGGAAAATCACGTCGTCGTCGTGTATCAACGTTGTCTATACAATAGCAATGTGTCATAGTGTTTTGGCACTCAGCTTGTCGACGATCCAACGTCAGTTACATGGTCGCACATTAGACCATGTCGTGAATATCTTAAATAATCGAACACGTTAAACTAATACATCGGTACCAAAAAAGCAAAACTGAAACAGCAGGCACATGTTGCGCGTCTACATAAACACGTACGTCCAGGTCCAAGTGGACTAAGGGGTCAGTGGCAGTCTGTATTCTTTGTTCTCTGTCCTTGGCAACTCAGAAGGAATGCTGACGCTCGCAACCACAGTTCTGGTTCTTCTGCTGCAGTGCGTTGGGTTTCGTCTACTACCAGTAATCGGATCGTTAATATTCCGGATCATAATTTGTTGTCCATACGTATTGCTGATAGTCCTTTCCTTTTATGTATTGTCATTTTCATTTTTATATTCTTTTGCAATCCTTTTATTTGCTATCTTTATTTGCCACTTGTACTAGGGCTGGTTAGTATATTTACTGTATTTTACAGCTTTGCAATGGTAGTTGCGTAAAGCATATTGGCTCTGAGAATACAAGTCTGTACGATCGAATTCATTTTTCTTATAATCCGTATTTGAACCAAAGCAGTCTTACGTCAGAAGTTACATGTGATTACGTGGATTCATGTCCTAGTCCTGTTTTTTGACGAGTTTCCATGCCATTAATAGAGGGTCCCGTTTCAATTTAATACGCAGGCATGCTACAACCAGACGGCCAGTGTGTGCGTGGACTAGATTTGCGTATCGTGGAGCTGTCAGTCGAGATAAATTTTCCCGTTCATACAGCATGGTCTTTTTTTTTGTGTCGGAGAAAAGGTCTGTTGCCATACGAATATTATTATTCAGGGTTCATTAACAGCGAACCAGCCGACATTAGGTAATGATCTAGAACAATGCAAAACAGATAATAAGGGTCACATGGTAGAAATAAGCACACTTTCCTATTTTCTTCAACGAAATTCACATTTATCAGTTGTTTTTCAGAAATAATATTTGCAGCCTAGATCTTTCAAACACTGACCAACAGGGTTTAAGAAATTCGGTTGGCAGCGCCAGTCACGGGACGTTGGTTGGGGCATGTAGGAAGCATTGATTTTTTTACTGTGCCGTCCAGTCGTGCCTACAGAGTCCAATCTTTTATATTTAAGGCTCCCATGCTCCAGCGATGTACAACGCAGCTCACACTGATAGCACTTCCACACAACTACCACCATCCCGGCATAGAAGTATTTTCCATTCTCCTAGTTCAGCAACAAGGGAAGAAGGAGATGAGCAACTGGGCAGAACTTCCGGCCGATCTAGTTCAGAGGTGCGCCAACGCAGTGCCTTGCAGCGAGGACCGGATGTCCATGGCACTGCAATGCACGGCGTAGCGCGACGCGTTACGTGTTCTCCGCGGTCGTAAGCAGCTTCCATGGATGCTCATACCTTATCGCCGTACTAACTACCTGCAAGCTTTGGTGCGGCGCGCTCACTTCTTTTGCTTCTTGAGTGAGCGCCGACACATGGTGCCACTCCCTCCCTTTTGTTTTGGTGCACGTTTCATTTCTTGCACCGAAGGCGGGTGGGTAGTTATGGCCATGAACCAGACCTCTGGGTACACGATCTTTAACATTCGCACTGGTGACCAAATTCCGATTGCTCACTTAGTTGCATGGGGAGGAGTGAATGTGTACGAGCCTTCGGTGGTTCGGGCAGTCACCTTTTCTTGTCACCCCACCAATTCTTCCAGCTGTGTGGCAGCATGCATTGTCACCACCTTTGAGCGTCCCTTTATGTCCAGGACACTAGTGTGCTTCTCTCGTATAGGCGCATCAGTAAATTCATTTCCAGTTGAGATGGAGTTTGAGGATGTAATTCACTTTGGTGGATACTTTTACTGCCTGACTACGCTAGAGGATGTCCTTAGGTGCAAACCAGTGTTCGATGAGAACACGTAGGCAGACCAGCTTAAAGTAGAATTTAACTTGCTTCATTTTATGCCTCTTGGCCACGGAGGAGGCCTGTATCCTAAATGCAGATACCTAATACAAAGCCGTGGTGAGGTGCTCATGGTTGTGCGTTACAGCACAGTGGCGAGTGAGGCGACATCATCTTTTGCCTTGTTCAGATCTCTTCCAAGGACAAACTCCACCATAAACTACGAGTGGCAGAAACTAGATACTCTGGATGGTCGTATCATTTTTCTTGGCAGAGGATGTTCAAGGTGCTACGAAGCTAGAGATTTCCCTAGCAGGTCCGAGGGTGTCTACTTCATAGACGAGGACACGTTCAATCAGGCCTCCATAGTCGCCTATCCCAGCAGGCAGAGGAAGTACCCATGCCATGACAATGGTTACTGGCGAGGCCCAGGACAGCCAGTTTTCAGGATGTATGACTGGCCAGTTCCATCGTCCTACACGCCACCTATGTGGTTAATCCCATAGCGACAGAGTAGTCTAGTTTCTTTTAGAGGAAATAAAAGTTGTATTGTGATGGAATGCTTCTAATTAGTAATTAGAGCATGATTGTAAAATGTAAGTCACCTATCCATCTATATCGGACGCATTATTGTACAAAGCTCCCTTTGGAAACCTACGGCTGTAATTTTCCGATACTAATGCGTAAGACTTGGGAGCTGCATGACAGAAAACGTATTCCATCGTATCAAATTGTCTGCATATGTATCTTGTATCTACCGAAGTGGAACCATCCGTTTGATTTGCTTGGACTGCACAATCCCAAATCGTTGTTTTCCATTGGAGCGATAGCCAAAAGAGCTAGAGGGCCACATCTGCGTTTAATGAGCCGAAGCAATCCATGCGCAGTTTCATTGTCAATTTACGTGTTTTTTTTACGTATCGTGTCACGATATATGGTCCATGGTACCGCCTTTAGCGTAAAAAAAATGAACCATCAAGCGCAACTATCGCTAAGACGAACATTACATCCAATGTGTTTTTTTAATCATTCTAATATGGGGAAACTGTCTTTATCTTGCTCCTAAGTTAACAGGCTATGAATAATGAAGACAGTTATATATCTTTTTCGCCATGGCACAGAATGTTGTTTTTTTTCACGGTGTTTTTTAAAGAATCATTTCTCCATGTTGTTTTGTGAATGCCTGTTGACTTTTATCCGGTAGCTGTATTTTTTTTCCCCGTAAAGCAGATCTCGAACTCTTTGTTTTTTTTACCGCATGTACTGGAAGAAGACGCTATCGCATTATATTCGAATAAGAACCAGAAGAGGTAGCGCCCCACATGAATAGATTAGCAGTTCCATTTCTCGTAACTCTTTCACGGGTCTTACATGTAGTACATGTGCGAGATGCGCTGAAGCCCATGAACTCCGTTCCACGCATGTTACTTCAGAGAACGGACGCGGTCTCAATACTAAATTAATGGAATCAAAAATTGTACAATTCATTTGAACATACTTGAACATCCATGATTTTTTTTCCATTGTATAGTACAACGTATTTATGTGACCACCAAAAAACATCGAAATCTAAAAGGGCACGATTCGGCATCTAATAGAAAGAAAAATTACTGTGTATAATTTCTCACAATTAATGAAGGATGCTTTTGTTTTTCTAAACGTTGCAAGATATTTGTTTTTCACACGTTCGCACGGGAAGAAACAGCGTTTGGTATTTTTGATAAACCCCGTCGACTTTGACCATCTATTCCCAAGACATTTTAATTTGAAAAAGGCAGTCAGCACAAGTACAGGCAGGATGTGACAGCAAAGGGTCATCTCACATGGTCAGAATCAATGAACAGCAATCCGTACTCGGTCCATGCTTTTGTTACTGCTTACATGCACGCTGATTTGCAGATGTCTTTTACACTGAGGGGGTGTTTAGATTCAGGATTTTACTATTT
>JAZFNS010059079.1:3296-13900 GCA_037127165.1 Alloteropsis angusta | reverse complement strand
GACGTTATGAACTTAGGATAAGTGAAGCAAAGGAAAAAGCACGTTTCAAGCAAGAAAACTACTCGGAAAACATTAAAACATGACGTAAATTAAAATCTCCAACCATAACTTGTTCACAACCAAGGTGGTATGTACAAGTTCACTTTTACAAGGTACTAGTCGAACTGAAGAGCTTCCCCGACCTTCTCCGCGATCGGACGAGTTCGAGCACGCGCCTCCTCCACTTGCTCATTTGACGCGTCCGCCACCACACCCTCGTCGATGGGGGTGAGATCGATCCTCGGAAAGTGCGTTTGAACATGCGCAAGGGCGTCATTCACACACACAATCGTCGACTCCTTCACCAGGGCAGCAATGCATCCCGGCGCAGCCTCAACATGTGCAAGCAAAGCAGTCGGCGATCCCTCTTCCGGGGCGATGGGGTCCAGGAGGTAATTCATCGCATCCTTGAGAGAAGACAACACCAAATGCGAGGAAGACAGCTCTTGTTCAAGGCCTGCTATGATTTTAGCATCATTTTGCACAGTAAACATAGCCTGCAGCATGGACATATCTGCACCTTTTCGGAAGTCTTGTTCCATCTTAAGCTTGACCGATGTCGCCTGCTCGGACGGCTGCAATTGCGAGTTGGCCAGCCTCAGCTCCTTCAGTTCTTCGAGGTGGTAGTGCCTCTCCATCTCCGCATCTATAACACAGGTGCGCAAAAAGTAGTCGGTCAGGAGGACCAAATACCACTGCACAAAAAGCTTCACGATCAGGGAACTCACCATGCAGGTTGCAGTGATGCTCCACAATGGCGTCATTGAGCTTGGCCTCGGCGGACTCGCGTTGGCGCTTGGCTCGCCTTAACTCGGCCAGCAATTCAGTCTCCCGCTGCTTTGCCAACTGCGTAGCACGGAACTGATCGGCGCGCACCTCCCGGAGCTCGGCCAGCTGCTACGAACATATCAAACAAAGTGAGAAGAAGTCGGGAAAAGTACAAAAAGGAGAAAGACAGCTTATAGGGAAGAAAACCAACCACTGCACACCGCGGAGACTGTTCAATCGAAGCTGCAGCTTGACGATCGCCGCTTCTTTATCCTCCACCGTGGGGTCCACTATGGGAACCGCAACGGCATGCTGAGCCGCCGACCGCTCCCCGAGCTCCGTCCTTTAGGGAGTCGGCTGGGGGACATCCTGCTTTAGTTGCAGAGGCGACGCAGGCGGGTCCACCTCGGGTATCTCCTTAGCAGGGCTTGTAGAGATCACCGCCTTCTCCCCAGAGTCCCACGGGAGCTCCACCTCCAATGCGCTTCCACCACCCTCAGAGACAAGCACCTCGGGCGCTGACGCCGACTGAGATGTCACCACCTTATGAGGTGACGGGGGTGCAGGTGCGCGAGGAGGAGAACTCAGCTTCCCCGAAGAGGACGGTGGGATGTGCGTGCCGCTCATCTCCGCAGTATCCAGGTCGGAGGCCTTGCTGCAAAAAAGTAGTCAGACGAACAAAAGAAAAATCAGGAACAGCAATACTCAAAGTGCGGCAAGGAAAGAAAAGTAAACAAAGAGCTTACTGGGTGCTTTTCACCATGACCGCGTGGGATCGCAACACGGGCAACTTGGGGCGGCGCTGCCCTGTCACTGTGGACAGGATCGGGCCAGTTCCTAGACTTGACACCGGCCTTGCCGCGGCTCTCGTCTGAACGACCATCTTCACCTCCTTGGGCCGTTGCTCATCCAGAGACAAGGCAGCAGTCCGGGTGCGTTGTTGGCTCTGGAACGCAGAGTCGGACAACGCCTCGTCCTTCTCCTCTTCCACAACCTCGTTGGCCCTTGACGAGTGGCCGAGAGGCTCATCGGTATCGGCATCCGACCCGCCGACTGACGCCGACGCGGATTTGTCCGGCGGCTTCTTGCCGAACACTTTTTGCTTCTTCTTTCACTTTGGGGGGGCGGCCGATCTTCTATAGCAGCCTAGATAGACGGCGCCTTGTCCTTCAAGGATGCTGACTCGCTCGCGCCAGCATCGCCCGCCCTAGCTTTGGCTTCAAGCTGATTTTACTAACCACTCAGCGGCGCTTCGGAGGGCGGACTTCTTCTTCTTCAACTTCTTTATCCGAGGAACTCAACGAGCCCTCAGTGTCGCTCGCAGCCCATTCAAGTTGAACGGGCGGGATAGCGGACTTCTCCTATGCCGTACTACTTGGCTCGCCAGCCGGATCCTCCCCCTACGGCTTTCTCAGCGAATCTTCATGGAGGGAGATGGGGACAAGAACCGGTACACTTGATCCTGCACACCAAGAGGGTGAGAATCAGACGGCCAACGGACGATCAAAGAACAACAAATAATGATTATCAAAAGAATGCGAAAAAGAACTCGGAATGGAGCTTACCGCAGGAGCAGGCCTCTTCAAAGAGAAAGGGCGTGGCTTTGGCCAAGAAAGAAGCCACCGACCCGCGCCTTCATCTCAGCCTTGGTCACCGTTCGCCGAACAACTCGGGTCGGGTCGTCCTGCCCCGAGTACTCATATGCAGGATGCATCCGCTCCTGGATCAGCTGCACCAGTCGCCGGCTGAAGTTGCACGCAATGCTGACATCAGTCAGCCCTCTGTCCTTCAGTTCCTTGATCATCACCAGGAGCTCTTTCACTTCTCCCATCTGAGAAGCACTCGGGAGGCTGTTCCAAAACTCCTTGATCTCTGGCCGCTTACCACTATGTAAAGAGATGGAAGGCGCGTGGTTGTCCATGTAGAACCACTCGGACTTCCACACCTTGTTTGAAGAATTGAGGGAGATGCGAAAGTACTCAATCTTTCGGCCCTGGCGCAGCATGAACCCTGCGCCGCCAATTACTACTTGCTTCTCTACACTTGGTCGAGGCTTCAACCAATACAAGTATCTCCACAGATCAAAATGTGGAGTGATTCCCAAAAAGGCTTCGCAAATATGAATGGAAATAGAAATCGCCATAATCGAGTTGGGATTTAAGTTTGCCGCTTCAATACCGTAGTAATGGAGAAGACAACGAAAGAAGGCGCCAGCGGGCAACCCGAATCCCACCTCGAAGAAGGGTTTGAACAGCACCAACTCCTCGGAGTCCTCGAATGGAAAGGCTTCCCCGGCCGTGGGACGCCAACCACCCACGATCTTCTCCAGAATGACGCCGTGCACCACCATCTCCTCGAGCATCTCCTTTGTCACTGTGGATCGCTCCCACGCGATAGCCGGCGACGGAATGTTGGTCGTCTTCGGGAGATCAGTGAAGGCTTTCTTGGGCACCATTAAGGGAGGCATGGGAAGCTTTGTGCACATGTACGAGCTCAGCCCTCCCGTGGTGGCTGATGGAAAGCAGGAAGATCGAGAAAGAGGAAGGAAGCTCTGGCAATGGCGGCGGACGAAGCGAGGAGAAAGGGAGTGGAAAGGTGAAACGGATCTGGGAAAAGGGGATTTACCCTTAGGGTTTTACCGCCCCCCTCGCCATAGTGCGCTCTGATGCCCGAAATTACCGCAAGATGGAGCGATTAGCAGGAGCGATTGTAACGGGAAAAAGAGTCGTTGGGAAGACTGACGGACCGTTGCGATCAGGCCCGTCAAACGGTAGAAAAGATGACCCGAACTACTCGGGCGGAACCAAGAAAAAGTCAGCGCGCCTCATATGGCTCGATCGGCCTCGAACCACTCAGGACCGACGCTGCAAAGTTAGTGGCGTGCCGCCAAGGTTCGACCAGCCTTCACGCTTGGGGGCTGGCACCACAAAAAAGTCAGCACGCCTCTAACGGCTCGATCGGCCTCGAACCACTCGGGAACCAACACTGCAAAATCATTGGCATGCCGCTAAGGCTCGACCAGCTCTCACGCTCGGAGGCTGGCCCCGTAACCAAACCATCGCGCCTCTAACAGCTTGATCGGCTTCGAACCACTCAGGAGCCGACACTGCAAAAGATAAGGCATATCGTGAAAGGCTCGACCAGCTCTCATGCTCGGGGGCTGGCGCCACAACCAAATCAACGTACTTCAAGGGTTCGATTGGCCCCGAACCACTCGGACGCCAACAATGTGTTATAGGTATTACCACGGAGGGCCTGGAAATTGAAGAAGTCGGCATGGTGCTGAAAACCAACCAGGGGGAAAAGCACATTGTCAATTCAGTTAATAAGAAGAAGCTTGCCAATGGGATACACAATTATAACCAAGCCGGTCCAACTCCAGTTATAAAAAACAAAAGACTTTGCCGACCGGAGGACGGCTTGGGGCACTCGCCGGTGCGCCAATTGCTGCATACGAGGCAGCAACACCACAAGTGAGGTTATCACAAGCCCTCTTGTAGCGCCACTGCAGCTGACGACGAGGCAGCCCCTCTAGACGGTTGATAGCCAATGCCCACCGGTATCGCTTGCTCTAAAACGAATTTCACCTCGCATGACACAATCCAAGCAGGGATGCAGGGAGCAAAAGGAGCAGCATGCAAACGTTGATCAACACCTCCAGATCTTCGCAAGCACTCTTCTAGCACCACACTCTCCGGGAGACAACATTCTTTCCAAGCGGATGAACCCAGTTATGGGTTTTCTGCTCAACAACTATCATGGCTCTATGTGTGCTTAACGCTGAGCCACAGCACCAGCTCCGTTGTGCTATTTATAGCCGCGAGCAGGACAAGGATAAGGATAGCCCTGTGCACTATGCGAACCGTGACACTTTGGACGCAACCGTTCTGTCCCCCTTTTTGCAGCCATGCAGGGGCAGCCTTATCACCTTTGGCTTTATCCAGACACGGGCGTGCACTGTGCAGTCATGGGGTGAGGAACCATCTATCAGGATCTGACAAGAAGCATCGAACACCGCCACGAGTCAAGCTAAGTTTTGTTTTCCATTGATTTCCTTTCGGATACATCTCTGTATGCCTTTGAGAGTATTTTCTAGAACTCCTTAGTTTACTTATGCAACTTGGTCTATCCAGACTGTAACTCCGTAGGCTTTTATACAAGTCGCTAAAGTACTCGGGGAACACACGCCTTAATCCGTGAAACCTCAACTCTTCCGTATGCCTACGCTCCTACGCGTGCATGTGGCCAAGCTCCCTGCGCTATGGACTATGGCTATCGGGAATCCGGTGCATAAACTTAATAGGCTAACTACCCGGAGAAAATAACAGACTTAAAAAGCTGGAAGCAGGAGCCGCCTTCATACATTGCCGAATACATTTTTTTCTTGAATTAGTATTTACTGCATCATATACTGTCGTCGCACTATGTTTTCGCTGCAGGGTATGGGCCACTACTCAGCGTATCACGGCCGTCACGCTCGGGGGTTGGCGCCGGACGACCACTCGGCGTACCGCGGCCCTCACGCTCGAGGGCTGGCGCCGAGACGACTACTCGGCGTACCGCGGCCGTCACGCTCGGCGGCTGGCACTGGGACGACCACTCGGCGTACCGCGGCCCTCACGCTCGGAGGCTGGCCGCCGAAATTGATGCCAGAAGGAAACGCCAAAATGCTCCTCAATTGACCCTTGAGCCGATTCCTGCAGAATCGCCTGAAGGCTCGAGGCTATAGCCAACGGACGCACCTCGCGCCACATCCGTTGGTTGTCTGGCGACCACGAAGCTGATCAAGAATAAGGCTACTAACACTTGGATCGTT
This sequence comes from Alloteropsis angusta, assembly GCA_037127165.1. NCBI lineage: Eukaryota > Viridiplantae > Streptophyta > Magnoliopsida > Poales > Poaceae > Alloteropsis > Alloteropsis angusta. Next base: position 8,277 of record JAZFNS010059079.1, on the reverse strand, counting down.
TCCTCCGGAATCGTTTCAAGGATCGGGGGCTAGGGCCCACGGACGCACCTCGCGGCGCATCCATGGCAAATAGCTCTCTTTTCTCTCAAGTATCACGTGGTTTTGCTTTCTACCGCCGCAAGCTCAAAGCTCAGAAGATGGTACAACCTCGCTGGGTATTTGCACAACCACGTACTACTCGGGGCTTGTCGAGGGTAGACCCCCAGGGGTACCCACGAGGTGGATTGGCCCAACCAGTAAGAGGCGGCCCAATCCGAGTGCTATGAAGCCGAGTTGTCAAACTACACGTTCCACTGGTCAGGAGGCGCACCAGTCGGACAAGCCAGGACGATAACGACTNCCGCGTATCTCGGAAGAGGATTTCCTTGGCGCGCAGGACACGAACAAGACGGCGTGATCTGCTCGAATACACGTCAATAGAGATAGAAACTACTCAGATTCTTAGGGAAAGATATTTGTAATCGTTATAGGATTGAATCCTTCAGGAACTCATACACAGCAATTCATACACCCAACACAGGACATAGGGTATTACGTCACCTTGACTGCCTGAACCTACTCAATCCTTGCGTCTTGTGTTATCATCGAGATTGTGATCCTCGATCTGTCCATCGACAAATCAACCACATAGGCTACCCTGTGTGGACTGCCGGGTCCAAACATCCGAGACTAACCAAATTGAACAAAATTAGTACCATCTTAACCGCAATATGTTACACTGCTAGTCAATACTTATAAAAAAGCATGACCAAAAAGTTTTAAGTTAACCTAGAACCTAATATTACGAAATGAAGTTGAAAAAAATCAATGGAGTACATACCTTAGGGATGACGAGCATAGCAAATCTCGAGCAGACCAAATGCCATTCAGAGTAAGATTCTTAGTTGATTTTCGACCTTTATAGGCCCGGGGTTTTATAGCCGTTTTTTTTTAACAAAAACCAGCTTTGAAAACATTTTTCACAGCTGATCTTTACAAAAACCGGCCGGTCCAAAAACATGGTCGAAAGAATGTTTTCACAACTGGTTTTTAAACCCGCTGTAAAAAAAGAGCCCAACAATAATTAATCATTTTGCTTTTATTTCTACATAAATACTTTAGAAATTGCTTTTATTTTAATTAATTATTAAATTGCTTTTATTTTTATTAACTATTAAATTGCTTTTGTTTTAATTAATTATAATAAAATATTACTAGCAAATTCTGAAATTTATTAATAATTATAAAAATCCAGAAATGTAATTAGTCCACAAATACTCATAAAGGTTCATAAATGTTGAAACATTACATAAATGTAATAATATTACATAGAAGGCTTTTGTATATTAAATAATGATCACAAAGATAATTTCTCCAAAGGTTTCTTTCACTCGACAATTACGGCCTCATCACATGTAGCTCGACATCCATACTTAGAGGTGACATGTCATGGTAGCCATTACCCTCTTCATTGATTCTATCTTCTACACCGATGATCTTTTTTTTTCTACTACAAGAAATTCTTTGATAGGTGACGTTTTATTTACATCACAAAACTTAAATTTCGTCATATTTAATGTTCTGTTACGCTCGCGTGACGAAAATCTATTTGTCACGTATCATGCGTAATAAATTTTGTTCTGCGACGAAAACATAATTTTTCGTCACAACATTTATGACGATACTTCTTTCGTCACTGATTTATGACGCTGGCTTTTTGTCACTATTGCACCAAAAAAACGTCAAAAAATCTTAGCCATGGCTGACTAAGCAAGTGCCACGTAGGATTAAAAACGTCACCAATTTTCAACACTATATGACAGGGCGATGACTAGGACACTACATGACATGCCCATTTGTGACGATTAGATTCGTCATAAAAGCATTAGTAGCCTATTGAGGCCCATTTCTGTTTTCAAATCATAACCCGTTTTTAGGCCCATTATTTTTGTTTTGGATTGGGCCCTAGCTCCATGCAGCCCAAGCCCATGTTGCTATGGGCCTGTCCCATTTCTAAATGTCGGCCTGGGCCAATTTCCATCTCAGCCCAACCCAGCTTTCATAATTTTACTGGTCCGTTTTGGTAGTGAGCCCAAATCATTTTCTTGTTGCAGGCCAAGCCCATTTTCTGCCATCAGGCCTAGCCCATTTTTCTGCTAGCGGGTCTAGCCCATTCTACCATAAATCAAAGCCCAATTCACAGCAAATAATACATTCAAAAAGCTACAGAGAAAATCAAAATTCCATATTCACAAGTTCAAATTACAAATTTCATTCCAACCCAAACGGAACAGGTATAGATGGAGATCACCATATCACATCTCATCATCAGTCACCAATTCATTCCAGACCCAATAAGTTTGAGTTTGCACCAAAATTCTGGATAAAACAAGTCCCAAAATCACATGACCAGTTCAAGTACCAAAATAGTAGTTCAAGTACCAAAAGACAAATAGCATCTGCACAGCCAAATAGCATCTGCATAGCCAAGAAGACAACCTACTCCCTGTTGACGGATAGGAGCCGTCGCAGAAGAGCACTGGTGATGAGGACATCACTCCTATGGATATACAAGAGGTGTCTCCACTGGACATTCAAACCGTTCAAGGTCCGATCACAAGAGCTCGCGCGCAACAATTAAATTTAGAGGTAAGCTCGCTCCAAAANAATAGTTTTGAGAATGGTTTGCTACCTAATGATTATATTATGATTAGGAACCAAGGAGAGGACCAGAGGACACATGGAGAGGAGCATGGAGGTGTGCAAGAACAGCAAGGGACGCCTAAGCCACGTGGAGGTCCAATACAACTCGACTTCGAGTCCACCTCGAAGTCCAAGAGCAGCATGAAGTAAATTTTACTCCCAGGCCACATCTCAAGTCCAATTTCGATGATCCACATATGGTTGGAAAGATAATTTCATAGAGCTTCCAATGGCATTGGTTTCAGTACCAAATTCCTTCTAAGTCATCAGGAATCGTCCGAGACATGTGGCGTCCAAAATCTGTCATGGTGCTGCGACACCGTATCTTGGCCTTTGGGTCGTGTAACTTCGTCGAGCCCATTAGGGGAGCGTACAAGGAGGGAGTCACACCCCTAACCTCTATATCTAAGTAGCTTCTGCCCTCTTTAGGGTTTGGGTTTTGCTTTAGTTCAATTTGTCTTCGAACAGTTGCCGTCATTTGGTTTGTGAAAACCCAACTCGTGTGCTTAATCATTCATCAGCAGATTGTCACCATATTTGAGAGCTGTGTTCTTTCGATTTCTTGCTTGTGTTCTTTGTTTTGCAGGCAGGGATTAGCCTTCTCGGCGAGGTCAATCAGATCATGACACGGTTGATAACCAGAGGAGTTGTGGTGCTAAGATTGCAGGGATTGGGGTCTTTGGATGTGAAGCCGGATTGGTGTGTCATTCTCTGCCCAAGACGAAGTTATCATCTCTTGACGGAAGATCGGGCCACCTAATTCCCATCAATTGGTCTCCTCAGCCTGTTTCTTGCTCTCCTCCGCTTGTCTCTTCAAATACTCAATCTCTTCAAACTGTTTTTTGTCTTGCTTGTTCTGATTCATTGACCTACACCTCCGTTGGCGTCGCGTAAGTCATTATTTCTCAATGTAAGAATTAGAGTAAAATGGTCATCTCTAGTGGTTTTTAGTTTCAAATAATATCATTCCACATGTAGTTGGAGGAATATTTGCATGTAGGTGTTTACAGAGAAACCTGGAGAAGATCTAGGCCAAACCTAGGTCGGCCGACCAGGGATGGAGCCCAATGAAACCCACTCTCGGCCATGCAGAAGCAGAGCACATGAAGATCAATATGGCCGATGATTCACCAAGATTTACATCCAATGGATGGGAAGAAGAAGTGAGAGAGAGTCAAGAAGTGAAGGGCCCACAACTCAACCGACGAAGAAGTATTCAAGGTCGGCGCACGCACCATGGGGACAAGGGCCCACACATTAGTGACTCAGAAGAAGACGGAGCTGAACTGAGCCGGAGCTAGGTCGGCCGACCGGGCTAGGTCGGCCGACCAGGTCTTGTGGCGGTTCCATCTCTCCCTTCTCCCACGGGTCAACATCGCCTCTAGGAACACATCTTGGCCATGGAGAACTTCAGTCGGTGCATCGGGCGGTCGGTGGACCCCCCTAGGTCGGGTGACCGGGCCTTGGCTCGGCTTGGAGCTGATCCATAACTGCCCTTAGAGCCAAATACCTGCAAGGGGCGCTGTATCAAAGACACAACAGAAGAAAGAGCTCCTTAGTCCTCAAAGATTTAGTCTTAGTAGTGTTGGAGTATTCTTTGGAGTAGGGTCTCCGGGTTTCCGACGGAGACTTGGTAAGCCTAGTTCTTAGTTCTCTTGTATCTTTCTGTCTATTATAAGACTCTCAGCTTCAATGAAATATCTATCTTGCTTATGATATAAGCTTGAATACCGTAGTTTTTCATCATATGAGTGGTATATCTTGCATTTTAGTATAGCTAATGCATGTTATGGCAATGGTTCAGTGTGCCGAAAGGCTGCTCTGTTTATAGGAACAGTAAACAAAGTGTATTGCATATTGCAAACATGGTGTTTGGAATGTGTGATATCATTGAGGGGATCGTTGCCTGACGGATTAGTAGAGGTAGACGGCAGGTGGTGATAGCCCTCTCCGTCCTTTGTACNCCTTTATGATAAGAAGTCATACGTCGTCCCTTGATGAGGGAACCCTATGATACCTCGATTTGCCCACTATCATGTGTCCCTTGCTGAGTTTGTATGGTATATGCTTGTAGTGAATGAACTCATATGTAAGAAGTATAAAGAATCCCTGGTTCTCTGCTAAAGTATCTGCAAACTAAATATGACTCAACTATCGAGCAATGAAATCTTCTGCGTGTCACTACACTACCCAAGAATAATTGTTCATCCCCTTGCTAGAGTTTGGTATATTAATATTGTTATGATCTATACAATGGAACAACATTCTTTTCGCCCATCGCTTTCCCTGTGGATAAAAT
>JAZFNS010080319.1:0-10342 GCA_037127165.1 Alloteropsis angusta | reverse complement strand
AACAGATCTAAACCTAGTAGGACTCTAACTATCATCGGGTTTTCCTTCTGCAATCCAGCTGTCGTGCCTTGTTTGGAGTCTTCTTCGCTCGGAGTCAGTAGTCGGCAATCCTCGTGATCGGGCACCCGGGTATTATGGCCTCAACAGTAGCCCCGACTTATCTTGTTCAGAAAAGGTTGTTTCTTGAATAGACTTCGGGTCTTTTTACTCTTCGGGTGATTTTTAGGATATGCAAATATCTCGACAATCACTTTTATGTGAGAGTTGAAAAAAGATCCTGAACTCTGAATGGAGAAACCTGCATCTGAATGATAAGGTCAGAGAAAAATATCAGCCATAATCATAGCGAATAAAGAATATTCTACCTTGGAAACCGAAACACCAAGGGTTGAAGCCTGCCCCGTGCATTTAAAATCCACTACGCATGCCTCCTGAAACTCCAGCAGCGCACGCGACGTAAATCACGGCACTGTTCTAGTTCCTCGATTCACGCACAAAGCGTCGCCCCTAGGGTCTTTAAATATCGAATCTCTTGTGTAGATCTGGACTTGAACCTTCCCCACTAAGCCATCCTCCTCCCCACACCATGGGAAAGAAAAGATTCAAGTTGCCTCGTCTCCTTTTCAGAAATTCTCCCCGTAGCTCCGCCGAGCCGCCGCCCGACGTGCTGGAAGATCCGCCGGCGGCTGCGACACCCCATGCTCCCCCTCAGGCTCCCTTCCTAGCTCTCCCCTGGTACGGGGATGAAGAAATCAAGGTCGAGCCGCAAGGGGGAAGCTCCGGCGATGGCATCCCCGGCTCCCGAGGCTACTCCGTCAAGCATCGCCGCTGGGAAAAGACCTGCATCACCGTCTCCAGGCCCGGCGTCCCCTATCTCCATCTCCGCCGACAATGAGCCGGAGCAAAGGGCCCGTGGAGCTCGACTGAAGCCGGAGTCCTCGCGCGCAGGCACATCTTCATCTTCAGCTCCGGTCGACACCAGCGGCGACGAAGAGCTCGCCTGGCGCCTCTTCGTCTCCCTGAACCACGAGCTGATCGGGATTCCAGGAGACGGCGCACTCATGGACCTCGTCAGCGACTCCGAGGAGGAGAACGCGGAGGAGGCTCCACCGCCTGGTGCCGCACCGCCTTGATCCTGGCTAACGATGTTCGCTCGTGCTAGGATCATTGTTTTAAATTCTTAGTTTCATGATAGTTATTGATCTCCTGTGAAATGTACTCCTTTTTGAATCAATGAAGTAATTTCACTTGGAAGACGAAACAATGATCCCTTTTCTGTGTTCGGAACTTTTGGCATTGATCAATCTTTATGAACTATTTTATTCAGGGAACAAAATCCCCCGAACAAAATTTTCCTTTGGACAAATCAACTGCTTAACACATTCAGGGAATTTGCTCCGAATCAAAGATGATCGGGCTATTTCCTTGGAACATATTATATTCGGTCATTTAAAATCGTTAGCTTCTCCAATAAGCTATCAATCCCAAATGAATTGAATTTGACCTACACAATTTTCGAAACGACACCTGCTGCAGAAAAAGTAAAGAATCTTTTGACCTAACAATGACTGCGGATAACGTGGATCGAGGCCAGTTTTCTCGGGATTCATGCTCCCTCTCAAAACCATAAAGCCCTAGGTGCGGCCGGCTGGTCACCATTTAGGCCTTCGTCTTCCCTACTCGTGTCTACAACAGCTCGCCATTCCGCATTCGCTTTCTGCTACTCATCTTCTCGTTCCTCCAACAATCCAGCCACTCTTTCGCCGCCATGGTTTCCTCTCGCCAGTCTTCATTCGGGATGAATCGTCTGGGGAATAGAGCAGCGCCGCTGCTTTCAGAAGGGAGCTGCGCAGCGGATCCACGATCTGCACCACCGACAAGTATTGGGACAAATCTACCACCACGGCCAAGCAGCTGCGGCAACTGGAGAATCTTGGACTGCTTCCGGACACTACCACCTTCCCTCGCCGTCATGCGAAAGGTCAGCTTTACCCGACGCCTAACATTCTTGAGCTTGTGGCGTTCCTTGAATTCTTCCACTGTGGGTTCGGGGTCTATCCGTTAGATTTCTTCCATAGTGTTTGTGACTTCTACCAAATAGAGCTCGTGCACATCAAGCCAGGCACTATAACCATGCTTAGCATCTTCGCTTTTCTGTGTGAGGCCTGGTTAGGAATTAAGCCCTCGCTTAACTTGTGGAGGTATTTTTATCCCCGTGCATTTTACAAGAACCAGCTCATGATCGGGTCGATTGGGTTTTCCTTAAGAGATCGGGACATTTACATCCCTTTTCCAGTGAAAGATTTCTGGAAAGGTTATCAACGCCACTAGTTTTACATCACCCTTCCCTAGGCCTCCTTGGACAAAAGGAAGCATCTGATGCCTTATCTTAAGGAAGAAACCAAAGCCCTACCCAATGTCACTCCTGGGATGCAGCAGCATATTGATCGAATCCTGGCACTTCGCAAAGCGGGTCTGACAGCAGTTCATGTAGCGAAAATCTTCATCCGATGAAGATTCATCCCACTTATGGCTCATGACCGCTATGCCTACACTTTCACAGGTGACAATGACCCGAACAGGATGAAACCTGATGGTAAGTCATTTTTTTCTTATGCTCGGTAATATTTCTGAGAGTGTTCAGTCATTTGAAATGTCATGACTCTTAACTAACAGTTGTCCCAGACTCTGAAGTGGCCGCTCGCTTGAAGAAGATGCTGAACGCCGATATCCTGGATTGGACAGGCATCCCGCCCCCCTACAGTGCTGACAACCCTGCTCCAGAGGTGAACTCTTTTCCTAGAAAATATCCCTTTGGTTTGTTAGGTACACTCGTGGTGATTTCTTTTCCCGAGCAGGCTCCTCCTGCCGTCGATGCTCCCGTTCAAAGCGGGGCTATCAACGTAGAAGATGAGGCCGAACCAGCGGCAACAGTCCAAGGTGCCGAGACCTTGACAGCTGAATTGCCCAAACAGTCGCCTGTCAAGGAGAAAGAAAATCCGAGCAGCACCAAGGTCGTCATCCCTCGAACCCGCAAGTGTTCGCGCGATGCCAGCACGGAGAGGGTGACTCCTGGATCGGGGTCTTTTGGCGTGCCCAATGCCACAGAGTTGCTTGCTGCCCATGATCCGCCTCGCCCCGATGACTAGATACCAAGCATGATTGTATTCGGGTGTTTATTTGCAACTTTTGATCGCATAACCAAACTTAAACATGTTCGGGAGATTTCTCGTCAGGAAATTCGTCCGACCCCACCACCATCAAAGCCTTCCTCTGTATCTCTAAAGAAGTTTAGAGTCACACTTCCAACGTCCGAGTAAGGGCTTTGACGTGTTTTGTTTTCACNTTGATTACTTCTCCCAGAGAGAAGTTTTTTAATTGTTATCTTTGTTTGGGGAATATAGGCCCTCCAAACCTGCAGCTTCCTCTCCGACCAAGCCGTCGGATAAAGAGAAAANCTCCCGAGCTTGACATGGCGGCCTGGCCCGATGGTGCGGAAAGAACTGCAGAGGTAACAAGACCTGTCCCGACGCCTTTGGGCCCGATCATTGCTTCGCTCTCTGTAGCTGAGGAGTAGTGGCGCTCGCTAGATGCTCGTGCCTATATTGCGGAAGCGTCGATGACCAGACTGGAGGCCCAAGTTGCCATTCTCCAGTCTGAGAAAGAAGGTACTTAACTTGTATAATCATGTCTGTCTTTGGTTCTTATCCCGCAAACTGTTGTTAACACAATGCCTCTGACTCTGTAGTTAACTCCAAGAGCATTGAGGTGCTCAAGAAGAAGAGCCTTGATCTGGAAGGCCAGCTTGCTGCCCGGGACAAGGAGGTTGCCAATCTCACTGCCCGCCTTGAAGCTTCAGAGAAGCGCAACTTATCCCTGGAAGGCAGGCTCATGAAGGGTGCATGCGTCGCTGCAACGCATACCGTGGAGCCTTGAAGAGCCATGTTCCAGATCTTGATGCTGCGTTAATTTCTCAAGGTTTCAAGTGTTCGGCAGGGGATTCACATGTATTGTTTGAAGATCTTGCCCCATTGGTGGAACCCTTTGTTAAGAAGCTTGGCCTTCATTTGAGTGATTCGGAAGACTCGTCCTGAACTTTTTATGATGAATTCCTGTAACAGAGCAAGAACTTGGTAGCTTTAGCTTAAGAACTTTATTTTGCAAAACATATGTTTGCATGTTTTTTTTGCGTATGTCATAGAGTTGATCGGCCTTTTGCGGCACTTTTTAATTGATAGCTTTAACACAGCTAAATGCCCCGTTGCCATAAGCTATTTTGGAATTATTTAGTTGCTGAGACGCAAGCGGTCTTCTGGACTGTGTAATTCCTTGTAGTCATGGTGTTCGGTATTTTATCGCAGTCTAGCTTTCTCGATCTAAAAAGCCCGATTCTTGTGAGGTAGTGGTACCATAGTAGCCCCCGGGCTCTTTTGTAGCATGTAGACATGCTAGAAAAGAGTCTAGAAGTACTAGTCACAAAAACCTTCCAATCATGTGGGGAGCCCCCGAGCGTTACTCTTAGGATGCATAGGATAGGTCTGAAACATTTTCAGCGTAGTATTCCCCGGCTCTTTGTTAATATATGCAGTATGGTAACAAAGAGTAGAAATAGAATAGAAAAATAACACCCAGCCCCCCAAGCGTAATTGCGCGGGTGAGTAAAGTGTATGGAACTTATCTTTTTTTGTTGGTGCCGGAAGTGACGCGGATGATGACTACTCCAGCCAAATTATTGGAATGGCTTGAACTTGCTTCATTACCTTGACTTTAAGCGTAAAATCTGCGTAGTAGGTACATATTCCACGTGTTTGGCAGTACATCTCCATCTATCTCCATGATCCTGTAGGCTCCCGGTCTCGCGATGTCTACTACGATGTAAGGCCCTTGCCATGGAGAGGACAATTTAGTTTTGTCCTTGATGTGTTGATCTAATTTGAGCACCATGTCACCGATGCACAGGCTTCTGTTGCGGACGTTAGCATCGTAGTATTGTTGCAGCTTTTGTTGGTACTGGGCCACTATGAATGCGTCCGCGTCGCGAGCCTCCTCGAGGAGGAGTAACTCATCAGTCCATCTGTCAGGCTCTTCTGTCTCTCAAAACATTGCCACACGTGGGGCTTGTAATTGGATATCGGATGGTAGAATTGTTTCATCTCCATACACCAAGAAGAAAGGTGTTTCGCCTGTTGCATGGTTCATGGTGGTCCTCATCGACCATAGTACTGTAGGGACTTCATGAATCCATCGCTTGTCATAAGCTTGCAATCTGTTGAAGATCCTCTTCTTGATGCCTTGGAGTACGATGCCGTTAGCGCGCTCTACTTGCCCATTTGTTTTTGGGTGATATACCAATGACCGATCATGCTTAATCCCGTGGTCATAGCAAAAATCAGAGAACTTTTTACTTTTGAACTGTGTTCCGTTGTTGAAGATTATCCTGTTCGGGATGCCGAATCGTACGACAAATACTCCATAGGAATTTGACAGCTGCCTCTTTTGTTATTTTCTGAACTGGTTCGGCTTCAACCCATTTTATTAATGTGTCAATGCCGACGAACAGAAATCTGTAACCCCCGATGGCCCTTGGAAAAGGACCGCGGATGTCTATTCCCCATGTGGCGAAGGGCCATGACAGGGGAATATTGTTTAAGGCTTGCGCAGGTTTAGTTTGTTTCCGTGCGAAGAATTGGCATGCCTCGCACTTCTTTACTAACTCGCTTGTGTCTTGAAGAGCTGTAGGCCAGTAGAAGCTTTGTCGGAATGCTTTTCCTGCTAGATATCGGGGAGAAGCGTGAGATCCATAGATTCCTCCATGAATATTGTGGAGAAAACTAATGCCCTCGGCCCGTGTGATGCATTTGAGGAGCAGTCCATTGTGTGCTATTTTGTATAGTCGTCCGTCAACCAATTGATAATTCTTGGCTTTACGATGGATTTTCTCCAGTGTCGCATCATCGTCGTCATCGTCGAGTATAGCTTGGTTTGTGGGGTACGCCCGGATTGGATCCATCTAGTTCTGCTCGTTTCCAACTAAAGCGGCGGCTCGAGCCGTATCGACCAACATAGACTCCTTGATGGATTCGTTGGTTGTGGAAACTGTGCCTTTGCCAGGCACAGTTTTTTTGTTCGGTAAAGATACCGACACAGATGGTTTAGTAAGAACTTCAAGTAACATGTTACCTGGAAGCTGTGTGCTTTCGGTAGCTGCTATTGCTCGCTTATCTGCATCGCTATTGTACTCCCTTTTGACGTGTCGCACTTCAAGCCCATCAAATTTGCTTTCCATCCTCCTATATGCTTCCAAGTATTTGGCCATGACATCACTTCGCGCACTGTATTCTTTCATGACTTGTTTTGCAGTCAACTCGGAATCCCCTTTCACGAGCAGCCTCTTAACACCCAAAGATGCGGCTATGCGAAGCCCTGTTAAAAGCACTTCATACTCGGCAACATTGTTAGTAGGGGTTGGATCAACAAAATTGATTTGTAATGCATACCCGATGATGTCATTGTATGGAGAGATTAAGACCACCCCAGCCCCCGCGCCAGCTTTACAAAATGCTCTGTCATAGAATATGGTCCAATGTTTGGGATTTTGGGCGCTTTCTTCGGGTTCGGGATTAGTCCACTGTGTGATGAATTCTGCCAGAGCCTGCGACTTGATGGCAGTTCGGGGTATGAATTCAATGTCATGGGCCCCTAGCTCCACAGACCATTGTGCGATCCTACCCACGGCATCTCGATTATGTAAAATGGTGCCTAGAGGGTAGGTTGATACAACCTTTATCTTGTGGCTCAGAAAATAATGCTTGAGTTTCCTGAAAGTCATTAGCACAGCATATAGTAATTTCTCAATCTGAGGGTACCTTGTCTTTGCGTCGTGCAACACCTCGCTTACAAAGTAGACGGGGTGATGTGTTGTTGACTTTTCCGTGGGTCTTTTGACCACCAGAATAGTACTAACAACCATCGGTGTCGCTGCTACGTATAATAACATCTCTTCTTTGGGTTGTGGTAGGACCAACACGAGCATTTTTCGTAGGTATTGTTTAAACACCTAGAACGCCTCTTCTACCTCTCCCAACCATTCAAAGCGATCAGTCTTACGTAACTGTTTATAAAATGTCTTACCTCATTCTCCTGACTTGGATACGAATCGACTCAGGGACGCCATCATTCCTGCTAGCTTCTAGACCTCGTGGTGTCTGTGTGGAGACTTCATGTCATCGATTGCCTTGACCTTGTGTGGATTTGCCTCTATACCCAGTTGGGATACAAGATAACCGAGGAGCTTGCCCGATGATGCACCGAAGGTGCATTTGGCAGGGTTGAGCATCATCCTGTTTTTGCGCAAGTTGTCGAATGTTTCGGTTAAATCGGCGATCAAGTCGCCCTTAAACTTACTTTTCACAATGATATCATCTATGTGTGGTTCCACATTACGGCCGATTTGGCCTTCAAGAACAATGTGAACACATTTTTGATAAGTGCAACTGCGTTTTTCAGACCAAAAGGCAACTTTATATAACAATAAATACCGAAGGGAGTTACAAATACAGTTTTTTCCTCATCGTCAATGCACATGATGATTTGGTGATACCTCGAATAGGCATCTAGAAAACGAAGCAGCTCACATCCTGAGGTTGAGTCTACAATTTGATCTATCCTAGGTAATGGATATTCGTCCTTCGGGCATGCTTTATTCAGATCGGTGTAATCCACGCACATCTGTCACGTTCCATTGGGTTTCTTCACCATGACCGGGTTTNGCCAGCCACTCCGAAAAAGGGACTTCTCGAACGAAGCCAGCTTTGAGTAGTCGGTTGATTTCTTCATTGATGGCGTCTCGTTTCTCCGGGGTATATCTTCTTTGCTTTTGCTTGACTAGTCAAATGCCAGTTCGTATGCCAAGTTTGTGCTCTATCACCTCCCNTGGGGATCCCGGGCATATCGGATGGTTCCAAACGAACACGTCTGTGTTTGCCTGAAGGAAAGTAATGAGCTCGAGTTTCTTTTTGTCGCCCAGACCAGTGCCCACATTCGTGGTCTTGGTTGGGTCTGCCTTGTCCAGGATCACTAGTTTTGTGCCCGGCTCAACACGCTTCGTTGTTGCTGGCGTGAACGGTGAGGCTTCGTTTGGTGACTCGCCCCTCGCTTGGGGTGGCGTCCCCTTGTCCGGGGTCTTGTCCACCGAGGTATGCTTATCTGCAGCGTCATCATCGGGCTTTTTAGCCGCTGTGGGCGCCTGCTTCGCTTTCGTCTTTGATCGGGCTTCAGCTGTCTGGGATGTTTCAGCTACTGCAGTCTGCTCGGCCGTAGCCGGTAGGTTCTTGATCTTTTCCTTGGCAGGTTTGGCAGCCATGGCTGGCTCCTGCTCTCCTCCCTTGATCATGTCCAGGGTCTTCATGTCATATTGAACTGCACCCTTGCGGTCTCCGCTGACGGTTAGTGGGCCCAACGGCCCTGGGATCTTGATCATGGAGTAGGGAAGTGGGCAACCGTCATGAATTTCTTAAGGAACGGTTTGCCCAAGATGCAGTTGTAGGCTGACGTTATGTCAGCCACCTCAAAGGTGAGGAACTCTGATCGGATGTTTTTTCCCTCCATGAGGGTCACCTGCAGATCGATCCTCCCCAATGGCAGGGCTTGGATGCCCGGTATAACCCCATAGAATAGCTTCTCCACTGGGACAATGACCTCCTTGGGATACCAAGTTCATCAAAGGCATTGATGAACAACTGGTTAAGGGCACTCCCACTGTCGATCAGGGTTCGCCTGACCTTGCACGACCCGATCTAGGGCTTGATGCACAGTGGTAGCAGCGGCCCATCGTACAACGTGTCGGGGTGGTCCTTTTGACCAAAGGTGATCGGGACGTCAGACCACCTCAACAGTTGCTTGCAGGGTTCAGTGCTCGCAATTTGCCTCTCGACCAGCTTTAGCTGGGATTTGGGGGTTCGGGTTGAGCAACCACCGAATATAATGGTGATCTCCAAGTCTTCGGGGAGCTGTGGCTCATTGTCACAATCCATGTAGTTCGCTTGCCGAGGGTTTTGAGTGGCCTAGTCACGTGGTCCCCCTTGCTGCTGGCTCTCCTCTTCCTGCTTCTGATTCTTGTACACCGTGCAGTCCACAAAGTGATGCTTTGTTGACCGGTGAATAGGGCAGTACATCAGGAGATCTTCAGGTTTCCCCTGACGCCGGTATGGGGGCTTCCTGTCCATGGCCATGACTTCCTCTCCCTCGGTCTTACGCTTCTTGTTCTTGTGTTTGTCGTTCTTCTTGCCTTCCTCGGGTGGCTTGCTTTGTTCGGGCTTCCCTTGGACTCGAGCTCGGGCATCTGCCATCTTGGCGGTCTCCTTGAGGATCCCGTAGAGTTCGGCCACCGTCTTCGGGTTCTTCTTGTCAAGTTCCTCCGCCGTCCGCTCGTCCCTGCAGCCTTGATTGAAGGATACAATCACCCGATCGTCCACCATGTCAGGGATGGTGTTACGGGTGTCGCTGAATCGGCGGATGTAGTCCCGAAGGGATTCCCCAGGCTTTTGCACACAATTGAGCAGATCTCCTTCATGTCCGGGATGTTTGTAGGTGCCTTGGAAGTTGGCTTCAAACGTCTCCTGAAGATGTGCCCACGACTTGATACTGGCCTCAGGCAGGTTCATGAGCCACGTTCAGGCTGATCCTTGTAGGGCAGTTGGCAAGTAGTTGGCTTTGACGTAATCGTCTCCCCCGGTGGCGTTGATGATCGTGAAATAGATCTGGATCCACTCACGGGGTTTGGTCGTTCCATCGTACTTCTCGATGTTGGTATGACGGAACTTATCTGGCCACCTGACCTTGCGCAGGCCAAGAGAGTACGCGAGGCACCCCTAGTGCCTATTCGGGAGTCACGTGGTGGTGAATCTGGATGGGACCGGTAGTAGCCCCCCGTGCTCGGTAATCCCGGTTGTAGTTGAGAGTTTCCCGAGCGTCGCGATTTTTGCGATTGCGTTCGAGCTGCGGCCTTATGTCACGCCCCTCCTGTGGGCGATACCGAGGATGCCCGTTAACAGATCGGGAGCAAACCGGCTGGGGTTCGCCGTGCCTATTGGATGGAGCTGGTGGTGCGGCAGCGGCAGCCTCTAGTCATTCCTTGGCCTTGTCTGCTACTTCCCGAGCCTTCTTGGCAATGGTGGCCATCAGGGTTCCTTCAGCCATAGCTTCCATTGTCTCCAAGAGGGTTCGGATCTGCAGGTTGTCCTATTCGACTGCCCAAAAATCGTTATTGAGATTCTGGGGAGCCAACGAAGATGGAGTTATCAGCGTATGGGATTTGGCCATCTGAAGTGTTGGTGCGTTGCTG
>JAZFNS010083005.1:4895-18307 GCA_037127165.1 Alloteropsis angusta | reverse complement strand
CTTGAATATTCTCATGAGAAGCTTGCCGACTCATATGCTTCACTAGAAATAGCTCATGAGGTTGTCGTCACATCGGTAAAATATTATCAACCTCTCACACACACATGCACATGCACACAAGTCAAANGCGACTCGCAAGTAAAACCTTCATGGTATGATCAAGTTCTTGTAGAGTCAAACGATGACCTCATTACACAAGAGAATGAAAATCTGAAGTTAGAGGTCGAGAAGCTTAAGATGGACTTGTGCAAGTTAAACAAGAACTTTGCACAACCTTCTCAAGATAACCATGATGTCATGATGAAGCTTGAGAAGGGATCAACTTTGCAAAGCTCCTGCAATCATCCTGTCAAGTCCATCACAAAGCTGAAGCAAGACAATAAGAAGAAAACACATGATCACATCAAGTGCTTCGAGTGCTCAAAGATGGGACACTTTGCTTCTATGTGTCCGATGAAGAAAGAAGACAAGTCAGCACTCTCGAAGAGACAAAGAAGCCTTTCCAAGNNNGGGACACAAGATTGGAACGTGTCCAAGCAAGTCCAAGGCGCTGCCTAGCAAATCCGGAAGCTCCGAATTTCAAAAACAGGAGGTTCCGGTTTTGTACATGCAACAACACTTCAAGCTAAATAGAGGTTTCTTGAAGGCTCAAGAAAAATATATGAGAGGTGCTACTGTCAAAAGTCAAGATACTAAGTCAACAAGCAACATCAAGCATAAGATTTGCTATGAATGTCGACAAAAAGGTCATCTTGGTAAGGATTGCCCGAATGGTAACATCCCTAAGCTCAAGTCCATTCTTAATTATTCTAAGAAGCTTAGGAAGAACCTAAATGACTCTTGTGCTGCCAATATGACTCACTCATCTAAAGCTAGCACAAAAGCTATTTGGGTACCTAAGACCTTGTTGACTAATCCTAGTGGACCCAACATTGGTTGGGTACCAAAGTGTGCTTAAAAAGACATTTGCAGGTACTTGTTGGTGCATTGGAGCTTGGCACACTTGAGAAGAACTTTACATTCTATCTTTAGCTCAAGTAAAGAACTTCATGTCTATTCAAGAAAAAGTGTCAAGTAAAAATTCATGACTCATTCTCTTCCTCAATGCATCTTGATAACAAGTACCTTGCTCCTGGTTATCTAGTTTACTGTATATGAACATGCTCTGTGCTAATCATATTCAACAACTAGATAGCTCTCTTTGTCAAAGTCAAGTAATAATTTTGCTTTCATGCCATTCGATGCTCTTGACCACTTCCTCTGGAAGTTCTTGTGTTTATAATCACTGCAGGTCATATGTGACAATATATATCTAGAAAAGAGTCAAAAATGTCAGCTGAACTTCAATTCTAATTTGCCACGGCAAAACCGGAGGTTCCGGTTTCTAAATCCAGAAGCTCCGGTTTCGGTGAACCTGTGGCAGAGAAATCTGGAATTGTCATATGCATGACTTTGATTATCCTTACTGTATATACATCCAAGGAAAGTAACTGTAAGGAATTCTGAGCTAAATTTCATCATGGCATGATTATGTTACTAGAACAAAATATGAAATGAGCTCCCTAGGTCCTAACTGAACCAAGTGCATGTCTCAAGATTCAAATTCTTGATGCACATATTAAGGGGGAGCTTATCTTATATTTTGTGTCCTGGCTACTAACTCCTTTGTCAAGCTTTCATGTGTGTAGCAAACTTGTATGTCATTTGCTCAAATGTTTTCTTCTCAAAGAAGCAACATTGCAATATGTTTGCCACGTTTACAATGACCATTAAATCAACTTGAGAGCTTGATAGGCATCTAATGGAGATAGTAGTCGAGCTTAAGTAAATATCTTATGAAAGATAAAGATGCCATTATCCTTCTAAGTGAAGAACTCTTGCTCTTGGGCTAAGGTATGAATTTTCAATCTCTATGTCTTTTATCTTATGCATCTAGGCCCTGTATATGCTAGAGTGTGCATGTTTTGCATGAAGCAATTTCAAATTCTTGGTGTGTCTTTAGATATTTGGTTGATACCTTCATTTAAATTGACTAAGTGTCAAGTAGCTTTGGATCTCGTAAGGTATGAGCTAAATATGCTAAAGAAAGTGCTTGAGCTGAAATTGCTACATGCCTGAGTGAAATAGGATAGTTTTTCAAAAATCCAACTAGTATGCTAGGTTGTGTGCTTTTTGGAAAAATATTTGGTTTTTGGTCTTTGTGACCATGTCAAGTCATATTGTGGTTATGGTTAACCCTGGTTGATTGATGGCTAACCACAAATGACTAGACTTTCTCAAGTCCATAGGAACTATTCAAATCTTATCTCAAGGGCTATTGATTGGAAATTCTATCTTCTCCCAAAATCCTCAAAAGAATCAATATATAACCTAAGGATCCTAATCTAAATGGATATCTAAGTTTCTGGATCCTAGCCTTTATCTCAAAACTCTGAATAGTATCAATAATCCGGAGTTCAGTTCAAAACCGGAGGTTCCGGATTCAAGAACCGGAGATTCTGGATTTTGATGGATGAAGGCAGAAAATATCTGATGTCTCCTCTAAGCATATCTATTCCAAATCCCCATGGATATCTAAGTATCACGATGGACGACCTTAGTGACGAGCAGAAGAAACTTGTGAAAGCACAACTCGAAGAATTCAAGAACTTGCGCCTAGACTCATTCAGCAAGACTCGCAACGCTGTGATCAAGAAAAATCAGTTTCCTGTCCCTAAGGAAGCGTTTGATCGGATCACGGCAGAAGATAGGCAGTTTTTTCAAGACTATATAGATGCTGGTGTGAGTCATACTATGATTAACCAATCTAGAATATTAGTTAATACGGTGGTGGGATTGGTCGCCAAGCTATTGGATGGAGCAGTGCTGAAAGATGTTCAGAATGGACCCACTTATTTTGACACCAGCGCTTCTTCTGCAATAAGGGATCTCAAGAAGAAGATTGTTCAGATCAATTCGTCTACATCACCAGAAGCACATCCTGAGCTATATGAAACTCCTAAGACAAAGAAATCAAAAGCCAAGGTGGCAGATGGAGGTGAAGAAGAAGATGAAGAGGAGGAACAGGATCCAAAAGATTCCGATGCATCTCAACATATAGATCAATTTGGCAGTCGGATCCCTGTGGTTAATGGCAAGATGGTGTATCCTTCCTACTTCAATGCTGAAAATCCACCTAGGAACAGAGCAGTTGAGTATCGGGAACAGTCAGGCGGATCTGTTGAAACCCCAATTATTGTAATGCCGACTCGTGCTCCGATTACTCAGGGAAATTATGCTCAGGAGGAGTGGGCAGATAAGATTGCAGATGTCATGAAAAATCATTTTGGTTTAAAGCCCAAAGGACAATCTTATCTGTATCGGAAGTCGTATCCAGACTGGTTTGATATACTGCCGATGCCAGCCCGATTCAGGATTCCTAATTTTTATAAGTTTTTTGGACAAGGTGATGTTACTACCATTGAGCATATCAGTCATTATACAATCTAATGTGGTGAAGTAGCATTGATTGATCCATTGAAAGTCAAATTGTTCCCCATGTCTCTCTATGGTTCGGCTTTTTCGTGGTTTTCCTCATTGCCACCAAACTCTATCAACAATTGGGCCGATCTAGAGAAGCAGTTTCATGCATATTTCTTCATGGGAGTACAAGAGATCAGACTGTCCGATTTAATGGCTCTCTGATAGAGGAATGGGGAATCGGTCAGTGAATTTGTCTAACGATTCAGAGATGTCCGTAGCCGATGCTATTCACTTAATTTGTCGAAGGGACAGCTCGTTGATTTGGCTTTCCAAGGATTGTTGCCTCAAGTCAAAGATCGGTATACAAGTCAAGATTTTGAGGGCTTGGGACACATGATCCAGAAACTTTCTCAGTATGAAGGACGTAATAATGATTATCGGAGGGAGAAATATCAAAGTAAGATTGCCAACATTGAATATGATTTGGAAGATGATGAGGCTGAGGTCGATTTGGCTGAGTGGACTAAGAATAAAAACTCTGTTGCTTGCCCATGGGTGAAGGTTGAGCTAGAAAGATACAGTTTTGATATCACTAAAGCCGATAAGATATTTGATTTATTGTTGGCAGAAAAGCAAATCAAGCTATCTCCGAATCATACAATTCCTTCTGCCGAGGAGTTGAAAAAGAAGAAGTATTGAAAGTGGCATAATTCAGTACCTCATCATACAAATGATTGCAAAGTCTTTCGCAATGAGATTCAATCGGCAATTGAAAAGGGAATTAATAAAGTTGAATCTGGCAAAAAGCCGATGAAACTTGATGGCCATCCGTTCCCTCAGAACATGGTTGAAATCGAAGCACCTGACAGAAAAATTAAGGCTAAAGTCCTCACATCGGACCATGTGAAGAATTCAGGGGCTGTTGATCCTGAATTTTAAGTATCGGCCGATGAGGTGAGGGATCGGAACTATCAGGTCTATCGGGAGGATCGTCACCGAAGGGATAAGCCAAGAGTTATATCGGGGCAGCTCATTGATAAGTACATGCGTTAGCAAGAAAGAGATCGGAGTCCTTCGATGAAGAGATTTGATGATGAAGATCACTAGGGATGTCCGTTTTTTAGGTTTTGCTGGAATGAGAAGTTGAGACTTCCATCAATCTATGATTGTCCAGAGTGCAGCGATCAATATGAAAGTTATCAAGATTCAAAAAGGCAGCATCATTCTATGCATGATTGATAGCTTGGATTATGGACGTCGATGTAGCTAGCATGATGAAGTTGCTTATCAGTAGGAGCGCGAAGATTGGCGTGAATACCACGATCGGCGTGAGTATGAGAATCGGTGCTATCACCGATGGGATGATGATCGCTGAAGGTATAATGATCGCCAAAAATATAAAGAAGACCATGTTTCTGTGCATGATCGTTTGGTGTATAGAAAAAAGGAAAATATGCAGAAGCCAGATGATGTGCAGGAATCGGAGGAGAATCAAGAGGTCAAACCCGGCCCACATCCTAAGGTTAATCCGCAATGGTGTCCTAGAGTCTGACCAAGACGCAAAAGAGAAGGGTTCAGCATCTTCGATACAGAGAACAGCTCAAAGAAAAGTGTCAAGGAGATGATAATTCTAAGATCTGGAGAGCTAAGCCTAGGCGTGATGATGAAGGGCCATTGGCATCGGTGAACATGGTGTTTGTGCTGCCAGCTGAGTATAATGCAAGTTCAACCGATGATGAAGCCGATAATGTTGAAGAAGCTATGGCACAACTAATTTTGCAACCTCAACAACCTGTGTTTGAAAAGCCAGTTGATGAGAAGTATCGGCATTTGAGGCCTTTATATGTTAAGGGATATGTTGATGGTAAGCCGATGACGAAAATGCTTGTTGATGGGGGAGCTGCTGTGAATTTGTTGTCATATACTACGTATAGGAAGCTTGGCAAAGGTCCAGATGATTTGATCAAGACCGATATGATGCTTAAGGACTTTGGTGGGAATCCATCGCCGGCTCGGGGGCATTGAATGTTGAATTGATGATTGGAAACAAGACATTACCTACTACTTTCTTCGTCATCGACAGTAAGGGGTCCTACAGTTTGCTTCTAGGGCGTGATTGGATTCATGCTAATTGCTGTGTGCCATTTACCATGCATCAATGTCTTATTCAGTGGCATGGAGATCACATTGAGACTGTTCAAGCCGATGAATCGGTTAGCATTGCTACGGCCGATTTGACGGTTTGGGAATTTGAAGGAATAGAGTGCTTGTCGGGCAAAGTCTGGGAAGACAAGTTTCTTCAGGTGTCCGATGATGGAATAAAGCCGATCCAAGTAGTCGTCTCTGAAACTTGTATTAATGGAGGAGTTTATAGAGGATGAGGGTAAACTTGGTCAAGGGTTTATGTCGGCCGATGAATTAGAAGAGGTAGATATAGGTTTAGGAGATAGACCTCGGCCGACATATGTTAGTGCTAAATTGGATCCTGAGTTTAAACAAGAATTAATAAAGTTATTGAAATAGTATCGTGATTGTTTTGCTTGGGAATACTATGAAATGCCAGGTTTAAGCCGATCTATTGTTGAACATCGGCTCCCGATCAAAACAGGGTATCGGCCTTTCAAACAAGTGCCGAGACAATTCAGTCCAGAGTTAGATAAAGAAATAAAAGCCAAAATAACTCAGTTATATGAAGCTAAATTTATTCAACCTTGTCGATATGCTGAGTGGATATCTAACATCATTCCTATTTTCAAGAAAAATGGGAAATTGCGAGTTTGTATGGATTTCAGTAATCTTAATAAAGCAACTCCGACGGATGATTATCCGATGCCGATTGCCGATATGCTAGTCGATGCAGCTTCGGGACATAAGGTGATTAGTTTTAGGTCCTTAGTTTTATGGATGGTAATGCAGGATATAATCAAATTTTTATGGCAGAAGAAGATATCTCTAAGACTGCGTTCCGATGTCCTGGTGCACTTAGATTGTATGAGTGGGTTGTAATGACCTTTGGTTTGAAAAATGCTGGCGCTACATATCAGAGAGCAATGAATTATATATTCCATAAATTGATCAGCAAGATTGTTGAAATTTATATTGATGATGTGGTGGTGAAGTCCGATGGATACAAGCAGCACTTAGCCGATTTACGGGAGACTCTTGAATGCACAAGAAAGCATGGTTTAAAAATGAATCCCAATAAGTGTGCATTTGGAGTATCGGCTGGACAGTTTTGGGTTTCATGGTTCATGAAAAGGGAATTGAAGTCAGACAAAAGAGCATGAAGGCTATCAAAGATGCTAAGCCACCGACCAATAAGACGAGCCTCCAGTCATTGATCGGTAAGATTAATTTTGTTAGAAGATTTATATTAAATTTATCTAGAAGAATTTGTCCTTTCTCTCCGCTACTGAAATTAAAAGCCGATGAAGAATTCGTATGGGGAGAGGAACAACAGAAGGCGTTTGATGATATAAAACAATATATGATGACACCGCCAGTTTTAATTCTGCCTCAAAGAGACAAACCGTTCCAATTATATTTGTCGACCGCTGAGTTATCAATCAGGTCAGTTCTTATACAAGAATTTGAAGGTTAAGAACGAGTGGTTTATTACTTGAGTCAGAAATTGATTGATGCAGAGACCAGGTATCTTCTAGTTAAAAAATTATGTCTGTGCTCGTATTTCTCTTGTACTAAATTGAGGCATTATTTATTGTCTTCCGAGTGTACGATGGTTTGTAAAACCGATGTGGTCAAATATATATTGTCCATGCTGATGTTAAAAGGGAGAATTGGGAAGTGGATATTAGCATTGTCAGAGTTTAATTTAAAATACAAATCGGCTAAAGCGGTAAAAGGACAGGTAATGGCTGATTTCGTGACATAACACATCGGAGATGAGATTAAAATGGTCGAGCCGATGCCTTGGAAATTGTTCTTCGATGGGTCTTCATGTGGCCAAGGATGCGGCATCGGAGTTGTGATTATTTCGCCTCGGGGGGCAAACTTTGAATTCAATTATCTGATGGATCCAAGTTTTACAAATAATCTAGTTGAGTATGAAGCATTGCTTAAAGGATTAAAGTTGTTGCTGGAAATCGGAGCTGAAGCTGTTGAAATCTTTGGGGATTCTCAATTGGTGGTTAATCAATTAATCGGCAAATATGAGTGTAAGGATGATATTTTGATTCAGTATTTTGAAGAATGCCGATTGTTGTTGAAGGAATTTGTGATGGTTAATATTGAGCATATCCCTAAAGCTCAAAATCAAGAGGCTAATAATTTGGCACAAGCTGCTTCTGGCTATCGGCGTTTTTAGGAGATTATGACGACAGAACCAGAAATCGGAGATTGGAGGTATGAAATCATGAATTATCTCAAAAATCCATCACAAAAGGTTTCTAGAAAGTTAAGATTCATGGCTGTCAAATATGTATTGCTTGATGATCAGTTATATTATAAGACGATTGATGGTGTGCTACTCTGATGTTTGAGTAAATCGGAATCCAGAGATATAATGGATGAGGTACACAAAGGGATTTGTGGTGCGCATCAATTGGCTTATAAGATGAAATGGGTGATCAGAAAAATGGGATGTTTTTGGCCGATAATTTTAGAAGATTGTTTTGAATATTATAAAGGTTGCCAAGAATGCCAGAAGTTTGGGAATGTACATAAAGCACCTGCATCAACTATAAATCCGATTGTCAAACCATGGCCTTTTTGAGGATAGAGAATTGATTTGATTGGATAAATTTATCCATCGTCGAGTAAAGGACATAAATTTATATTGCCGGCAACTGATTATTTTACTAAGTGGGTTGAAGCAATTCCTTTAAAGATTGCTAATTCCAAGAATATGGTGGAATTTGTCAAGGAACATATTATTTATCGGTTTGGTATTCCTCAGACTATCATGACCGATCAGGGGACTATATTTATGTCCAATGCATTTCAGAATTTTGCTACCAATATGGGTACTAAATTATTAAATTTTTCTCCTTATTTTGCGCAAGCCAATGGTCAAGCAGAAGCATCAAAAAAGGCATTATCAAAATTATTAAGCGGAAGATTGATGAACAACCAAGGCGACGGCATTTGACGTTGACCGAATCGTTATGGGCGTCTCGGATGGCGTGTCATGGATCTACTAAGTTCTCCCCATATCATTTGGTTTATGGGCATGAAGCTGTTTTGCCTTGGGAGATCAAAATTGGATCGAGGCAAATATCGGAACAAGGAAACTTGACTGCCGATGAGTATAAAAGTTTGATGAATTTTGAGTTAGATGATTTGGCTAAAACTCGATTGAGAGCTTTGGAAATTATTGAGAATAATAAAGCGAGAGTTGTGAAATATTATGATAAGAAGGTTAAGCCAAAGGAATTCATCGAAGGGGAATTGGTTNAACTGATTTTGCCGATAGGGACTAAAAGTTCTAAGTTTGGAAAATGGTCGCCTAATTGGGAGGGTTCCTATCGTGTAAATCGGTGTATTTCCGAAAATGCGTATATTTTGGAGACTTTGGAAGGAGAAGAATTTTCAAAAGCGCTTAATAGAAAATATTTGAAGAAATATTACCCAAGTATTTGGGTCGATTCGTAAAGCTGATAATCTACACGATGTCGACTAAGATAGCCGATACGACATGTATCGCCTTAAGAGCAAAAATATTTACAAACATAAGTATCCATCGATGATCAATGTCATCGAACCAGATCAAGTATGTATTGATGATCGATGTCATCAGACCAAGTTAAGTACAGCCAGTGTTTTCAAATATTACAATGTTTGCGAACCATCTCGATCGCGCGCAGGCGAATGTTATCAATCTTCTGAATTTCCTCCAAGTCTTCAACATTGGAGCCAGGCACATTTTTGATACTCTTGTGAACTTGACGGACTTCAGTTAGGCGTTTCTACAGGTTCTCTTGTGCCATTTGATGGTTGCTGGGATCAAGCCAAGTTGTTCTTGAGTATCGGAGATTTCTTTGCGCACTTCTTCAAGCTTCTTGATTAATCCAGTCTCGGTGGCTTGAAGTTGCTTGATCCGATCCTCCAACTGACTTGGTTTGGTTTCCAGAGATTTGATTTGAGCCTGCATCGTCTTCAGATTTTCCCTGCCTTCATCACGCTTCTTGACAAGGTCCTGTTGAGCCAATTGTTCTGATATCCTTTGGCGGGTCGTGGACATTTGAGGTTGGTAACCTTCTATGAAAGCAGCGGGGATGATGGCGCTTTCGAGCTCCGATGGCAGTTTACCTTTCAATTCTTTGAAGATATGGCGAATCGGTTCTGCGTCTTCCACCAAAATGGCGATGCTCTTGCCCAGATGAGTTAACATTTCTTGGAGCTTTGTTTTCGCTGCCTCGGAGATGGTTTTAGAAGATTGAGCTGAGCTGATTTCTTCATCGCCGATGGCAGCATCCAGATCGAATGATGCGAAGCTTATTGCTGGGGAGTCTTGTGCCTGAAATAAGATGTCAATAAAATAATGGTTATTTATATAATAAATATTAACACAAAGCACCGATTGGTACCGGTTTGAATTGCCCTTCCTGGATGTAATCGGGAATTACTTCTTGTGGCTGCGCAGGGATGCTTGTGCTGGGCATTTCGGCTTGAAGTGATTGAGTTGGCTCAATCGGAGGTGCGACTGATGGAGTCGTGATTGGCTGTTCAGGTTCATTTGAGATTACCTCCGATTGAATGATTCCGATTGGGTCCTCGATGTGCTGAAGATTGGTAGGAGTCTATAGCGGAATCGGTTAGATTGAAAAATATGAAATTAGCATAATTTAATTAAGGGGTTACCTGTTGAGCTGGTTCTGCTTGTGTTTCTTGGGTTGAAGCTGGATGCGGATCGGGAAGGATGATATTCGTGTCCTAAGGAAGAAAAGAGAAGATTTTTATTAAGGATTATATAATTTTTTGAATACAAAGGTGTGCAGAAAATTGGATTGTTACCGTTACTGTGTGGATAAGCATTCGTGCTCCTTCAGCGGCTTTCTTTGCAGCCTCCTCAGCAGCCCGAGAGGTTGATTGGTTAAGGATCTTTCCCCTCGTGCCGATGGACTAAATAAAGAAGAAGTGTTTAGTTTCCAAATTAAGAAGAGGGGATCGGAGTTATAAGGTAATCGTACCGGGGTATGGCGCTTCTTCAATTTCTTTGGCACAATGGCCTTAATGGTGGAGGTTTTCCTTTTGCCTTTCCCATCCATGATGTGAGCAAGAGATGGTGCAGAAGAGCCGATTCTTGGATCTCGAATCCTAACTGCATATTGGATCGGTTTTCCACTATTACTCACACCCGGCACATTTTCTTCAATTGGCTGTTAGGAATTCAAGATATAAATTTTAAAAGGGTTATTTGAAAGGGAGACTGAATAAAGAAGGAAAGATTTCAAACACGAAAAACTTACGGGATTTTCCAGGGCCTCGTAATCGAAATCAATAAGACTGCAGTAAGTGATGGCCGGGACTCTGAATAAGTGAGTTGACAGCTCTTTCCACCAAACCCTGAATAATCTGGATTGAAAACTGGAGCATAGCCATTCAGTTATTTCAAAATTGGCTTCGGGGGCTAGCGCCAGGATCCTATCCATTTTCAAATCGGTCGCTACTGATTCACGATGCTTGATTTTGTCCGCGAAGTACAAACCGATCGGAAGTTGACCGAATCCCAGTTGACGGCGTGCTATTGATGGATTGCAGAATTCGTAAGAGGAATTCTTGCGGCCATGGACGATATTGCTGCCAAGGATAGTTGGAGTGATGAAGGATTTGAGCATTGGTAGAATCATCTCCAGCTCATTTTGAATATTAAATAGTGGCAGTTCGTAGTCATGGTCGGGGTTGGCATAAGCGAAGTAGAGAAGGAACACCGATGCAATTCCATGATAGAAGCTTTCAAAAAAGCTGGCCATGTTGCCAGAATCAAGTTTTGATCCAGGGCAAACCGATGCTGCTTCCTAGAATGACATGCATCGGTGGATGGCTGCGTCTTCTTCTTCCGTATGATAAGCCGGAAACTGATGATTTTTGAAATTATAATGTAGTGCAGATCAGAACTGATTGTGGAGCCAAAGCTGGATGAACCACCAAGGGCCTCCGATGTGGCCGATGGATTGACCTGCCAAAAGTCTGGCCGATACTTGATGCAACAAGTGATAAACCGCTCCACGGAGTAGATGGCCAAGCGGGACCGATCCGCCACGAGCCAGTATTTCCACAATTGATTGCATATTAGTGGTGGCTCCAAGTGTTGATCCGCAGAAAATGAATCATTCTAGCCACAAATTCAGAAAAGCTGTGTGCTCTCTGTCGTCAACCGGACCGGTTTTGTAGTGATTGGAAATATATTTCTTCCATCCCTTAGAGCCTGTGCTGACTAATTTGTAATTTAAGTTGCATAGGAGCCTCCTTGGGTTTGTTGCATCGGTGGTGTTGAGACTAGTCAGCATGTGTACATCAATCAAGGTAGGGGTCATCAGTCCGTGGCCAAAGAGATAGGCGTTCAACACATCGGACCAGAATAAAGAGGTAGAGGCTAGCAGATTCTCATCTTTGGCCATATCGGCAAGAGACAGGGTGATGCATTGGCTGATGTCTTTTGAATCCCAGAAGGTAGATTTGGCAGCACGAACCCTGAGGAGCCAATTTCTCCATCCAGGGATCATACATGGCCAAGATTGGAAGGAGTTGGTCCAATCAGACACTTGCAGGTCTGACCCTTTGAATGGGAGTCTCTCCGATTCCATATTAATGATATCCGTCGGATCGGGGTCACCCATCGGACCCAGATAGTAACCAGATTGGACGTGGGAGACGGGAATGACTATGCTGTTCTTAAGGCTCCATATTTTGAAAAGAAATGGAATGATAAACATGAATGTAGCAGCTTGCAAATGATCCCGGAAAGAAGAATGCAAAAGAAAAAAAATAGGGACTGAAGATTTTGAGTGTTTTACCTCAGGGACATGTGTGTTGTCGGCTCTGTCGTCTGAAGCCGCTATTGATGAAGATTGGATCTAAAATGAACAGTGATCCGGGTAAGAAAGCTTGAAAGATCATCGAAGGGGATGCAGTAAAACCCAGATGCGTGATAAGAATCATATGCGGGGGAGTTCCTTACCAGATTCGCGGTGAAAAGTTGGAAGATGGAGATCAGAGTTTGTCGTGCAGGGGCTCGAGAAAATGGCGATGACAAAGAGTTCGTGTGTGATAGCAGATGCAAACGGGAGGAAGAAGATGACGGTTCGGTCTGATATTTATAGGGCTTACAAGAGAAGGAATTGTCGGAGTATTGAGGCGCCACGCCCGCGCGTGAATCGAGGGTTGCGACAGTGTGGGACACAGGTTTCTATAAACTGTTCACTATAGGAATCATCATTGCTTGAAGAATTTTGGAATAAAATGATATTTTATCCCAAAATTGGGGGGCATATGTTGACACCAGATTTTGACTCGGCTGGTATAAAGGGAATATTGTATTAAGGAATACCAGGAAGCCAACACATGGACCGAGTCCGATTCTAACTGGAAGGTCTCCGATTCCGATCAGAGCTTGTCCGATGAAGTCCTGATCGGATACGGGGCTGAGGAGGCCGGAGCGCGTACGACTTTCAAGGAAGGGATGCATCTGGAAGCTTCTTCGAGGCCTGTTTGTGCGGCAATTGTAACACTTTTGGTAGTTTAGATTAGTTTACTTCGAATAAATTAGAGATATTGTCGTAGCCGACAAGGATTAGTTAGATTTCCAGGGTATAAATATAAATCATGCGCTATTGTAAAAGGCGTTCTCACAACCATCAATACAAACATAACTTTGGGCCCTCGTGCCAATCACCCTTTTCGTCAAGTTCTTCAGCAAGCAGGGTTGCATCATCTTGACCTCCGGTTTGTCTGTAAACACGACATTTATCGAATTAATCTAAGTTTTAGAT
>JAZFNS010048487.1:22049-32267 GCA_037127165.1 Alloteropsis angusta | reverse complement strand
CACGCCCGCCCGGCCGCCCGCCGGAGCCGCCCGTGCTCTGACCACCGTGAAGAGGGAGGGAGAGAGGAATGAGAGAGGATAAGGTTGGGGAGAGATGTTGTGGAGGAGTGAAGGAAGAGAGAAGAGTCACAAATATAATAGAATGGAGAGAGAGCGTCATAGACTTTTGTTCCCGGTGGAAGGTTACAAAGTTGTTAAAATCAGGGATAAAATATGCAGATAGCATATACATTAAACATACAAAATTTTCTGAATCTGAAAATAGGAGTAAAATACTCTACCATACAAAGCTGTTAAAATCAGGGATAAAATAGAACTATGTAGACTCAGAAAATCCTAATAAATTTTATGGTGAAATTATGTCACCGCCGGCCATGTGGCAGATAAGAACGGTTTCTGGGACAAAAACGTTTTCCATTACTTATCTCTGCAATCTGGTATCGAAGTTTCCTTCTTCTGGAACGCACCACCAGTGAAAAAGGATGCGGGATAGCAGAAGAACAATGATGCAAAGGAGCATAGGAACGACACCATGCCGTACACACCACCGTGCGTTCTTGGGAAGAACGATTGATGGAAAAATAGTCCTTCCGCTGCTTATGCTCCTTCTCTTTGTCTACAACGCTCAGTGTAGATCGTGCGGATAACGTGTTAAATGTAAATGTACTCGAGAGACAGCGAGAGACAAATGACAAGGGTGAATGGATGGTTGTATTGATTCAAACCTTTGATTACATATATATACAGGTTGAGGGGACATGTTGGAAATGTGTCTATCCATTCAGGAGGTGTCCCTTCTGAATGGGTGTCTTTCCAATGTGTCTATTCACCAAGAGACACATCCCTTGATTGGTTGTTTGTGTCTACAACTATCTACTCTATGTCTTGATTGGTTGGATGAGATCATCTTGAGAAGGTGTCTCTATGAAGAGACATCTATTAACAATCAATTTTGCTGGGCTGCTCTTAATTAGGGGATCTTTGTAAAGGCCTCCTTGTGGATTTCTAGTGTTGTGGTATGAAATCGGGGCAGCACAAACAGATGGAGAGATTGGAGAAAGAACAGTCGAAAGTAGACTATAAAGCCACTTTATAACAGTACTTTTCCAGAAATCGTTCCTTTACACGTGTGAGGGGGCTCTCCTTTTATAGAGAGGCCAAAGGTCACCTTTTACAACCTGAATTTACCCTTGTGAAGTAGGCATCATGTCCCTGACTCTACAGTGTTACACTTTTTGAGGACAAAAGGGTAATCTTACAACGCTAAATGTGAACACGTATACTAGATTACAACAGTTTTGACTCATCCTTTGAAGTCCTTCGTTCATTTGCCTTCGTTGTTCGGCTTCCTTCGGGACTAGCTTCCTTGCATTCCTGCGCAGTCTCCTCAAACGCCTTCCTGATCATGATGCTTCCTTCGGTGTCAACTTCCGAAGCCGCGTCTGAAGGAACTTCACGTCTGCTCTTGCCCTCAAGCTGTCAGAGGCCTGGACAACGAACGTTGCCTTCGGTCCATACTTTCTGCTCGAAGCCACTTTTTCACCTGTTCAAGAACGTAATCGAAGCCGATTTCAACAATACATGTTAGTTGACTACCCGAAGGCATTTTGCAATAACGACCGAAGGTGTTTTCTAGAAAGGAAATTCCCAACAGTAGCCCCTTGCGGACGAGGACTTTCTTCAACAGGCCGAGTTCTCGAGCAGAAAGATTGCCTTTTCACTTACTGGAAAAATGCCTCCTCCGTTGAAGAAAGGAATCGGTGTTATTGGAAATGTCTTCGGAAGAGTTTTTAAGTCTTTCTTCTTTTTTGTTTTTTTATGAATTTTTGCGTCACATCATTTCGGTTTTCGAGATTGGTAACGCTCAAAATTTTTCACCTCTATATAAGAGGCCGAGGGAGAGGATTTACCCTTTTTACCTTCCTCAACTTTACTGCCTTCAGCGACTGATTCGGATTCCTGAGCGCTTCTTCGAGCTTTCTTCCTTAGAGTTAAAGAGTTAACTTGTTATTTATTCCGCTTAGTTTGTGTCTGTTCTAGTCAGTATCTATAGTATTGTTTAGTTAGCTTTTCTTTCTTTTGCGCTTTTTTAGCTTGTTTGCACGAAGCTCTTTCGGAAGTCTATTTCCATGGCTGGTGAAGCTGAAACCGAGGCATCTGCTTCAGGATCCGGCCTCGGGATGGACCAGCAAGAGGCTGCCGCCTTCGCTGAAACTCTTGGGCAGACAATTGAGGGTGCCGACGAAACGGAAGGAGTTGGAGGTTCTGACGAGGGCCTTTCTGATGTGAGCGCTGATTTGTAAGAACTCGAGGATCGCAGTGTTAGACAGAAGACTACTGTCTTCGGACGACCTAAAGTTGTGCCAAGGAACATTCCCTTTTTCGAGTCAAAGGGGTATTTTCCGAAAGGCAGTGGGCGAGCCCTTGGGAGCGATGAGGTTACCCCTGTGCCCCAACCCGACGAAGCTGTTGTGTTTGTGGACTTCTTTCATGCTGGGCTTCGATTTCCTGTGGATAACTATTTGGCCAAGTTACTGGAGCCTTACGGAGTTCAATTTCACCATCTGACTCCTAATGCAATCATGCACCTTCTTCGATTTCATTGGGCTATGAAGACTTACGGAAGCCCTCTGGATATTCAATGCTTCCTTCGACTGTACGAAGCTCACAGGCAAACAAAGGAAATTGAAGTGGACGGGGTTGCCTGTGAACCTGACTTCGGGTGCGTTACTTTTACTGGCCGTCGTCGGGCGACAACCTTCCCCAAAGTTGAGTTCACTTTTGCACAGAAGAATCACTGGGGGGATTGGCCCAAGCATTGGTTCTATGTTAAAGTGCCTTCCCTTTTGAAGATTAAGGAAGATGGGAGTGAGGATAGGACCTATCCTCTTCACTCGATTATACAGCCTCTGGCTTATTCCTTCCAGCCATGTCCTGCCTTCAATCCTCAAGGTGGGAATTTTGATGCTTTTTTAAAGGCCTTTACTGATTGCACAACCCAGCATACCTCCCGAGATATCTTCGAGGAGATATTTGCTTTGGGGAAGAATTGTTTGTCCAGCTAGAGGCCTGCCAAGATTGAGATGAAGGAAGGTATTGCTCTCCCTGTCTTTAGAGTGAAGAAACCAGAGAATAAAGAAGATGTTGATATTGTGGCTGAGGTCGAAGCTCTTGCCAATGTCGCTCTAGGACCCTTCAATTCGAAGGAGTACACCGCTTCGCTAGCTATTCGTGATGGAAAAAGATTTAACCGAGTTTTTGATGAGATGGGGATCGAGTATCCCGAGCGGGCTATCCCTGTACCTGGTCGGAAGAAGAATGATCCGAAGCCAGCTCGAGGTGGTCGTTCAAAAACTGCCAGCCGCGGGGGCGGTCGAGGCTCGAGGGGTGGTCGCGCTGCGGCGAGTAAATCACCCGCGGATACTTTGCCTTTGAAGAGGCACAGCACATCTCAAGCCGAAGCCGCAAAGAAGAGGCTCCGGAAAGAGAAAACACCTGTTTTGACTGTTGCCATGCCACTTTCATCTGCTCCACCACCGCCTCGCCAAGGCTCCGAGCGCATAGCTTCTCCTGAGCTTCGAGTGATATCTTCGCCGGCGATGGCTTCACAAGAGCTCCGAATGCAAGATGAGCCCCCTACTCATGATGCTGCAGTACCGGATCATGAAGCTTCGCCTCCGAGTGAGTTGCTTAATTCTTTCTTTAAATTGTTTTCAAACTGTTTTGCTATTGTATTTTTCCTTGGAAGCTGATTATGCACCTTTACAGTGTTCGTGGCTCCGCCCTTTGTGGCCACCGAGAGACGCGTTGCAAATGCGTTTGATGAGGATGATATTGAAATGTCAATCTTTGAGGTGAACGAAGGTGAAAGGACTATTGCCATTTCAAGACCTGACGCTTCTTTGGTTCCGGCTTCGCAAGATGAGGGTGCCTTGCCCCTATTGGCTTCAGCCGCCATAGTTTCGTCCACTTTACAGACCGAGCCCTTGTTGGCTGACAAAACCATAGTGATTTCATCTGGAGAAGAAGATAAGAGAGAGAGAGTTATGAGCCCCCAGGCGGCGAATGTCGACATAGTTGGTCGAAGCCCAGCAACTACGACCGAAGGTAGTTCTACCAGCTTCTCGTCCTCTGAATCGAGTGAAAGCAAAGACTTGTTGGCTACTCCTGTCAATGATGATAAGGTTGATGAATCCAATGTTGTAGGAGCTGGTGCTTCGAGAGCGACTTAGCTCGAGGCAGGCTCGCCTCCTGGGCGCAGATTTGTCTTTCCGTCGATTCCCCCGAAGGAGGGAGTTTATGACGAAGGTAAGTCTTTTTTGCCTTCCATTCGTCTTTTTGTGAATTCTGTTCAAAGAGATGTATATTGACTTGACGCAGAATTCCAAGCTTGTGAAGACATTTGTCCCAAGATGAGTTTAGATGACCTTGGCACACTATCATTGACTTCGAACACGAAGGTGATTATCTGTGCTCGATATCTTTCTTAGCATTTTCTTCACTTACAAGGATTTTTCTAAGGTATGGTTGCTTTTTGGACATGCTCTCCTTTGCGTTAAGGAGATGAATGAGCACCTTCCCGAGAGGTTGGTCGATGTCGCTTCGGAGTGCGTGGAGCTTGAACGCCTTTGAGCGGAAAACGCCAAGCTGAGAGACTCAGGGTCTAGGATTGAGGAATATCAGCGAGTTGCGGCTGAAAGCCGAGAGGAATTGGAGAAATTGCAGTCCAGCTCTGCTCAGGAGAAGCGACATTTTGAAGCTCGGATCGCTGCGCTCGAGAGCAATCTTGCTGATAAGGAGTCAGCCATTGAGGGCCTTCGAAAGAAGGTGACCGATGATACTATCCTTGTTAGCAATATGAAAAAAGAAATTCAAGTGCTGGAAACTGACAAGAAGAATCTCGAGGAAAGCAAAAATCATCTTCGGGGACTTAAGGACAAAGCTACTCTCGAAGCCAATCAGCTTCGACAGTCTGTCGAGGATCTCTGCCAGCAATTGGATGAGCTGAAGGATGTGGCCTATTCTGGCGGCTGCAGGTTGTACCGCATTTACCGTGAGGTACTTGCGCACTATGGACCTGAGCCTATGGACTTCCCACTTGATCGTATGACACTGTCCAGCTTCGTGCAGTGGATGGAGTCTGAGTTCAAGGCTCTTCCGTTAGTGATCCAATCTGTTGGCGATTTTGCTGCTGCCGTCTGCTCCTGCAATTTGGCCAAAGTCTATGCGGATCAAGGCTGTAATCATCATAAGGCGATGTTGAACTGTGACTTTGCCTTCCCTCCGGCTGTGAACCCCTACGCTACTGAACAATACAGCCGCGAGGTCAGCTATGTGAAGAAGATTTTTTGTTCGAAGTTTTGGGTCAAGTACGGCCGTGAAGCTTGCCAGAAATTTTCTCAGGAGAGATTGGCCAAGGTTTTTCCTTGACTCCCTCATTGCTTTTTGGTCTTTTTAGGCTTGAGCTGTTTTATGATTGTCTTCGTGACAGCTTTACTATTCTCAGGCTAAAGATATGGAAGCAGTGAAGGCGAAGGACAAGGCCGTTGCCGAAGCTGGGACTTCATCCGCTCCTTCGAGTCCAAGTGCCCCGAAGCCAACCGAACCTCAAGTGTAGGTCTTAGGCATTTTGCAAGTCCAAACTTTGTGGGGATGTGTGAAACTTTTGGTGTGATGTAAAAACTTTAAGCCATGGTTTGTTTGTATATATTCAGATTGATGCTATCGAAGGCGCTGATGTTATGCCTATTTCCATGCACGATGATATCTTGTGCGCGTCTTGGTTTGCTCGCGAAGAATTCCTTCGACGTTATCCTGATTGCTCTCAAGACGACTTTTGGCATTTTTGCCAGGATTTTTATAGTCGCAAAGAATTTGAGATGTTTTCGTTCTTCACCGACTTTATTGCTGAGGGTTCCGAAAGAGTTGCCGAAGCAAGAGCTAAGAACGAAGCTGTTATGGATATAGTTTCTCCGAAGGAAGAAATTGTTGATGATGACTCGAAGGAGTTTGCTTATGTAACTAATGTTAATCGCCTTCGTAGAGATGGTCGTCCATTTTTTGGATATGTCTTCGAAATTTGTCCTGAAGATATGTAACTGTACTTTACTTAAATGTTGAAATCTTAAAGCCGCGATTTTGAGAAAAGAATGCGCGAGATTGACTCTGCTCGCTTCGAAAATTTGAAAAAACGCCTCCTCCCCCCAAGCGAGGACAGACAATCTATAACACGCATTTTTTGTTGAAAAGGGTGTATTGTTTCGAGTTGAGTTTTTTCGATTCCATTTACTCCTTCGAGTAAGCTTTGCTGAGCTTTTCGCTCCATTTACTCCTTCGAGTAAGCGCTTTAAAAATGGAGATCTGAAAAGGTCTTCGAATCAGAGGGCCTTTTCAGTTCTCGTTTTAAGATTGAAGAATGCAGATCTCTTAGAGATTGCTTTCGAACGTAAATGACACCATGTTTTGGGAAGCGATTTGCTCATATTCTGCAAGATAGATTTTACATAGCTCCGCCTCGTTAAAAACCTCATCCTCGTGAGAGGGCTTCCCTATGAGGAAAAGAGTGCGGGCTTGTTGAAAAAGTAAAGCGAAAAACTGAAAGGAAAATACTGCAACCTGCTTCGTTTATATTTTTACGAAGACGGTTGTTACAATGAACTAAAGGTAGTATCTTCATAAGCTGTCCGCATTCCATGAATGCGGTAACTCGTTGCCTTCTTCGTCGCCTAGGTGACAGGAACCCAGCCTATTGCTGCTTATCACCAAAAATGGGCCTTCCCATTTCTTTTGTAGCTTACCCGAAGGCGCGCTCGGATTTTTCCTGAGGACCCAGTCGCCGACTTTGATGTCCTTCCTGATTACCTTTTTGTCCCTCCATCTTTTGGTTTCAGCTTGGTACTTAGATAGATTTTGCTTCGCTTGTAATCTGTATACTTCTAACACATCCTTGTCGATGGCTTCGCTTTCACTTTTGTTGTCGCTTTGTGCTCGAAGGCCATTGTGAAGTATTTCCTCCAGGCACATTGCCTCCTCTCCGTACAGGAGCCTGAATGGTGTGAACTTAGTGGCTCTAGAGATAGTCGTGTTGTGAGCCCAGATTACCTTCGGCATTTCTTCTACCCACTTTCCTTTTCTTTCGCAATTTGCTAGGCACTTTCTGATTGCTGCGAATATCAACCCAATTGCTCTCTCGACAGCCCCATTTGACTGTGGATGGTAAACCAACGCAAACTTTGCCTTCGTGCCTATGGTCAGGCAGTATTCATGAAACTCGTCACAATCGAACTGGTTTCCATTGTCTACTATAATTTCTCTTGGTACGCCGAATCTACAGACAATTTGTTGCCAGAAGAATTTTACTACTGCCTTCGCGGTTATGTTGCTGAGCGGCTTCGCCTCAATCCATTTTGAGAAGTATTCAACTGCTACTATATCATATTTCAAGTTTCCTTGTGCCGTTGGGAGAGGACCGACCAGGTCAACGCCCCATCGTTGGAGAGGCCATGTTGGTAGAATGAGTTGAGACGATTTCGAAGGCGAGCTTTTCATGTTTGCACATTTTTGGCATTGGTCGCAAGTTTTCACTATCTTGGCCGAATCTTCAATGATCATTGGCCAGTAAAAGCCTTGTCTTAGTGCTTTTCCAATGAGTGCTCTAGCTCCAAAGTGAGCCCCGCACAATCCAATGTGAATTTCCTTTAGGAGGTCGATGCCTTCGGTGTGAGATATGAAACGAAGCCAAGGTGAGACTACCCCTTTTTTGTACAGAGTGTCTTCGATTATCTGGTAGTTTCTGGATCTCTGCTGGATGTATTTTAGGTCATTTTCGTCCTCGGGTTGAAATAAACCTCGAAGGTATGCCATGATAGGTGGCCTCCAGTCTTCTGACTCTATAGCACATACTGGCTTCGAGTTCTCGTTTTCTCGGATCGTAGGTGTTGTGATTGTTGAAAAGAACACATCAAGTGGTAACTTGTCTCCCTTTGCCGCTGCTTTAGCTAGTGAATCAGCTTCATCATTTTGAGCTCTCGGAATGTACTCAACAGTGAAGCCTTTGAACTTCGACTCCATAGCTCTTACGGTCGCGAGGTATTTTATCAGCTATGGCTGTTTCGCCATGCTCTCTTTCTCGATGTGGTCAGCCATCACCTTCAAATCAGTTTTACAATGAAACGCTGTACGCCCAAAGCTTTTGCCTTTCTTAGCCCTAACAAGAGAGCTTCGTATTCGGTGACATTGTTAGTGCTTCGATCTCTTTCTTTGCAAAACTCCAGATTTGCTGCATATCTCTACTTTGTGCCCGAAGGCGATGTAATGACCGCTGCTATTCCAACCCCTTTATCACCCCATGCACCATCTGAGTGTATTACCCGTGACTCCTCTAGTTGAGGTCTAGATGTCGATGGTGATGTCCAATCTACAATGAAGTCAGCTAGGACTTGTGATTTGACTACAGATCGTTTCTCGAAGTCAGCCACGTATTCCGATAACTCAGCAGCCCACTTTCGGATTCGGGCCGAAGCCTCCTTGTTAGCTAGCAGCACTGTAAGTGGCTGGTCTGTAGGAACTTTTATGTTGTGAGCTTTGAAATAATGTCTTAGTTTGCGTGAAACCATTATGACGGCATAGATGATCTTTTCCAACTCGGAGTAGTTGAGTTTTGAATTGGTCAAAGCTTCTGAAACGTAGCATACCGGGTGCTGTTCTTTTCTTCCTTCGTTTTCTTTTTCGCATACTAGTGCAGCGCTTACAGCAGAATTCGAAGCTGCGACGTATAAGAGCAGAGTCGCCTTCGGATCTGGGGTAGTTAGCTTCGTTAATGATTGTAAATAGTCCTTTAGCGCCCACTTGAATTTGGGCGGGTTTCGCAATGTATCAAAGAAAGGCAAGCTTCTTTCAGCAGATTTAGCAATGAATCTGTTGAGTGCTGCAACACAACCAGTTAGTTTCTGCACGTCTCTGATGCAATTCGGTTCTTCCATTCTTAGAATTGCGTCAATCTTGTCAGGGTTGGCTTCGATTTTGTGTGCCGAAACCAGGCAACCCAGAATCTTCCCTTTTGTGACTCCGAAGACACACTTTTCCGGGTCAACTTAAGTCCTGCTTCCCTCATTCTGGAGAAGGCGATGGCAAGGTCTGCGACATGATCTTGTCGTTTGACGCTTTTTACAAGTATATTGTCTACGTAGGCCAATATTGTTTTGAATAACTCCTTGTTGAATACCGTACTAGACATGCGACAAAAAGTTTGCCCTGCGTTCCGAAGCCCCTCGGGCATCCTCACGAAGCAGTATGTACCGACAGGGGTGATGAAGCTGGTTTTTTCCTCATCTTCCTGTCTCATCCAAATTTGATGGTAGCCTGAAAAATAGTCCAATAATGACATCATTTCGCTCGAGGCTGCTTGGTCGACAATTTTGTCTATTCTGGGCAAAGGAAAGTTATCTTTGGGGCAGGCTTTGTTGAGATCTGTGAAGTCAATGCACATTCTCCACTTCCCATTCTTCTTCTAGACGAGCACTATGTTGGCCAGCCAAGGAGGGTATTTTACTTCCCTTATCACCTTTGCATCTAGGAGACGCTGTACTTCGGCTTTTACAGCCGCCTCTTTTTCTTCGGACATTTTCCTCAATTTTTGTTTTCTTGGTTTTATCGAAGGACTCACCGCCAACTTGTGTTCTGCGATATTTCTGTTTCCAAAGTCAAAAGAGCGATTGGCCTGCTAAATCTTGTAATCAACGGTGGGCCAATAATGAATTTTTTTGCAACTCCGCATAAATCACTGCTTGACCAAGCGAAGACATCTCTATTATTTCTTAGGAATTCCAATAGCCTTTCTTCTTTGTCAGGGTCTAGGTTAGCCCCTATAGTGACCATATGGTCGAAGACATCGGGTTGCAGCTGAACTTTCTTTGTTACAGAGGCTTCCTGCATGTTTTTCTTTTCCTTATCTGCTTTTGGCATCTCTTCTGGATAGTTGGCCTCGTTCTCTTCAAGCATGTTAACATTACGTTGTCCTCGTGTAACGATGTACTCAATGTGTCTCGCTTCGGGCTGGTTACCGAAGACGGTTATGACTCTTTTTAGGGCTGGTATTTTCATGCACAAGAAGGCCTGCCTTATAGTGATGTCGAAGCTATTGATGACTCCTCTGCCAAAGATGACATTGTAATCAAAGTTCATATCTACTACATCGAAGGTGACGTATTCTGTGCGAGC
>JAZFNS010048487.1:0-12321 GCA_037127165.1 Alloteropsis angusta | reverse complement strand
CACATACACATGCTGCTGCAATCAGTGAGATTTTGAAAGAAAACCAAAGCATTTTATGATCTCCGTGGCTGGAACTTTCCAGGTGTTGCATGGTTTATCCTACATGATGTCACATCATCATGCAAACAAACTCATCATATGGCTGCACAATATGTTGCCTTGTATTGTAAACCAGGTACTAATTAGCCCAATATTCATAAGGTAATGGAAATAACTACTCCAAATATATTGAATACCCATACTAATAAGTTTGGATAGTACCTGTTAGTTGCAAAACTACTTATATTATAGCCTCCGATTAATTTGATCCCTCCAGTAGGTTGTATAAACGGCTGGAAATATATCCTTTACTTAAATTACTATAGATAGACTGGAATTATATTCATTTCTCTACAAAATAGATCCAGTGGCAGGACCTTCAAATCAGAGTGAAATGAATATCCTTGGACTGACCACACTGCACCCAATAATTGAGAAGAACAGGACAGTTGTCCTCCATCAGCAACTTGCACACCCATAGACTTTGGCAACTGAGTTAACCCAGATAATGACACAGCCAACGCAGTATTGACAAAGGTATGTGAGCTCCCTAAATCAACCAATATCAACACCTCCCTGCCCTGTAGACTGCCAAGAAACCGCATAGTTTTGGGACCTTCCACACCAGAGACGGCAGCCACAGAAATGGCCAAAAACAACTGTTCAGAAGTATCCATTTCAGCTTCAGAATGAATAGGAGGATCAGTATGATCTTCTAACTGAAATAGATCCCACAGTTCCTGAAGGGCGTGGAGCTGCACGGTCTCTGGACAGACATGACCACGACTCCATTTCTCGGCGCATTTGACACAGAGGCCGCGAGCATGGCGATATGCTCGCAACGTGGACATCTTCTCATCATACTGAGGACCCTTGCCATTGTCCACAAGTTTCTTCTCAGAGTTGAACTGAATACCAGGCTTGGGAGGCAGCGGCAGCGGCAAAGGAGCCTTGGAATTGATTTTCGACGAAGAAAAGTATTCAGGCTTGCGATAGTCTTTCTTCTTGTCCTGCTCAGACACCTCCTCCTGCAAAAGGGCGAGCATACAAGCAGTATCGAGGTTGGGAGGGCGTTGTAAAAGTACTGCAGACCTTACATCATACTTTAAACCATCAATGAATCGCATTGTGTAGTAAAGAGGATCAGTGCGAGACTCATAAGCGGTTAACTGATCTACCAGCTCAGAGAACTTCTCGATGTAATCAGTTACACTACTCAGTTGCTTAATATGAAACAACTGACGAATCAGTAACTCATGATGGTCCTTTCCAAAGCGATCCATCATCAGTTTACAGAATTCATCCCAGGAAATAGACTTGAGACGCTTTTCTATGGACTGCAGCCAACGCCCGGGAGCAGGGGAAAAATGCATGGAAGCAACCTTAATCCACTTGGATGGAGGCACACTGTAAAGTTCAAAGAAATCCTCACTCCGACTCATCCACAACTTGGGGTTAT
The DNA here is from genome assembly GCA_037127165.1 of Alloteropsis angusta. Lineage (NCBI taxonomy): Eukaryota > Viridiplantae > Streptophyta > Magnoliopsida > Poales > Poaceae > Alloteropsis > Alloteropsis angusta. The sequence continues at coordinate 10,823 of JAZFNS010048487.1, read as the reverse complement.
CACCATCAAACATAGGGAAGTTAAGTTTAGGTAATCGACCCGGACCAAAATTCTCAAAACGATCACTAGTGTCCATGTGAATATGATTGGGTTGGGAACCGAAATGATGCGAAAAATTAGGCGGATCTGGTGACGTACCCTTGACCGAGGAATGTGTGTGGGTGAACATAGACCCATACACATTCTCCCGGTGGTGTGGATCGACGCGGTGCCCATCAGGGCGGACGACCGGGTTACCGGCAGATGGAGACACCGCGGTCGCCTAGGGCTTGGTGAAGATCCCCACGAAAGCAGAAGGGGGATGGTCGAGAACCACTCGATTCACCGTCTTGCGCAGCGCCCGACTTCAACGCGCAGATCCTCCATCGACGCATCCATCTTGGGCTTCCAGTCGTCGAAGACCTGGCAGCCGCCTCCATGGATTTGAAGCCGTCGCCGATGGACTTCTCGATGCCGTCGATGCGGTGGGTAAGAGAGGACTTGAGATCCTCCATGGACGAGGTCACGGTCTTGATCTCATCAAGGATAAGCTTGGTTTGGGGATCCATCGCACTGAGTTCCTTGCGGAATCGCGTGAAGTGATCATGGGCGATTTGGTGTGGCTCCAGGATGGGTGTCTCTGATACCAATTTGTTAGCACAAATTGGTAGGAAGGAGCAAGAAATTGGGGAGCAGGGATACGAGATCAGATATCAGCTTATAGAGTAGCAGATGAATGTTAGGAAGAGCAGATCGATTACAAGTTCATAGCTAGCTCTCCTCTCTGTTCTCCCTCTTTACATATAGCGGTGGCGCTACAGCTTGCGACCTACTTCACCCAGAGCCGGCCGGACGAGTGGGCATTCGCCTTCTTGGGCCGAGACAAGCGACGAGGCCCATTATCACCTTGTGCGCCAGAGTCAGCTGCTTGATCTGCTTGGTCGACGTGGCTGCTGACACCAACTTCTGGAAGCAGCCACCAGCGGAAGCATTACTGGTAGTTAATACTGATGTTGCCGTGCTCCGTGTTCGCAGTCTGAGGTAACGGAGCTCTAGCAAACCACCCAGGATCTTAAGGGCCTGCTCATCCATAGTATCCACATCTATGTTCAGGTGAGAGAGGCTACACAAGGGACCGATACATGACAGCAGCCTAGAAAACCTGGCATCTGGAATAAGCAAATGCCGGAGATGCCGTGGCCCGTGAGAGGACTGCTCCATCCCACGGATCTCATGGAGACTGCCTAGAGACTGCAGGAAGTCCGCCAGAATGTTGTCATCCAAGTCCTCTGTGGTAGTACGGAGCATCTTGAGTTCGTGCAGGTTGCCCAGATCCTTCACAAACTGCCTCCTGGCCTCGTCATTCTCACAAGGATCTATCTGCAGCTCCTACAGTGACGTCAACTTCCCTATTATCCCGTCCGGCGCCTTTATCCCAGCAGCACGCAGGCATACCATTTGTGTTAACATGCCAAGACTGGAAGGCAGTTCTCCTATCTCAGTTTCCACCAAGTCCAATATCTGTAGAAACTTGAGCTTTCCTATTTCTTCGCGGAGCTCGTGAATATCAAATGTATCTCGTATACCAAGGTACCTCAAATGCAGTAGGTTTCCAAGATTCTCAAGACCATGGGAATCTTCCCGAAATGTGCAATCCTCTAAAGCTAGCACACACAAGAGTTCGAACTTAGGATGCCTGCAGGTCCACTTATCAATACCACACAAGCAAGCAATAAATGACCTCACTTGTGGCAGCTCCACATTACAATAGTCTTGATGAGGAGTGAGATCAAGAGTTCTGTTTTTCTAGGCTAACCTGCGTGCTCTGCTTTCTGATAATGTGCCTTCGTCACTAATAATGCTTTCTTCATGTGACATGGAAAGTATGAGATCAAGGACCATATCATGGTTGCGACACCCACTTTCTGTAGGATTATAAATCTCCTCCTGGATCATGCTTCTGTTTATAAGGTCGTGGAAGTACTCCTCTCCAGCCTCAATCAAACCAATTCCTGGTTTTCTCTCAACGAAACCTTCAGCTACCCACTTTCCATATCAGGGACTCCTTATCAAAAATATAGTCTTCCGGAAATACACTTAGATACAACAAGCAGGACTTCAGATGACAAGGAAGATCATAGTAGCTAAGAGCCAATATATGCATTGTATTATCCATGTGTCTGTCATCCTTACTGCGATAGAAACAAGGAGAGTCACGCACCTCAATCCATTTTTCTTTTGATTTACCCAGTAATAAACTAGCCATCGTGATGATAGTCAGTGGTACACCACCACACTACTTCAGAATTGCATTAGATACCTCAGGCGGCTGATTATCAGGACATTTATCTTCACCACCAAATATTCTTGTATAAAATAACCTCTTGGAGTTGTCATCTGAAAGTGGTTGTAGCTTGTAAACCTCACCTTGGACTACTTCTGCTTTACGAGTAGTTGTGATGATTCTGCTTCCATTATTATCCTCAGGAAAAGCACAATCGATAGTTCCCCAAGTTTCTATCTCCCATATGTCAGCAATAACAATTAGGTACCTAGCCACATGACAGCGCATGATGAGCTCTGAGCTATTAAAAATCAGCTACATTTCTTACAGAAACATATGTAAACTTTAAACATAATAACTCAGATGTGTACGTCCATGGTATACCACAGAAAGTAGAGTGGCATTGCATAGGTCAATGCGAGAAAGGAAAATTCCGGTGTCCCAGCCTCCCAGACTATGCTTCAGTAATAAAATGACGTGACTAAAAAAGGAAGTCATGAGCCTATGAAAGGAATCGATGCTCGTGATAGCCTAAGATGGGGAGGGGGTGAATGAGGCTTTCTAAAAACTTAACCTACCACGAGACTCTAATTGCACAAATATAAACTAAGACATGCTATCTAGATGTGCAACTAAGTTTATCTTCTAGTGTTTGCACCCACCCAAAGAGTTTCGCAACCTAGAGCCAATCCTATCAAGATATACTCTAGAAAGGTAAAGGCACACAAGTTGCAAGTATGAAATGCGGAAGCTTAAGAGGGTTAGACGGATGCGAACTTAACACGAAGATTTATCCCGTGGTTCGGCTAATGCCTACTCCACGTTGGAGCTCCACAAAGGATGTGCTCCCGGTCACCAAGTCTTCTTCCCGGTCAACGCCTTGAGCTCGCCACAAAGGCTCCACAAGAGGGATGATGAGCAAGTCACCAAGACCTTGCTCTCATCAACCTACTCTCCCGGAGATATTGACGCCTCCTCCACTACGAAGCTTCTCCACCAAGGAAGGGGGTCTCCTCTTCCCGCACAACGTTGTCGTCGCTGCTCCAGACCAAGCCGGAGGATCGAAGACTTGCCGGCGAGTTAGCAAGATTCCAAGGGGCCGGCACACCGAGATTACAAGTGTTGGTTCACTGTTGGTTCACTCAAGAACCAAGCACAAGGCTAAATGCCTTGCCAACTCTCTCACTAAGCCTATCCTAGCTCTCTCACTCAATATGGATGATCTATGTAGCACAAATGGTTGCTTGGATGTCTTGTATGTGTAGATGAACTTCTCTTGGACTCCAGCACCTCAGAATGGCCAAATGGGGGTGATATATATAGCCCAAAGGGCTCAACCAGCCGTTGCTCAAAAGCTGCACGAAAACTGTGAACGCCGTATGTTCCGCCGTGTGCTTTTCCCCCATCAGCGGATAATACGCCGTGTGCTTTTCCAACAGTCGAATTCACTTTTTCAACGTCTCTTTGCACACGCCATATGCTTCTGAACTTGTACGCCGATGGACGGCGTCTCATACGCCATGCCTTTTCCTCCATCACCTCTTGACATCGTCTCTGTGTAACTTGTACGCCGTTAGTCCGCCGAGGGTCGGTGTATGATACGCCGTGTAGGGCATTCTGACCCTAACTTGAACTTGCTCATGCCTTGAGCGCCGTATCATCCACCCTTCATGCGCACAGTAACACCGGATCATACGCTGATGCCTTTCTCTTGAATTCCTTGAACGTCATACACTTCAAACTTGTACGCCGTGCATCGGCGTATCGTACGTCGTGTAGTGTCTTCACTGTTCTTCTTAACCAGTTACTGCACGCCGTATGCTTCTTGTTTGTACGCCGTAGGTCGACAGATTGTGTGCCGTGTACAAACTCCTATTCAATCAATTCAAGCCCTTTCCACGGTTTAGTATGCCAATATCATGTTTTGGATACTTGAAAATAAGACTATCTCTGGTTTTTTGCTATACTTTGGAATCATTCTTGGGAGGTAATTTCCTATGTAAATCACTTAACAAACAAGTTAGTCCTAAAGACTATGTTGTCATTCAATCACCAAAATCATAATATAATGGCACCTAGGGCCATTTTCCTTACAGCCTAGAGAATTGAGTGGGTGATGCCTATATTTACCTCTTATTTCTGAGGAAGTTCCAGAGTTCGCCCATGAGTAGATCTATGCTTTCTATTTGGTGGATGTTGTGATACACCTGTTTGTAGATGAAAAAGAGGATTTTCTTTAAAACATCCACCAATATGGGTCTCTGGCCAACCGAAACAAAAGCCCCGCAATCATATTCTGATTTAAGCTTGTCATACACTTCTTTGGCAAGAGTGCTCTTGCCCAATCCTCCAAATCCAACAATAGAAACTGTCTTCAACCTCTTGTTGGGCAGGTTGTTGGACAAAGACAGCATGGATATGAGCTCACTGCTTGACTTGTCGATGCCAACCAGCTGGTCCACCGTTTTATACATAAACTTGAGTCGAGGATCAACAATGTTCTTTGGTGCAGGATTGGCCACAACATTGTTGACTATGTAGTATGTGTTGGAGATATGCGAATTATTCTACCAGATTTTAATTCGAGGCATATTTCATAAGCAAAAGCTACTGCTATGTAAAACAAATAACCAGACATAAAACTCAAGAACGAGGACAGCAGGAACATCATAGATATAGCCAGCATATATGTAACACACATAATCATACGTTTTGCTGCACTATCACTTATCTATGGACGTACAGAATAGCGCTCCGTCCTCCTGTAGATTCGATGTAGAGGCAGTGCAGAACGAAGTCGATCAGCTTCGAGCGGTCGTGCAGTTGCGCTGCCTAGAAACCTTATTGCCGCCCCTCATGCAGGCTTCACGACGGCAAGGGCTCGGAGATACCGCTCCTCTCCTTCTCAGTGCACGCCAAAAAGAAGAGCCGGTAGTGGGGCGTGGGGTAAGGGAGTAGACGAGAGAGAGATGAGATGACGTGGGAGAGAGATGAGATGGCATGGTGACGTGTCGCCTTGTGGCGGTGACGTGTCGCCACGTGGCGGTGACGTGTCGCCACGTGGCGATGACGTGTTGCCACGTAGGACAAAACTGCTTTGGGATGGAGTCAGGGAGGTCAACTAAACGGTTTTGATAGTCCAAGGTACCAGAACACACGGTTTTCGAGTTCAGGGAGGAAACACAGATTCGGTCCAACATCCAGGGAGGCAAATTGAACTTTTTCCGATCAGGATAGACCGGCCCGGCCCACCCGCAAGTGCGCGATCAACGCCTGGGACCTCGCGACCAGTTCCAGCGGCAGCCGAGTCGTCGCCTCCGGGATCTCGCTGCCGCTTGACGTCCTGGTTCAAAATTTGAACCCATTGTAAGCCGGCCAGGGGAGGCCGCTGGAGCCGGGGATGAAGGGCTCGACCCAGGTCGCCTCCGTCCCAGAGAGGACCTTGCGCGCTCTAGCAGATCGCCAAAAGACAGCGCCGGTGAACGCCTCCGGGCCGGGAGAGGACCCTTCCAGGGTTTAGTCTGATCTCGCTGTTGAGCAATCTTGTGGATCATCCGGCTGGCTAGCAGCTTCTTGGTTATCCCTGCATCACAAGAAGAAGACCTCACCTCGGTTGTTAGTTCGGAGGCAAGGAGCAGCCTCTCCTCGGCGGTGATCACATCGTCCGCCGTGAACCCTTCTGCCAGCGCATCTCTGAGAAGTTTCTCCGGCGAGCTCGAAGATCCTGCGACCTCATCCTCGTCCTCCGAAGGCCAGAACCTAGAGCCCGACGGCCGGCGCCGCATTCCTGCTAGAGGATCCGCCGGCAGCCGCCGTGCCGGGGCGGAACGCCGCCACACAGTGGCTACCTCCCCTTCGGTCCCCCCGTCGCTCATCCGTTCGTTTCAGATTCAAATGGCCTGGATGTCGTTTTCTTTTATATATATATATATAGAAAAAGTAGGGCCTGTCCTACCAATCCGTTATGCACTGTCGTGTGAACCATCTGCACTTGCCCTAAAAAAAGATATGTGTCTGCACTGTGGTCGACGTTTCCATGCGAAACCGTAAAGCTTCTATCTGTTCTACTTATATCTATTATCTTAATAGAACTAGAGAGATGTCCCGCGCATTTGCGCGGCTAGTATATAGTATTCAAGTATCTATATATCTATTTTTGCATCTCATTGTTTTTCCTAAACTTATTTTTTCTTACCGTTGTCCTTGTTACACATTGTGCCACATTGTTGACAAAATAATTCAGGTATTGTCATAATATTTTTCTTTGTTAAAACTACTATTATCTTTGTTGCTTAATCTCTTATAAATATACTCTATATGTACATCTTTGTTTATTTTTATTTTGACTAAATAACTTTGATTGGAGTTATCTTTAAGTAATGGTAGAAGTTGCAGTTATCTTTATGTTTTTATAGTGTCAATGACTGGACAAATTTCATAGTAAAGGAAAAGGTATATATATTTTAGATAAAGCATGAGTATTTTGTTAATTCTTTCTTTACATAAGCAAATATTTTATTTTATTTCTTAAAAATAGTATTGAGGTATAGGTTAATTTTTATGTAATGACATTGGTGGATGATTTTCAAAAAATAAAGATATAGGGACGTTTTGGGATAGTTTTTATGTAATGACAATTGTAGATAATTTTTAAATAGTTACATGGGCATTTTAGGCTAATTTTTATGTAACGACAATTGTAATTTTTTCCTCCAATTAACGTGGGAATTTCTATGTCTTAAGAGTGAACGTAACTTTTCTAATGACATTGGTGGATGATTTTTAAAAATATATATGGATGTGTTAGGCTCTTTGATATGTAATGGCAGTGGTGGGTAATTTTTAAATAATTAAGGGGTATTTTTGGCTTAATTTTATGTAATGGCAGTGGTGGATAATTTTAATTTTTCTTATTTTCTCCAATTAATNAATTTCTAGGCCCTGAGAGCGAACGTGGAGGCTCCGTTTGTTGGCCAAATACTAAGATAATAGATCTCTACCTATTTCTAAAAAGAGGATTGCTTCTTCCTTTTTTTAGTCCGTCGTGACATGTGGGTCCAATTTGGTCTGTCAAACTCTAACCACAACTCCAACTCCCAACATTAGTTTCCGTATCGGGTTAGAGTACTAACTGAACCGTTAATCTTTACTAAGTTCGTGCCCGTGCGTTGCTACGGGAGCAAAACAAAATTATAGAAGACATAACATTTTAGCAACAAAATCATGTTTATTGAGATCACCAAATATAAGTGGCAAGACGCGCAGAGACATATTTTATAATTCATAGAAAATAATATGAATGGATTGGGTATGGGTTTAGTCTTCAGATCCAAATGAGCCAGATTAGCTTGAGCAAATAGAGGAAGCAAGAAGATCACCACCATCCATGCAACCCGTGCGGCAATGCGCCTCTGCTTCCCAAATACGTTAGCCTCTGTGAGCTGCCACCAGAAAACTCTGGTCAGAACAGCTGCTCTTTCACATTCCAAAGCATACAGGGACAATACTAATTAACATAAATAATCTGTGATTGAAATAAAAAAGCATATGTGAATTGACATAAATAATTTGTAGAGAACTCATCGACTTTGAAATAGGTAGAAAATCTCATGCTATCCATTAGAACACAGACAAACCTATTAGAATATGAATATATGATGTCAATCAATTCATTCCATTACAGCACAAACCACCCAGAATGCTAAAATGATTGTAAGAACAATGATGAACACATCACTGGGAGGATCATCTATATACCTTAAAATTCCTGCATATATATGAGCATAATAGTCCGCCAACCAAACAGCGCATAAAAAATAATCCACATTTGCAGAAGCAATGTAAGCTGGCACTACTCTGCACATTTTTTATTTGATCTAGAAATTCTGACTGCAAGTCAGCAAAACGCTACGAAGGCACACAAGCTGGCGCTATTACACTAACCCACGCTCCAGTTCTCGCCGTTCTCTAAAACTGCAATCCAAGTTCGGATGAGTTTAGAATATTACCCAGGAACTGGATATATCCAGTAAAGGAACATTTAGGAACAGATCCGGTGTCAAGCTTCAGCTCCTTCCTGACCTCATCACCTAGCTGACAGCGGTCCAAACCATTGTTATGTGTGTGTGGGGAACAAACTGACAAGCGACCAAGCATGTGAAAGGTGAAATTACCTCCCCTCTCTGATTGTCTGTGTACTCCCCAAGAGGGTCAAGGTTACTTCTCACAGTGCCCTCGGACATGGTAGGTTCTTGTGGAATGATGCTCAGTCTAGATCTCAGATCGTGCAGACCAATGGTGCAAATGTCAACGCCATCTATTAGTTTCTGGCCGATAGTCGGGTCCATGATACAGAAAAGGGCCTGTATGAGAGTTGATCTGTCACTTCCTGTTCTTACAACAATACCAGTCTTCAGGCCTCCAGGGAAGGTGATTGTAAGTCCCTTCATACAAATGGCAGCTGTGGGGTGTATTTCACCTGCATCAACCTAGAAGTTAAGGGTCTGTTCCACTTAACATAATTCCTCTGCACATCTATTTTCATCTGACTTGTTTAAAAGTAGTGATGTCATTACTATTTTCTTTTGCAAGCCCGATTTCTGTTAACTTATTAACAATTAAAAAATCATGTAGCTTCTTCAGAACACCATTATAATGCATAAAAAGAGGGCTTACATGAAGATCATTGAGCTGGATTTCTCCTTGAGATGGCCAGTTATGAGTCAACTTATCTTCTGATATGGAAAGAGGGGGCTCTGCAAGAATGCTCATATATTGCAGAATTCTCTCTACTGATGCAATCTTGTTCTCCAGAGTGCACATGCTCCAGACAACACATGCTTGGCGCATGTTCAAGTTAAGCCCATATGTGACTGCAAGACCAGCAATCCCTGAAAGTTGGATGCAATGTTAGTTACAAGCTCACTTCAACTCAGATCATAATCAACCATTGGGTGCAACAACAGAAACTGTTAAGAATTATTTTGATACCTAGATCGATGATACCATGCGGCAGATTGATCAAAAATATAATGTATACCAGAAAAAAAGCATTAATTACAACAAAGATCACAGAGGTGACTTGTCTATTTGGGTGCACAGAAAAACATCCTCTTCACAAATCTAAGATATCTCTGCTATCCTGGAGAAAGGAACCTAAAAAGTTTAATCTTGCTTATATAAAGCAATATGTTCATGCCCGTGCGTTACCATGGGAAAACAAATTTCTTTTAGCGCAAATAAGTAGATCACGAAAAAACATGTTCTGTGATCACCAAATATATTTTAGCGCAAATAAGTAGAGAATAAAGAAGACATTTTGTGATCAACATATATACCACGATTCACTGGTTTTAACCAAACCATTTTATCGTTCAAGTAGAATCAGGACACATGCACAAACAATATGATTCATCCTACACATAATTGACTTTTTTCCAAATCTTATATTGCACCATGCTAAAATTGAACCTTGCTTAAACTGTCTTATAAATATTGTGATATTGGCCACAGTGCATTGTCCAAACCATATATTGGTGGAACTCCACCAAATAAATCAAACCAAATAAGTCATATATTGCCAAAATTTTGAAGATTTAGACTAAAAGACACATGCTGAAATTTGGACTGTAGACTGAAATTAAACACCCCGGAACCAGCAACAGCTAAGACATATCAGATTACGACTCAAGGATGTGTACATAAACAACTAAACAAATCACTTTCACCCTTGAGAATTATAAATGTCAACCCAGATCAGATGTTTTTTATTTAAAATAAATTTAAAATATTTTTAGTGCAACAAAGAGATTGATAACTTGCAGCACCGAGAAACATGACCATACAGACATTTGATAACATTGGACCATGAGGACAACTTTGTCATGTGTTTCTTCTTACATTCTTGCATGTATAGAGCATCTATCAACATCCCCCTAGGACCTAACACAGGTAATATATACCCAGAGTCAAACCAATTACAGTATATATTCAAGCAATTACTTGAGAAATACAAGCATACAACAAACATTGACATAGAGATGGGCATCAGTTGGGCTGGATAGAGTACAACCCTTGAAGTGGTACTGAAAGATTATCAACTTGGTAAAAATAAGGAGATAACAACTTTTGTGTTGAAGTATCTGGGCAGTAGCTGCTTTTTCCCAAACTATAATGCCATCGTCGTCTTCAGTGAAAACAGACTACACAATGTGTCATAGTTAATTTTAAACTTCGGCTGAAAAAGAAAAGGCTCACCTTGTGGTGGAAGAAGTGATCATGTGTGCTCCTCTTCAAGTCCAGCACCTTGAGTGTTGCCTTTTTGTCCTGGAACTTGATGAAGCTGAAGCCAGTGAGGCAGTGTACCTCTGAGGTAGTGTCAATCGCAATTCAGTGAAGGGATGGTCGGACGGAGATGGATTAGAGGGACTTGCCTTGAGGGATCCAATAATTGGGGAATGGGGATCAGGGCTGCGGCCCTCAGAGGCAATTGATCCGGATCGCCCCTCCAAAAAGCTGTTGCCTGTTGTCCGGATCGGCCGGAGGAGGCGGCGGCTCCGTC
>JAZFNS010065334.1:0-14722 GCA_037127165.1 Alloteropsis angusta | reverse complement strand
AGGACCGACGGGAGCTCCGTGACCCATCTTGCTCGGAACTTCTCGAGACGCCTGAAGATTCGCGGTTTGAGCCCCTGCAGAATCATGCTGTTCGCCCTCTCGACCTACCCATTAGTTTGTGGATGGGCGACGGTAGCCCAGTCCACTCTGATGCCGTAATCGTCGCAAAAGTTGAGGAACTTCCTCCCCGTGAACTGGGTGCCGTTGTCCGTGATGATCGCGTTAGGAACGCCGAAACGGTAGACGATGTCGGTGAAGAACTGGACGACCTCCTCAGAGCGGATCTTCTTGATTGGTCTGGCCTCGATCCATTTGGTAAACTTGTCCACGGCGACGAGCAGGTGGGTGAACCCCCCGGGCACTTTCTTCAGAGGCCCGGCAAGATCCAGTCCCCATACTGCGAAGGGCCAGGTGACGGGGATGGTCTGAAGGGCCTGCGCCGGGAGGTGGGTTTGCCGTGCGTAGAATTGACAGCCGTCATTGGCGTCGGCTCCGGCGGTCGGCCAGTAGAAACCTTGCCGGAACACCTTCCCGACAAGGGTCCTTGAAGCGGCATGATGCCCGCAGACCCCTCCATGGACATCCTTCAGCAACTCTCGACCCTGGTCGGACGGTATGCAGCGCATAAGGATGCCAGAGGCGCTTCTCCTGTAGAGATCTCCCTCAATCAGGACGAAGGATTTGGCTCGGCGGATGATGCGTCGGGCATCGGTCTGGTCAGAAGGTAGCTTGCCGCTCACGATCCACTCTAGGATCGGGATCCTCCAGTCGGGGTCTTCAAGGTTGGTCTCTGATGCCTCGCCGATCTCCATGACTTCTGGCGCTTGCTCTGTTTCCACCGCTGGTGGGTTCGTCGGTTCGTCGGGAAGTCGGATGAAGGGCTCGTACTGGTCGTGGGCGAAGACGCCGTTCGGAACTGGCTTCCGGGCGGAGGCGGCTTTGGCAAGGGTATCGACCGCTTCGTTGTAGCGCCGTGGGACGTGGCGGAGCTCGAGGCCGTGGAACTTGTCCTCTAGATCTCGGACAGCTTGGCAATATGAGGCCATCTTGGGTNTCCTTCATCACCTGGTTGACCACCAACTCGGAGTCTCCTCGGACCTCGAGCCGACGGATCCCGAGATCGAGGGCGATGCGAAGCCCGCTGATGAGCGCTTCGTACTCGGCGACGTTGTTGGAGGCCGGGAAATGTAGTCGAACCATATATTCCATGCGCACGCTTAGGGGCGAGACGAAAACTAGGCCGACCCCAGCCCCTTCCTTCATGAGCGACCCATCGAAGTACATGATCCATGTCTCGTGCTCGATGCGGATTGGTGGGGTCTGTATCTCGGTCCACTCGGCGAGGAAATCGACGAGTGCTTGGGACTTGATGGCGCTGCAGGGTGCATACGAGATGTTCTGTCCCATCAGCTCCAGTGCCCATTTGGCGATCCTTCCTTCAGCTTCGGGGCTCCGAATGACTTTGCCGAGCGGGAACTTCAACACCACCGTGATGGGGTGCGCATCAAAATAGTGTCTGAGCTTGCGCTTGGCGATGAGGACTGCATAGATAAGCTTTTGGATCTGGGGGTACCTAATCTTTGTATTGGACAGCACCTCGCTGATAAAGTAGACCGGCCTGTGTACTTTCTGTATCTTCCCGGGTTCGTTGCGTTCTACCACAAGGGCGGCACTCACCACCTGCGTGGTAGCTGCTATGTACAACTACATGGGCTCCCCTTCTGCTGGGGCGGTCAGGACCGACGGTCTTCCGAGCAGCGACTTGAGCGCCTGGAGGGCCTCCTGTGCTTCTGGGCTGCAAGCAAAGTGCTTTGACTTTTTAAGCAAGCGATACTGGGGAAGGCTATGCTCACCGAGCCGCGCGATGAATCGGCTGAGCACGGCCAAACATCTGGTGACGCGCTGTACACCTTCAGGTTTTTGATTGGTCCCATGTTGGTTATGGCAGAAATCTTGTCGGGGTTGGCCTCAATGCCGCGTTCTGACATGACGAATCCGAGGAGCATTCCCCTCGGAACGCTGAAGACACACTTCTCTGGGTTGAGCTTCACCTGGTGCNTTCGAATACCGCGGCGAGGTCGGGCACCAGATCGCCGACTCGGCGGGATTTCACCACGATATCGTTGACGTAAGCCTCCACCAACTGGCCGATGAGGTCTCCAAAGACACGTCGCATGCATCTTTGAAGGTGGCGCCTGCATTTTTTAACCCGAAAGGCATGGAAGAATAGCAGAAAGCACTAAATGGGGTGATGAAGGATGTGGCGAGCTGGTCGGCTAGGCTCATCGCAATTTGGTGGTAGCCCGAGTAAGCGTCGAGAAAACAGAGGGTTTTGCACCCTGCGGTGGAGTCGACCACCTGATCGATGCGAGGGAGGGGGAAAGGGTCTTTGGGACACGCCTTGTTAAGGCCTGTGTAGTCAACGCACATTCTCTATTTCCCGTTCTTCTTTTTTACAAGGACCGGGTTGGCCAACCACTCGGGGTGGTGGACTTCCCTAATAAAGCCGGCGGTAAGGAGCTTTTTGAGCTCTTCCCCTATGGCCTTACATTTGTCTGCGTCGAACCGCCGCAACCTTTGTCGGACTGGCCGAGAGCCAGGCTTGATGGTGAGTTTGTGCTCGGCGACTTCCTTTGGAATCCCCGGCATGTCCAAGGCCTTCCACGCGAAAACATCGAGGTTTGCGCGCAGGAAGTCGACGAGTGCGCTTTCCTATTTGGGGTCGAGCGCCATCACAATACGAAGGGTGCGGCCGTCGTCGGCAACTGGAACCTCCTTGGCATCCTTGGCCGGTTCGAACGAGCACGTGGCCCGTTTGGACGTCTCGGGAATGTCAACGTTGGTCGGGGAAGGCTCTTTAGTGAACTTCTCGGACATGACGACAGCCTCGGTGAAACTGAAGCACTCGATGTCGCATTCGTAGGCGTGCTCGAACGATGTGCCCACCGTGATGACGCCCTGGGGCCCGGGAATCTTTAGCTTGAGGTAAGTGTAGTTCGGGATGGCCATGAACTTGGCGTAAGCTGGTCTTCCGAGTATGGCATAATATGTTCCCGAGAACCCAACTACCTCGAAAGTTAGGGTCTCCTTTCGGTAATTGCTCGGTGTCCCGAAGGTCACGGGCAGGTCGATCTGCCCGAGCGGGACTGCATCCGCCCCCGGGACGACACCGTGAAACGGCGTCGAGGAGGGGCGGAGTTGGGATCTCGGAATCCCCATGTCGTCGAGGGTTTCGGCATATAGGATGTTGAGGCCGCTTCCCCCGTCCATGAGCACCTTTTGTACGCGCTTCGTGCCGAACAGGGGGGCTACGACGAGCGGGCATCTCCCTAGGAGTGGAACGTGGTTGGGGTGGTCGGAACGGTCGAAGGTGATCGGGGTCTCCGACCACTTANGAGGGAGTTGCGTTCTCCACGTGATAGATCGCTCGTCTGGCGAGCTTCTCTTCTCGCCTGGTCGGCCGAGCCGATGATCCTCCGACAATCATTAGGACCGCTCCGTCTTCCTCCGGGTACCCATCTTCGTCGCCGTTCGTTCCCTTGGTCGGGGGTTCGGATGCTTTGGGGATTTTCTTTTTCAGGTTTCTTGCGAGGATGCTTTTCATGAGGTTGCAGTCCTTCAAAGCATGTTAGACGGGACCCTCATGGTTGGGGCAGGGCGCCTCGAGGAGCTTTTCGAAGTGGTTATTGGGCTGGTCCTGGCGGGGCTTGCTCGGCTTCCGCTCCGCTGCAGCCACCATGCTAGGATCGCGACGCCTTTTTTCCTTCTTCTTCTGGTGGATGGCCTGAGCGGACGCTCCCTCCTCGTCCACCATGGGCTGCTTGCCCTTGCTACGAGCCCGGTCAAGGGTCGCCGCAACTGCTTCCTCTCCATCGGCGTAGTCGGTGGCGATATCGAGTAGGTCGCGGATAGTTCGTGGCTTCCTTCGCCCCAGCTCGTGGATAAGGGTCTCGCGGGTTGTCCCAAACTGAAAGGCTGAAACCATGTCGGTGTCGGCGGTGTTGGGGAGCTCTGTGCACTGTTTGGAAAAGCGCCGGATGTAGTCGCGTAGGCTTTCTCCTGGTTTTTAGAGGCAGTTGCACAGGTCCCACGGATTGCCGGGCTTGGTGTATGTGCCCTGGAAGTTGCCGATGAAGGCATCGCGCAGTTGTGCCCAACTGTCGACCTTGCCATCAGGGAGGTGTTCGAGCCAANCGAGCCGAGTCGGCGAGGTAGAGAGGGAGAGTCTTGATGATGAAGTGGTCATCGTCCGCTCCCCCGCGTGACACGCTAGTCGGTAATCTTCCAGCCAGACGCTCGGATTCGTGTCGCCATCGTACTTGGGTACGGTGGTCGGCGCTCGGAACCGGGGCGGCATCCTGGCCCCAAGAACACGAGGACCGAAAGCCCGCGGCCCTCGGGGACCAGGGGTCGCGCTTCTGCTCCGGTCTTCGCCGCTATCGTAGGGCCCTCCGCGCCGTCGGCTATAAATGCGGCGCGACCGAGGCTCTCGATGCTCCTCTTTCCTTTGCACCTCTCTTTCCATGGCGGCGCGTCGCCGCCCTCTGAGAGTGTCGAGGGCGTCGCGGTTTTGTCTGAGGCGATGCCGGACGGGGACGCTTACGGTTACGTCCTCCTGACGGCGGCGTAGTTCGGAGGTGGCCTGTTGGTGGTGTACGGACGGCTCCTGACCGTGCAGTCATGAGGCTCGTTGTCGCGACACCGAGCTTTCTGCTTGTTGAACGGCCGCAGTCTCCAAGAGCGCATGAAGCTGTTGATAAAAGCGCTGGTCTTTTGGAGACACGGGCTCGGGTCGTCCCCGAAGCAAGGCGGCGGCCGCGGCCAGGTTCTGAGACGTGCGTCCAAAAACAGGTGCCTCGTCGTTCCCGTTGTTGTTCGCGTTGGCCGCTGCGGGTGCCTGTGTGTCCGGGTTCATGGGAGCGTCGTCGTTGATGATACGTTGATGCACCTCCCGCACACGCGCACGTGCAGGCGCTCCGCCCGTGTTTCTTCCGACCTTTTGGCGCAGCTGGCGTTCGTCGTCGATCTGCCGTCCAGCTTCCTCGAGTTCATGAAGCCTAGCACGCCGTGGGTCGACGACGGGGACCCCCCGAGGGGGAGTGCGCTGAGGTTGGCTTGACGACGAGTCTGTCGCCGTGCACCCGTCCTGGCCTGGCCCATGGCAGACGAAGCACTCCCGGGACGGGTCATGGGGTGCAGTGCAATATTTTTCCTCCGGTGGTTTCGACGTTGTCGGCTGGGCCCCAGCCTGCATGGTGGAAGTGTTACCTGCGGATAGCCCTGTCGTAGCCGGGGCGAGCGCTGGGTCGCGCGGCAAGTCGAGCTTCCCGTCCGGGTACATGGCGCTGTAGCACTCGAGAAACTCGTCCTAGGGAAGCTGGTCCTCTCCTCCAGCTTGGAGGGCTAGGTTGGTGACGGAGTAGGCGATGAGGCGGAAGTGCTCCTCGGTCGGTCGTTGCCCCAAAGCCACCGCTAAGTCTTCTCCGAGCATGTCGAAGACGTAGGCGGTGGCGGGCGTCGCGGCGCGAGGAGGCTTGATTTGTTCGCCGCAAGCCGCGGCCGGGTCGTTGTCGAGGACGGGTTCGAGGCACACAAAGCGGTCCCGACGATGGGCTCCACTGCTTCATCGTAGGTGAAGTCGAGGGAGCCGAAACGAAGATGCTCACCTGGCTCTAGCAGAGCGCCCTGTCGAGCCATCCGGTCCCCGGTGAGGTGAAGCGACACGCGATATGCCCCTACCTGGCGCGCCAACTGTCGGGGTTTGTTACCGCCGGCAAGTAATGTTTGTACGATCGCGTGTGAGGGCTCCGGATGGTGGCTTAGGGGACTCAGTCGATGTAAACTGGTTCGGGCCTCCAGAGAGTAGTACCCTACATCCAGTCGGTAATCCGAGTTCCTAAGTCCATGTTCGCAGTAGGGGTTACAAACTTAGTCGGGAGAGGGAGTCAAGTCCCAGGTCCCTGTGGTCAAGGGGTGAGCAAGTGATGGGTCTTTGACTATGTCTTGTTGTGTTGTGGTCGTCGTTGTCCCCCTCCCGGCGGCGAGCGCCCCGTTCCCTTTTATAGTTGTAAGGGAACGGATACATGGGGGTAAAACGGGGAGGAAAAAAAGGCTATAGGTGCTCCTACTCTTGTAAATATTATAAGTACCGGTAAGTACGATGGTGAACAGGTGCTGAAGTACTGCCGAGTCGCCTCGGCTTGGCTCGTCATTTCTGGAGTTGGTAGACGGTGCCCATCCGGAGTAGCCGGGCACAACAATCGGGCGGCCGGTCCGGTCTTCGTTTGACTGACGCTGTCGTCCTTGACCTGCCACGCATCGCGCCTGGTCTAGGAAGTACGGTTTGTGATTTGACTGGCGCTCCTGTTGGATTTGAGGGCGTCCACTGTAGTGACGTAGACTGGTCATGGCGCCCATCCTGTTCTGACAGGACCTGACGGAGCGAAGACTTCTTGCCAAGGTCCACTCGGGCGAGGCGGAAGTCACTCGGGCGAGGTGGAAGTTACTCGGGCGAGGCGGAAGTCACTCGGGCGATGCTTGGGTTGCTCGGGCGAGGCGGAAGTCACTCGGGCGAGGCAGAAATCGTCCATGTGCCTTGGTTTTGCCCCCCCCCCTAACTGTCCCCCACGACAGTGCCTCACGTCGAAGCCGTCAAAAGGGGGCTTTGAGGTTGGACAACTTCACGCCAGGGGAACAATGACGGCGCTCCTTCGATGCCTTTCGGACGTCGAAGGCAAAGCTGTCCAAGGAAGGCTTCCGAGAGCGTCACACACGAAGGACGCAGCGGAATAGCATTGTCACCGAAGGAGAACCTAAGACGAAGGCGTGCAAGCGAAGCCGTCTCGAGATAGGTCAAACATGTACAATTTAGTATGCGCATTCACACTAAGTGTTGTATGTTTACCTTTATGCCCTTAAATAGTTTGTATTGTTCAGTCTAAAGGTGATGCCTACTTTTCAAGGGTAGAAGCGGGTTGTAAAGTGCCCTTTGGTCTCCCTATAAAAGGAATGTCACCTCCCACGTGTAAAGGCCTGGTTCCTGGAGAATACTGTTGAAAGTGACTTTACATGCCTACTTTTTGCAACTTACTTCCTTGTCACACCCGGTTTTAAAGGCAAACCCAAGTACAAGTCATTTGTGCGCCAAGATCAAGTTTCACATGAATGACGATATCATTAGCGATATAAAAGACAGTGTACAATCAAAAATATATTAAATAACCTTAAATACACTCATACAGAGTGAACAACTAGCACTAGATCTTCAACACTTCACATACAGCTGACTGGGGGCACACATAAGCCTAGACATCTTCAGAATAATCCACCAAAACTCTTCCCTAAGCATGAGCTGCAGATATAACAAGGTTGAGTACACTTATGGTTGATACTCAGCAAGTGTAGAGTAAAAGCTGATGAAATGTAATGGCTTAATCAAGGAATAAGCTGGCTAATTAAATTGCTTAACCTCTTTAGTTGGTTAAATTTTAATTAAACAACAATATTACTAAAGTATAAGTTTATACCAACTCAATTAATTAATAATAACCATAATCACCAATGAATCTATTTAAAATCATATTTCATATATTAACCATGTGAGGGTCTAGGCCGCTCTTAACCGTGAGCACGACTGATATATCGGTTTATTAAAACACTCTATAGAAGTTGTATACTTTATCCACAATTTGTGTTCTCCTTGTCGCCCGGGTTTGCAAATTAGAGCCCTTAAACACTTTCTTTGGTGAGTGACGAGGGTTCACTACGAGGCCTTTATAAAGAATTTCCAAATGTGTGTGTGCTCCCTAACCATACGGGTTTACAGAAGACGAACCTTCTTTCACCCGCCTCTATGCTCACAAGCCTTACCGGTAGCAACCTTCCAAATGTGCAGTGCATCCACACAACAAGGGATCTTCTAATTAGTTAGCCAAGTTCAGAGCCATGTGACATTGGGGTTGCACTATTTTCTCAGATGGTTCTCTATGTTCCGATTAATTAAAGGTATTCTTGTATAACATGCACAAAATGGTGGAACATAGAATAGGATTCCAATTTAATTATCTTCAAGCTTTAATGTGATCCAAAACAGTATAGCAACTAGCAAATACTACCCAACAGAATATAACCTAGGTTTTCAAAGTAGGATCAATGAAGTCATCCTTAAAATAGATCTATCAATATTATAAGCTTGGAAGCATAGCAGATTTAAAGGAGTATATCATTCATAGTTATTAGGATAGAAGTGATCAATAATACACTTGTCTTAAATTCAGATAATAAATAATAGGACTTTGGGTCTTCACAAACCATTCTTGAATACTTCTCGACTCCTCTTAGAGCAGATGGCTTTGCTGTGCGTCCGTGCCTGCTAGGTCCGGCGCGCATGGCCACAACGTTGAGCTCAGTGGCGAATCTAGGATGATGATCTAGGGGGGCTCTTCTCTCTTTCCCTTCATTTTCTCCTCTCTTTCTTCTTCCTCCTTCCTTTTCCCCTTTTCTTCTTCCCTTGCTCCAATGGAGCTTCTAGGCGTAGGGGGGCTGGAGACCCCCAGCCCCCTTTAGATCCGCCCCTGGTTGAGCTGGCTGAGCGACAGCTGAAGGGGTGGCGGGGATGACCGGACACAGAGCTCAGTTTGGTTTTCCAGTGCTAGAAACTGTTCACAACTTTGACCACTAATTAAAGTTCAAAGAATTTTAGATATGAAATCAGCGCGTTGAGACTAACGAGGTGATATATCTTTCAAAGAAGAGGTTTTTTTTTCGAATAAGCATATATAGGTGGGGTTCGAAAAAAAGATATTTTCGAGTTGACATTTTATTTTTGAAATTTCCATAATTGTTTTCTTGTGCAAAAATAAATCTGAAAAAGTCTGGACTCGTTTTTAATGCACGAAAAATATCCAGAAACTCTCAAAAATCATGGGAAAAGTCCCAGAGAGATATTTGGACACGACAAACCCAAATAAATATTTGGGGCGCGTGGAAAGACTTTCTAGGAACCTTGAGAAAAAGATTTAGCTCTAGAAAAATAGGAATAAATTCCAAAAAATTATGAAACATTACGAGAGAGACCTATTTGATATCTAAACGCACTTAGAAAGCTAAACACTCAACTCAAGCAAATTCAAATTTGGATTTTGACAAACCCCATCCAAATTTAAAATGCCAACACAATAAACATTGCAACCAGCATGATGCAACAATACACTTTCTTTGTGACTATAATTATTTGATTGATATAAGTTTATTAGATCCTAGATAATTTAAATTAAATCCTATAAATTTATTTATGCTTTAAATAAATCCTATATAATTCAAAAAAATATTTCTACGATATCTTGTGATGAAAATTAGGGTGTTAAATTCTTGTCTTTGCTATTGTTTGTGACTACCCCTCACGTATCACAATAGTTCGGCGCCCACCGCGTGTCTAGGCGCGAAGTAAACCCACGAAACCCACGAATATCACCATGCCACCGAAAAAGCCACCAAAAGGCCAACCCGGCAACCGTCGAAGGGGCCGAGAATGAGCCTATCCAATCAAACCCAGAAGCCACACTCCTTATTACCAATGAGAACGAAGGAGTGACATTTGAAGACTATCATGACACTTAACTCACCAAAGAAGAGAAGCTGTGTAGAATTGAGGAAAGATTGTGACAAAGCCACGAAGAGAAGCAAAAGACGCTCAGAAGGAGCTTCAGCGTGAGCTTCAAGAGGAAGAAGAGTTGCAGCAGCAAGAATTGCTAACAATCCAACAACGCCTTTGTGAACTGAGATAGGCGAAACTAATGAGGACTAGCACCTCAAACGCGAGAGCTACTCAGCTTCGTCAGGGGCTTGAGAGAGCCAAAAAGCAAGTACAAGAGCTGCAGGCTCAATTGGCAAAGCCAGTCGTCGAACAAGTGGGGCAACATTACATCTCTATTTTGGGAACTGGCTTCCAGACCCTACACACTCACCCTATTGATGACACTTGTCCGCTCTCCAAGGCACTCCAACTGGCAGTATGGCCGCCTTCGTATAAACCAATTTCACTCCCAAGGTACAATGGTTATGAAGCAATTTCTCATGAGTTACGAAGCTACAATAGCTTCGGCAGGAGGAGATGATGTCGTCTTGGCAAAGTCCTTCATCATTGTCTGCGATGCCGCTACAATGAGTTGGTACACAAGGCTGCCTCAATTAACAGCTGGCACGAGTTAAGGCGAGAAATGATCAAAAACTTTTGCGTTATGACCGATCAAACTCTGTCATACGCAGAGCTAACAGTGCACTAGCAGCAGAAGGAGCCTCTCGAAGAATGCTTTCGTAGGTTTGTTACGCTGCGTGCACAGACACCTCACATACCAGACGAAGCCGCCAAGTATGCTGCCATCCGAGGGCTTTGTCCAGTCCCATTCGCCCAACACATCGCAAGGGAAGCACCAAACACCCTTACTTATTGTCGATCTGACAACGACAACAGAATGAGACTCGCTAGAGAATCCATCCTCAAAAACCAACCCGAAGCCCAAAATAGGTCAAACCAGATCAAACCAACCCACTACCAAAGAGACTCATCTCAATACATCATGAATGTTGGGAGTGACCAAAACCAAGAAACATTGTCTATTCAAACTCCTTCGATACCCTTCCAAACTCATGTGTTGCCTTACCAAACTCCCTTACCTACATTCCAAGCCAATTCATGTCACACCCAATTTTGTAAAGAAAACCGGATGCAGACTATATGTATGCCAGGATCAAGTTTCATTAGGGGTGGGCACATTTTAACTGAAAACCGATCACTGAACCGAACCGAACCGAAACCGAGCCGAACTGTCGGTTGTTCGGTGTTCGGGATCGGTGTCGGCTTTAGCTTTCGCGAGGTTCGGCGATCGGTTCCGGCTTCGGTTTGCATCTCCCACCGAACCGATCTACCGTAAAACCGAGCTTTAGCTGCTGCTTATTCGTACCTTTAGGCGGGAGCTCCTATGTATCTTGTGCAAGATTTTTAAGCAAATCATCTATAAAGCCCAATTGCAATGGTAGGAGGCCCAAATAGGAGGTAACTAGTATTTTTCCGTTCCACCACTGGTTTTTTGTTCCGCGCCCACCCGGAACGGAAATAATCTGAGCGCGCGCGCCAAGCGCAAAGTTCGGGTTGCCCGACTTTTTTTCAGGTTTCAAATGTTGGAAGNNNNTTTTTTACAGGATTGAAATGTTGGACAGGACAGTAAACAAATGTTGAAACATAACAGGATTTGCGTGCTTGACTTTTTTCGCAAATGTTGAAATTTGTGCTTGCATTTTACTTTTTGCTGGGAATGTGGTTCTAAGTGAGAAGCATAACGGGTGGGGAACCAACTCACAAATGAAGTTGCAAGTTGAAAATTTGAAAATGAACTTAAATTCTATCATCATATTTCGGAGCACAAACTCTAGGAAACATAATTAAGTTCTAATGTACTAGCATTTCCTTCGACAACTGATCTTCAACATCAACTCTTCAGTAAGCAGTTTAGCAACAACCTGTTAACAATGAAATAATGCTCCAAATTTAATCAAATTTTGAAATATTGTCATAAGAAATGTTGACATACTGTTATAAGAAATGTTGTGAGTAAAAACAAAAAAAGTAATTAGCAGAAATAATGTTGAAGATAAAACTAAAACAAAATGTTACAACCCTGTATTTAGGCATTCAATTGCATGACAACAACTAGATTAGCATCTCAATAAAATTGGAAGAAAACTTGTTGTACTTGTAGGACAACAATTGAAATAGAAGCTTCTGACGCAAAGGTAACAGATCAGCCTATCCAACAAAGTTATATTTGTTCAAGTAATATTCATGTAGAGGTAAATCTGCATGAGTCAAGTTATGAGACATACATTTGAAATTTTCTGGAAGCTCTTCCCATTGTAAGTCTGCATTAAGTGAAGTGCAAAGATACCCGAATCATCTGGCAAATGTAATGACAAAATGAGAACAAAACTATAGTGATATGAAAATGTAACTTCAAAGACAGCGAAAAAGAAACCTAAATATTTGTTTCGGAACCTAAAAAATTGTCATGATATAATAGAAATAATTATTAGTATTTGTTGAATTATCTTGGAGTAAATGTATTACAATGGAAAACACTTGTGCAAATATTTCACATTATTATCATTCTACTTCAACCATTTCTGGTGTAAGTATTAAAAATCGTGTATGCAATATTTCAACATTTATTTAATAAAATATTGACAACATTTAGAATGCATTATTACTTCAGCATTTTATGACAACCAACCCTAAGGAGCGAGTCAGTAGGTCGTCTATGGAAGAGGGTTCGGAGTTTTCCCCAAACCCACCAACATTTTCTGTACCCGTTAGGAAGGAGTTGCCACAAACAACCCCCAACCCTAACCAGGAAGTCAGTACTGCCTTCTATGGCAGGGGGTACACAGTCGTCCCTAACCAGTCAGTCGGTAGGGGTCTTCTATAGCAGGGGGTACGGAGTTTTCCCAAAACCCACCAACACCCTTTGTACCCGTTAGGAACCCCCAACCCTAACCAACTAGTCAGTAGGGCCTTATATGGCAGGGGGTACGGAGTCAACCCTAACCAGTCAGTCAGTATGGCCTTCTATGGCAGGGGATTCGTAGTTTTCCCCAAATACACCAACATTTTTTGTACCCGTTAGGAAGGAGTTGCCCCCCAACAACCCCCAACCCTAACCAGGAAGTCAGTACAACCTTCTATGGCAGGTGGTATGGAGTCGACCCTAACCAGTCAGTCGGTAGGGCCTTCTATGGCAGGGGATTCGTAGTTTTCCCCCAAACCCACCAACATCTTCTGTACCCGTTAGGAAGGAGTTGCCCTCCAACAACCCCTAACCCTAACTAGAAAGTCAGTACGGCCTTCTATGGCAGGTGGTACGGAGTCGGCCCTAACCAGTCTGCCAGTAGGGCCTTCTATGCCAGGGGGTTCATAGTTTTCCCCAAACCCACCAACATCTTCTGTATATGTTAGGAAGAGAGTTGCCCCCAATAACACCCAACCCTAACCAGGAAGTCAGTACGGCCTTCAATGGCAGGTGGTACGGAGTCGGCCCTAACCAGGCAGTCAGTACGGCCTTCTATGGCAGGGGGTTTGGAGTTTTCCCCAAACCCACCAACATCTTCTGTACCCGTTACGAAGGAGTTTCCCCCCAACAACCCCCAACCCTAACTAGGAAGTCACTACGGCCTTCTATGGCAGGGGGTTCTTCTGTCCTTCTAGAGCAATCTATGGCATGGACACTAGGTTCATCCTTGTACTTGTTGTACTTTATTATTTGTTATGAAAGAACATACAACATTTCTTTATAATTGGATCAACATTTGTGCATAGTTGAATCAACATTTTGTAAAACAATGGTCAACATTTTCTGTTTATATTGTGGAAATAATATAATGGGAATGTTGGAACACGATATCAACGATGTTGAAAGAACATACAACATTTCTTTATAAATGAATCAACATTTGTGCATAGTTGTATCAACATTTTGTAAAACAATGGTAAACATTTTCCGTGTATATTGTGGAAATAATATATTGGAAATGTTGGAACACAATATCAACAATGTTGAAAGAACATACAACATTTCCTTATAAATGATTCAACATTTGAGCATAGTTGGATAAACATTTTTGGAAATATTGGTCAACATTTTTTGTGTATAATGTGGTAATATTATATTGGGAATGTTGGAACACCATATCAACAATGTTGAGTTAGTGTAGTTCAAATGTTGGAACACATACTTCGTGACTTTCTGAAATAGGTAAAACAAATGTCCAAAGTCATGGTCTGAAATGTTATTCAATAAAATATTTAAGTGACACAGAAATAATTTTTATATGTTCGTTCACATAGTCAACACTCTAAAGCAGGCACCATTATGAACAAGATACCTATCCTAAAGTAATGCTCATTATAACTCATGTCTAACCAAAATTCAGAAAATAATATTCATGTAAAAGTTATTGCAATATATTGTATAACCTGAACTAATGTCTGAGGCAGGGCCTATCCAAGAAATTAAAAATTCAAAAAAAAGTGCACATATAATCAATTTTCATATTGATAGTATAGTATAAGAATTTATTTTTTGTGTGTGTCAAAATATTTGTACTTGACCATGCATGCTTTCTAATATGATTATTCCAAGTCAATTAAACTATGGCCATAAAAACAAAGTACTAACAGGAGCAACACAGATTCAATCAAAATGTTGAACCAACTAATGCTCATTTTAACAAATCATATTTCAGAAATCCAAAAAAGAACCATGAGTAACAAATCATATTTGCCTTCCTTATTTCAGAGTGTTGAACCAACTAATGCTCGGTTTTGCATTTTGCCCTGCACCGATCGGTTTCTGATTCCTGTACACCGAAGTTTTGGTGCAACGAAAAAACTGAATCGAATTGTCGGTTTAAACCGATTGCCCACCCCTAAGTTTCATACATATAGCGACTTCATTAGCAATATAAAAGACATTGTAATAAAAAATAGTATTAAATAACAATATTGCACTCACGGAAGCGATTAACTAGCAGCGGGTCTTCAACTCTTCACAGGCAGCTGATGACGGGGGGTTGCATAAGCCTAGAATTCAACACCAACTTTGGCACACTCGATAGCAACTTCCTCTTTCTGGATAATATTGGTTATAGCAAGGGTAAGTACATGTGACATGTA
>JAZFNS010048999.1:206-21784 GCA_037127165.1 Alloteropsis angusta | reverse complement strand
ACCTCCGTTTACCGTTTAGCGGCCGTTTAATCGGCCGTTTAGGCCGTTTAGGCGAACACTGGGTGCTGCGCACGAATCTTCATTTGTCCAGGGGCCTCTGTGCAAGTTTGCGAGTATAAGTTTAAATGTTGTTTTAAATCGGCTGAAACTTGTAAACATCATAGGAAAATAAATACAGCTCCTAAAATAGTGATACTTATTTTTTTAGAATTTTTATGAGGTGTTCTACCATAGAAAAATATAAACATGCTTACTACATTGTTGTAGATTTAATTGTGTATTTATCTTGTTCTAGCTTAATAAATGCACATTAAATTATGCAGTGCTCGAACAATTGTGAATCCAATTTTGTTGTGCTCCAGAGATTGTCTACTTTATAGATCTGTAGCTTGAACTCATGAATATTACTGTTTTACTGTCCTTGTATGTATTTGTTTAAATATTTTGCTGAAATCTTGTTAAATGCATAGTAAATAGAGGAAAAATGATAAAATTATTAAACCACTTGGATTAGTATTATATTCCTGTGTACAATCTAGGAAAAATATTTTTGGTAATTGTTGTACCAGTTTGCATACTGGTTGTGATTTAATGTGCCCTATGGTGCTTAAACTTGAAGAATTCATAATTAAATATGTACAAATGGTTCTTGAGCAAATCCAATTCATATGATCTTGTATTTGTGATTACTTGCTGTTAGGAATTTAATTTGTAATTGTTGCTCAACTTTATAGTATAACCTAGGTGTGCAATTACTAAGTTAGTGTGCTCTATGTGTGATTAATTAACCTCTTTAATTATTTCTTCATGTAGCTTGCTGTTTTTATTTCACTTGTGCAATGTCATGTTTGCTCTTACATTCTTCTTTCTCATGTGCATCATGAGCGGGTATGACTACAACAAGCGCAAGTCCAAGGACAAGGACAAGAAGAAGAAGAATAAATACACCGACCGTGAGAAGGAGGAGTACTGCAAGAAGGCCAAAGCGCGCGCCTTCATCGCCTCTCTCAGCGACGTTGACTCCGACACCGAGGACACCAATGACTCAAGCTCAAGTGAGGAGGACGACGATCGCAAGGGGAAGAAGAAGGACGCCAAGAACATCACCTGCCTCTGCTTCTACACCGGCAAGAACCACGGCGGGTACTGTGTCATGGCTCACGACGCCATTGACAAGAGGAACGGTGAGAACAGCGACTCCGAGCCAGAAACTGAGGTAAAAGCCTACTCGCGAGCAACTTGTTCTTGAGGTAGATGAACTCAATGACTGCTTGATCAACCAAGACAAATTGATCAAAAGAGCTGCTCGTGAACGATCCGAGCTGAAGGCTAAGCTTGAGAGTGCCTTGAATGAGATTGAAGTTCTTAAATCTGCACCTCTTGTTTCTGATGTTCCTGATTGTGATGAATGTGATGTACACGTGTCTAGTCTAGCTTCTTTGAGGTCTAAGCATGCTACTCTTGTTTATGAGCTTGATTCGACTAAGGCTGCTTTGGCTGAGGTTAGGTCTAGGCCTGTGCTGCTTGGTGCTTGCAAGTCATGTCCTGCTTTACAGAGTCAGTTTGATGATGCATGTTCTAGGATTAAGGACCTTGAGAAATCTGAGTCAATTTCCAAATCTAAAGTTGCTGAATGTGATGTTTGTCTTGCACTTGTTGAGAACTGCATGAGCTAAAACTTGCTAAGCAAACTGCTGATGATGAGAATACCTACTTGCGCACAGTACTCAGTTGGGTATCAAGTAGGGAACCTCAGTTGGACATGATGATTCAGCAGTTCAAGAGAGCTGATGGGTTTGGAGTTGGGAGTGTGGTTGAAAATTGTAAGTTCAATTGGCTGTATGAGAAGGTTGGTGAGTGCAGTGGTGAGAGACAGAGTGAGAAACCAGCAACATCCACCACACCTAAACCACCTAAGCCGAGTCAAGAGCAAACTACCCAAAAATGTGAGGAAAATCCCAAGGATGGAGTGTTTGTCGAGCCACAAAAACAACCACCTAAGAGAGCCATCTGGGTGGAGAAACCCAACCACCTCAGAAACAAGCTTGATACACTTTCAGATCTTGCCACGAAGTTTCCTCCACCAAAACCCAAAGCCAAACCACAAACCCGAGTGAACCCTCAACCAAGAGTGAACCCCCAGCCTCATGCAAACCCACAGCCAAGAGCTCACCCTCAGCTAGAGAGACGTGTGAGGTACCACTGTGAGTTCTGCCACCGGGAGGGTCACCTTGAGGAGTTCTGCTTTCAGAGGAAGAAAGCTTTGAGGCGTGAGAGTCAGTGGAGCAACCCGGACATCTACCACCCTTCTCATGGTGTACATGCGCCAAGACTAGCTCCTCCGCCTCGTCGGGCTCGTGGCGAGCGTGTGTTTGCCAGGCGTGCTCCTAGTCATGATCAATATGACTTAGGACAACACAGCTTTGGCTTTGAGTCACAGAGGTACAGCGGACCACGTTTTCCCCCTCGTGGTAATCGCCGTCCTCCGATGAGACGTGATTGTGTGGATTTCGCTAACCCCACTTTTTAGCAAATGGCTCGACACTGATACTCTTCTTATTTCACTAACCCCAGTGTTGAGGCATTTGCTCATCCTCTCATTTTCCATTAAGCAGGTCGGAGGCCTGGAGAACACATGGATCATCGACTCCGGTTGCTCTCGTCACATGACCGGAGATCATAGATGGTTCTCCAGCCTCACCCCGGTGATGACCAAGGAGTACATCACTTTCGGGGATAACAACAAAGGTCCATGTGTTCTTGTCAGAAGGGGCCATCAAGGTGAGCGAAAATTTCATGCGCAAGCGGGTTGCTCTTGTTGACTCTCTTGGTTTCAATCTGCTTTCGGTTTCGCAACTCCTTGACGATGACTTTGAGGTTCGCTTCAAGCGAGGAGCCTCTCGGATTTTAGACTCTCGAGGTGATCTTGTGTGTATGATCATTCCCGAGGGTCAAGTCTTTCGAGCTGATTTCTCCAAGTCTTTTGGTCTCTCGCGTTGTCTCGTTGCTGGTTCTTCGTCAGAGATTTGGAGATGGCATAGGCATTTGGGTCATTTGAGCTTTGATTTGCTCTCCCGCTCGAGTGCTCTTGACCTGGTCCGAGGATTGCCAATACTCAAGTTTGAGAAAGATCATGTTTGTGCGCCTTGTCGCCATGGCAAGATGGTCGATGTTTCTCACCCACCTGTGAACCAGGTGATGACTGACCATCCAGGGGATCTGTTGCATATGGATACTGTTGGTCCAGCTCGCGTTTGTTCAGTTGGTGGGAAGTGGTATGTCCTTGTTGTGGTTGACTATTTCTCGAGATACTCTTGGGTCTTCTTCATGCAGTCTAAGGAGGAGGCATTTCCTTTTGTTTGAGATTTGATCTTGAGGTTGAAGAATGAGCACCCACATGATGCCATGAGAGCTATTCGTAGTGATAATGGCACAGAATTCAAAAACGCTCGTCTTGATGCCTTTTGTCGTGATCATGGTCTTGAACACCAATTTTCTTCGCCTTATGTCCCTCCTCAGAATGGTGTTGTTGAGCAGAAGAATCGGACCCTTATTGAGATGGCTAGGACGATGCTCGATGAGCATAGGACTCCTAGAAAGTATTGGGCCGAGGCCGTCAACACAGCTTGCTATATTTCAAATCTGATTTTCTTGCACGCTTTCTTGAAGAAGACTTCCTATGAGCTAATGCATCACCGAACCCCTAAGGTGAGTCACTTTAAGGCATTTGGTTGCAAATGTTTCATCCACAAACGAGGTAATTTGGACAAATTTGAATCTAGATCCACAGATGGTATATTTCGTCGTTATGCCACTCATAGTCGTGCTTATCGTGCTCTTAACCTTGAAACTAACCGGATTGTGGAAACTTGTGAAATTACCTTCGATGAAGCTATGCCTTGCACAACCCCTATTTTTGAGCTTGCAGGTGAGCATGAATTGGGGCAAAGCATCTTTGAGGATGAAGAAGAGCTTGTAGGTGGTGGTGATGATGAAGATGAAGAAGTGATCGATCATGTCCCAGCTGCAGCACCTGTTCCTTCTACTTCCACTACATCAGTTGATGGTCTAGCTACTACTTCCACTATTTCATGCCATCAATTTGAACCACTACATGATCAAGCTGTAGATGAAGGTCAGGAGGATCCAGCAGCAGTTGAGGAGGAGGCGACTTCAGAGCGTGAGGCTCCACGGCACATTCAGCGTTGTCATCCACCTCAACAGATCATTGGTAACTTGCATGAATGCACCACTAGGCACAACTCTAGAAACATCTCACACTTTGCACATTCTGCATTTGTTGCCTCCTTTGAACCCCGAGATGTTGGACATGCTCTATCTGATGCAAATTGGGTCAATGCCATGCATGAGGAGTTGGAAAACTTTGAGAGAAACCGGGTTTGTGTCTTAGTTGAACCTCCACCAAACTGCCATCCTATAGGAACCAAATGGGGTTTTAAAAACAAACAAGTAGAGGATGGGTTGGTTGTGAGAAACAAAGCGAGGTTGGGTGCCCAAGGTTTCAGCTAGAAAGAAGGAATAGACTATGAGGAAACCTTTGCTCCTGTTGCCCGTTTGGAAGCCATTAGAATCCTTTTAGCCTTTGCAGCCTCCAAGGGTTTTAAGCTTTACCAGATGGATGTCAAGAGTGCCTTCCTAAATGGGTTGATCGAGGAAGAAGTGTATGTGAGGCAACCCCCGGGTTTCGAGAATCCCAAGTACCCAAGCCGAGTGTTCAAGCTCCAGAAAGCTCTTTATGGGCTAAAACAAGCACCTCGTGCCTGGTATGCTAGGTTGAAAACTTTTTTGCTTGGGAATGGGTTTGAGATGGGTTCTGTTGATAAAAGTCTTTTTCTTCTTAGACAAGGCAAAGACTCTTTAATTGTTCAGATATACGTGGATGATATCATCTTCGGTTGTTCTTCTCATGCTCTTGTTGCAAAGTTTGTAGATACTATGAGCAGGGAGTTTGAGATGTCGATGATGGGAGAGTTGACCTTCTTCCTTAGGCTTCAAATCAAACAAAGCAAGGAAAGGACCTTTGTGCATCAAGTCAAGTACACAAAGGACGTGCTGAGGAAGTTTGACATGGCTCATGCCAAGCCATTGTCGACTCCCATGGCAACGATGACGGCCTTGGATGCGGATGAAGATGGAGAACCGGTGGACCAGAAGGAGTACTGTAGCATGATCGGCTCCCTCTTGTACCTGACAGCTACGAGGCCAGACATACACTTAGCCGTGTGTCTGTGCGCTCGTTTTCAGGCTTCACCAAGAACATCTCATCGCCAAGTGGTGAAGAGAATCATGAGGTACCTGCTTTTCACTCCTGAGTTTGGTTTGTGGTACTCTGCATCCTCCACACTCACACTTCGCGGTTATTCCGATGCGGATTTCACTGGGTGTCGGTTGGATCGCAAGTCCACTTATGGTACCTGTCAGTTTCTTGGTTCTTCTCTTGTGTCTTGGTCTTCTCGCAATCAATCCAATGTTGCCCAATCCACTACAGAAGCTGAACATGTTGCCGCTGCTGCTTGCTGCTCCCAGTTGCTTTGGATGATAACTACCTTGAGAGATTATGGCTTAGATTTCATGCGAGTGCCTCTGCTTTGCGACAGCACCAGTCCCATAAGTGTAGCCAAAAATCCTGTTCTCCACTCTAAGACCAAACATATCGATGTGCGCTTTCACTTCTTGCGCGATCACTTTGAGAAAGGAGACATAGACCTGCGCCATATTGACACGAAAAACCAGCTTGCAGACATCTTTACCAAACCTCTTGACCAAACCTAGTTTATTACCTGCTTGCGAGGGGAATTGGGTGTCTGTTTCCGTTTTAGTGGAGGGAAGCTTTTAGTTATGTATAGTTGTTTTGCTTTCTTTTGTAGCTCAGTTTTTGTTTTGCTTTGATTATGTATCATTTTCATCATGCATCGCATCATGTACTATATTACATTTTGAGCTTCAGTTGTATGGCGTCTAGAATCAAACCATGCTCTTGATAGTGTTGCTCTCGTGTTGTACATGATGTTGCTTCAGAACATCTTTATGCTCTCATTGCTCTAGTGCCATAACTTGATTTGAGCTAAACACTATTTTCTGATTAACTTGTGAACTTGTATAATAACCTGCTAAAAACAAGGTTCACCGCAATGAGATGGCTACTAGCATGTGTAGGATATATGAGATGGCTGCATTCAGGTTGGCCTACACATAGCTCCGCCACTGATTGCAACAGGAATCCTGATGTACATGCAATAGCATGTACCTATTGCAATGACTTTTTAGGTTGAAAAACCTTATTTGGCATTGTAATTATGAGTTATTTATTGCAACGAGAAACCTAAATAAATGCAATATGGCGTTTCTATTGCAACGTTTTTTTGGTGTTGCTATAAACTACTACCACGTTAGATGGGTCTCCGCCCAAATCTCGTCTGGCGCCCTCTTCTACGCGTGCGCGGCGGCGGCAGTCGGCCGGCCCATCGTTGTCAGGAACTCGAGGGAGAGCAGAAACGAAAATTGGAAACAACAAGAGGAATAGGCAAATCAGATAGGAAGCGGGCAGTGAAATTAACTGGAGCTGCAAGTTTCAGTGATTACAGACCAGGGAGATCGCCAGGGAGATGACCAAGCCACTACCAGCTAATCCTACTAGGGTTCATACCCCATTCTTCTTTCTTAGTTCTCAAGACAGAAAGGCCGCAGCTTAAAGCAGAGCTGGGCGACGAGTAAAACAACAAAAGTTACATTAACGCTAGTTACTATTTTACCGTCTGACGACGGTTACTTGGTTAACTACTGAAGTGAATCCCCCACAGCCGTTGGATGCTCATCTTCCGCTGAGGAGAACTCGACGAAGCGGTAAGGTATACTGCCGACTTCACTGATGTCTGAAGACTCTGAATCATGGTTACCTGACAATGCCTCCCCCTTGGCATCCTTGCCCTCAAGGATTAAAAGATGGAAATACCTTCTTGATGAATGATGTATCCTCCCAAGTAGCAGCAGTTTGAGGCAGATTAACCCAATGGATGAGCCACTATACCACAGGTTCATTGTTGCGAGGAATCAACCGACGTTGGAGTACTGCTGCTGGTGCCACCTTTATAGTCCCCTTGTCATCAATCAGAGGAAGATCCTGACTTGGAACAGCTGATTGACCAAGATGTTTCTTCAACTGACTGACATGAAAAACATCATGCAATGTGCATCCAGTAGGTAGAAGCAATTTGTAGGCAACCTTCCCAATTTTATGTAATACCCTAAATGGGCCATAGAATTTGGAGTGTAACTTCACTGATTTATGTGTACTAAGTGATGTATGTCGATACGGTTGTATTTTCAAATATACCATATCTCCAACTTCAAATGATCTTTCAGATCTGTGTTTGTCATCTTGTGTTTTGATTCTGGTCTGAGCCTTGATAAGATTATCTCTTATAACTTGAGTAGCAACTTCCCTGTTTCTCCATTGTTCATTCTCAGACAATGCAAGACAATCTGGCATGATGTCTTGAGCAACTTGAGGTGGAGGAAACCCATATAGTGCTTGGAATGGAGTGATCTGTATTGATGTATGGTATGAGGTGTTGTACCACCATTCTGCCAATGAAAGCCAATGATGCCATCTTGTTGGGCTGTTGAAACACATGCATCTCAAATAATTCTCTAAGCACTGGTTGACTCTTTCTGTTTGGCCATCAGACTGGGGATGGTAGGCTGTTGTTAAATTCAGTTGAACACCTAAGGCCTTGAACAATGATTGCCACACAACACTGGTGAAGATTGGGTCCCTATCAGTAACAATGACTTTAGGTAACCCATGATGCTTAAAGATGTTATCAAGGAACAGATTGACAACATCTTGAGCAGTGTAAGGATGACAGAGTGAAACAAAATGTGCATATTTAGTCAGCCTATCAACCACCACCAATATCACATCCTTCCCCTGGGATTTTGGCAAGCCCTCTATGAAATCCATAGAAATGTGACTCCAAGCCATATCTGGGATTGGAAACTGTTCCAAAAGGCCTGGATAGGGAACATGCTCACTCTTGTTTTTCTGACAGACTGGGCAAATCTTGACATACTCTTTGACTTGTTGATTCACATTAGGCCAATAGAAAACTAGCTTGAGCCTCTGGTATGTAGCTCTTTCCCCTGAGTGGCCACCTAAAGCTGATTTGTGAAAATT
Source organism: Alloteropsis angusta (assembly GCA_037127165.1). Taxonomy (NCBI): domain Eukaryota; kingdom Viridiplantae; phylum Streptophyta; class Magnoliopsida; order Poales; family Poaceae; genus Alloteropsis; species Alloteropsis angusta. The sequence goes on along the minus strand of JAZFNS010048999.1, from coordinate 13,587 downwards.
ATCCAGTAATTGAGTTCTCAATGTGCCACTGGACCCAATGAGGAGTCTTCCTTTATATCTAAGAAGCCCATTTGAATATGTAAAGTTGGGGACTGCAGCTGAATCCACACTCAATTTAGTGATGAGGTCCAAACATTTGTTGCCCTGATTATAAGAAGTGACCACCTGTTCAATCCACAGAGGTACTGCCACAGAAAGTGCCATAGTTTCAGTTGCATGAGATGTTCTAGACAGAGCATCTACTGCCCTGTTTTCCTGACCCTTCTTGTACTCGACAGTGTAATTAAAGCCCAACAACTCAATTAGGAGCTTGTACTGTACACCTTCCACTAGTCTTTGTTCATGTATATATTTGAGGCTTTGTTGATCTATTCTAATCACCAGGGATGAACTTGCAAAAATATTGTTTCCATTTTTTTATAGCTTCAAGGATGGCCATTGCTTCCTTCTCATATGTTGAAGCAGTTGCTGCCTTTGGTCCCAAAGACTTGCTCATAGAAGATATTGGTCTGCCATGTTGCATGAGTGCAGCCCCTATGCCATTGCCACTGGCATCAGTCTCAAGAATGAAAGGTGCACTAAAGTCAGGAAGGGCTAAAACAGGGGGTGTGGACATAATGGCTTTTAATTGCTGAAATGCTTTTTGTTGAGGCTCAAACCAAATAAATGAATTATTCTTCAAAGCATCAAATAGTGGTCTACAGATAATACCATATCCCTTAATAAATCTTCTATAGTATCCAGCTAGGCCTAAAAAGGATCTTAGCTCAGAGATTGTTGTTGGACAAGGCCAATTTTGGATAATAGAGATCTTTATGGGGTCTGTTGCCACTCCTGCCCCATTGATAATGTGTCCCAAATATTCTACCTTAGGTTGGGCAAAAGAACATTTTGTAAGCTTGGCAAAAAGTTTGTGCTGCCTCAAAACTAAGAGTACTGATCTCAAGTGATCAATGTGGTCTTCCATTGTAGTGCTGTAGATAAGTATGTCATCAAAGAAAACCAAGGCAAATTTTCTTAAGATCTCAGCTAGTATTATGTTCATTAAAGTTTGGAATGTAGCAGGTGCATTGGAGAGCCCAAAAGGCATAACTACATATTCATAGTGGCCCAAATGGGTGGTAAATGCTGTCTTGTGGATGTCTTCCTCTCTCATTCTGATCTGATGGTATCCAGACCTTAGATCTATCTTAGAAAAAATTTTAGCACCATGTAGCTCATCCAACAAGTCCTCAATGATAGGGATTGGGTACTTGTTTTTCATTGTGTTGGAATTCAACTGTCTATAATCCACACATAACCTCCATGTGCCATCTTTTTTCTTGACTAAAATAACTGGAGATGAGTAAGGGCTCATGCTAGGTGCTGAATCAGTTGTTCCATAGCATTTTTCTGATGGTATGGCAGTCTATAAGCTCTTTGGTTGACTATTTTTGTAGTGTCCAGAAGTGGTATGGTGTGATCCACTGATCTTGGAGGAGGAAGGTATGTAGGTTCCATGATAACATCTTCAAATTCTTTGAGAACAGCATTGATTTGGGGTGGTGGTGCTTGCAGTGTTGATGATGTTGTAGTGTCTGCATTGTTGAGCACTATAACTGCACCTATTGCTTTCTTCTTAAGGAGTTGGAACAGCTTTTTGGGACCAATGACCATTGTACTGTCTGACAGTGTCTCATCAACAAATGTGACAATATGTTGACCATTCTTGGTGATTGAGAATTCCCTGGTCCTAAGATTTAGCCCAACAAGACTGTGTGTATAGATCCAATCAGCTCCTAAAATGACATCATATCCTTGAACTTCGAGTAGCCTGAAATCAGAACTGAATTCCTCTCCCTGGATAGAATAAGAACAAGATAAGCAAGCTGATTGAATGGACATATTTGTGCCATTAGCTGCTGCCACTGTTACTTCTGGCACTGAAGAGATATGGCAGTGAGCTTTGACTGCAAATTTAGAGCTAATAAAAGAGACATCACTACCACTGTCCACAAGGGCAATTGCCATTTTAGAACCAATTTTTATCCTGAGTGTGAAAGTATTTGCAAGAGTAGAAGTGCCTTGCAAGGCATGCATAGATATGTTGACAGTAGGATGTGGAGTAGCATCATAGTACTCCTCAGTTTCCAGTGGGGTTGCATCTTCAATTACTGCCACCTCTTCTTTACCCTCAGCATTTTCTACCAGAATTACTGAGAAATTTTGTTTACCCATGCAGACCTTAGCATGGCCTGGAATCCAAGGCTCTCTGCATTTAAAACATTTACCTGCAGCCCTTAACTCAGCAATTGTGCTAGGGTGCAATTCCTTAGTGTCAGCAGGTTTTGGCTCTCTGTTCCAAACTTTTGGCTTGTTGGGAAAGGGGTTACTTCTTGGGCGGTGGGGAAGCTTGCTCCAACCTTTTTGCCAGCCAATAAGCAGTGGTTAGAGAATTTGGATTGTTGCATTGAACATAAGGTTGAATATGATCTTTGAGACCAGAGACAAAACTGGAAACAAAGTAGTCCTCTCTCAAGGATGGATTGGTCCTTTGACTAAGCCCATAAGTTCTTCAAACTTGTCCACATAAGAAGTAATGGAGTCAGTTTGTCTGAGACTATGAAATTGACCAACAATTTCAAATGTAGAAGTCTCATTAAACCTATCTCCCAGCAGTCTGCAAAATTGATGCCAAGGTAAAGAGTTTGGTGTGCATCCCAAGCCTCTCCACCAATATTCTGCTCTGCCTTGGATATAAAGCACTGCAATTCTGACCCTGTCTTCATTTGCAATACCCACAAGTTCAAAATATTTTTCAGCTTTTCGGATCCATCCATCTGGGTCAATGCCATCAAATTCAGGAAAATTGAGTTTGGGTCCCCTAGCTATGGCCTTGTGCTCATGAGAGAAATGGTGATTGTTGTCATGATGACCCCCTTGTTGCTGATTTTGATGATGGAATCTAAGTGATTGCAGTTCAGCCTCTGCTCTGAAGTCTTTTTGAGCTATTGCATTGAATTGCTCCAATTCCCTTTCAGTCCATGGACAGCCAATACCCTCTGGGTGTACTGGTTTGTTGTCCTGTTGGGACTGTCCAATTGCCTGTCCCATTTGAGAAGACTCAGCCCCTTGAGCATTGCCCACCTCCACTCTTCTCATATTTGGTGGTATGTAGAACTGTCGTTGAGCAACGTTTGTAGATGGTGCATGTTGAGATCTAAATGTTTGGTGAGTTACCTTTAGTTCAGGCTTTGCATCAGAAGGATTGGTTGGACGAGATGGCTTTACTGAAGATCCCTTGTCTTCCACTGGGGTGATGACAGTATCTCCAAGCTTCTGGGATAACAGGCTCGTCAGGCTGTCCAACTTGGTGAAAATAGCTTCATTGCAATCCTCTTGTTTCTTCATGAACTGATCGAGGGTTCTGCGAATACCATCCACTTCCACTACAGTTGCAAACTCAGAAGGTGTGTTGTTCTCCACCACATTCACCATGTTCAATGCTTGAAGAGTTCGGTTTGAGTTTCCTCTCCCCAATTAGACTCTCAAGCGAACGCCGCCGCCTAGGTTGCGGATTTGGATCCGGAATTTTACGCAAGGACTTGCCCTGCAACCCTCACCAAAGAGCAACCAACTTCCAACGCCACCGCAAGTTCAATTCCAGCCAGCACTCGGAATTTTACACCAAGACAACGCCTGGCAACCCTAGCTGCTGTGAATCAACTGCAATTTGAGGGGGAAAATTGGGTGGTTTCTTCGATCTTGGGTGGGAGGGTGGGATTTGACGCGGGTAAGACGCAACCACCAATCCACCACGCCGATCGGACAAAGATCGAAGAACTGGCTCTAGATTAATTTAGAGAAAAAACCAAGGAATCGCTCGCTCCGATACCGATTTGTCAGGAACTCGAGGGAGAGCAGAAACGAAAATTGGAAACAACAAGAGGAATAGGCAAATCAGATGGGAAGCGGGCAGTGAAATTAACTGGAGCTGCAAGTTTCAGTGATTGCAGACCAGGGAGATCGCTAGGGAGACGACCAAGCCACTACCAGCTAATCCTACTAGGGTTCATACCCCATTCTTCTTTCTTAGTTCTCAAGACAGAAAGGCCGCAGCTTAAAGCAGAGCTGGGCGACAAGTAAAACAACAAAAGTTACATTAACGCTAGTTACTATTTTACTGTCTGACAACGGTTACTTGGTTAACTACTGAAGTGAATCCCCCACAGGCCACAGCCGTTGGATGCTCATCTTCCGCTGAGGAGAACTCGACGAAGCGGTAAGGTATACTGCCGACTTCACTGATGTCTGAAGACTCTGAATCATGGTTACCTGACAATCGTGCGTCGTGCCACTGACGCGCCGCGCCCTCTTGCCCTTCCGTGCGTGCGCGGCGGCGACCGTCGGCCCGTCGCGACTCGCTTTGCCGACTCGCGCATCGCGCCGTCAGCCGTACCCGAGACGAGAGGCCGACGCGAGCTGCTCCTCCGCAACGCCACCTGCGGCCATCACCTGCCGCGACACCGCCTCCTACCATGCACGGCCACCACTCACCGTCGCCGCCACTCGAATCTAGAGCCAGAGCGGGAGGAAGCAGAGGTCATGAAGGCTCTGATGTCGTGGTGGCACCACACCCTACTTCGGGCGCTGCTCTCCCATGGCCCTCTCTCCGAGCGCGACTTCCATGCCGTCTTCGCTGCCGTCTCCGGCAAGGACCCCGCCCCGGTAAGTCATCTGCTTCCTCTTCTCTTTACGGTCATAGCCCAACAATTGTTCGACGAAATGCTCCTGTGCCATGTTGGTTGGGCCTAGCAGGAAGGCAGAAGGCCATGTCACCCACTAGCTTCTCAATTTACTATATCCAATCTGCTAGCTAGCCTGCCTTCCAAGTCGGCAGCGACATCAAACGCTCATGCAGGCATTGCTCTCCCATGTCCCCTTCCCGAGCCTGACTTGTACGCAATCTTTGTTGCTGTCTCCGATAGGATCGATCCCAGTACCTGCCTATGACATGACGCTCTAGTCTTGCTCTGTCCTCTCTTAAATCCATTCCACAAAAATGCTCCTCTCAGCTCTCATAACTTACTACAGTGGTGGTAGTAATACAGAGCTGTCTGTGTCCAGAGTATTATGTTCATCTCTGTTTTTTTTACAATACATGCATGTTGGTCTCGTGCTAATTTTATTGGGCAATGATGCTATCCTGAATTCCTGATGCCACTCATATTCCCTTTTAATATAGAGCATCGAGTAGAAGCAGTACAATATAGTAGATGTACAATATCTGATTATTTAGTTCTCTGACTGACAGTAGTTCCTCACTTGTCTGCAACTGAGATCCTGTCAATGTCTTTTTGTTTGAAAGCCAATGTTGTTCAGATTACACGCCATCTTCATTTCAACATATGAGGAAATAACTGAAATTGGCTTTAGCCTTGTAGTTATGACAACCTACTGCGTGATTGCCTGCTTATGTGTCCTAGATTGCAATCTCTATGTATATGTATAAAATCAGCAAGTAACTCCCCGCTGTTTACTAACCAATATAATTTTCTAGAGAACGTACACGTCAAAGAAATATTTTAGTTAGGTAGTAAATGTTTATTCTTTTTATTTTCAGTCCTTCCAAAATGTAGTAGAATTTCTAAAAATGATTGGAGCATTGGCTGGAAATGAGAACGATATTGATTGAGTGATGAATCCGTCCCCTAAAGGTCAGATCTTCTCAGTTATCTAATGTCATAATGAATTTCCCAGTCATTTGTTTGATACTTCTTCAGTATGTTTCCATCAACAATGCATGGAACCATTAATTTTTATTCACATAACAGTTGGACCATTTTCACAATATTGAAATATGTGATTTTCATTTGTGGTTGGTCTTTATAGTATGTTATTATGCCTACTAAAATAAATTGGAAAGCACTTTTTGAATCTGATTGTAATGTGCATGAGATCTGAAGCGGCCGACAAACATGGTAATCCATGCTGCAGTTGTGATCCCTTCTAGGGGCTTCAGGTGCAACGCTCTGCTCTGCTCTGCTCTGCTAATGTAGTTCTGAACCAAATACAGAGCAAACATCCACACTGCAGATTGTTTCAAGCTCTGCACTTTGCATTATTTTATCATCATATTGGACCGAATGCAACGTTTTAATTCATATCCAATGCTTACTAGAACTTTGTATCGGGCTGTTTATGTGCCCCATGTTTTCTTTTTGGGTAACCTTCAATTTGGAAGGTTAATTTCTACACGTTGGATAGCAATTGTTATGATATTTTTTCTTTAGATAGTTATGGGCTAATATAACATAGCGCCGTGATAATTTATTTTTAAACTGTTGCGTATTTTCTAGCTTATGAAATAAATGGGCCATACTTCATACAGTACCATGATGCCTTATCCTAAGATGTGAATATGACCTATAAGCAGCTTTCTAAACTTTCTCTTGGATGCCCTATCCTGCAGGCTAGGATCTTAGCCCTCAACGCCTCATATTTCCTCAAGTGCAGCAGTTAGCCAGCTACTTTGTCATGTCAATCAAGGTACTACTTTCTAATAATCCCGTAGTCAATGGTTACAAAATGCGAATGGTACCTGCCTGACAGCAGCCTTTTCTCCTTGTTGTTTGGGTGCCAGCACGGCATGATATTAAGTAAAATTAGTACATGCCAGTGCTTTGTTTTGTAACTTATGTGATACAAAGACTAACTCTGATTTGTCACATGATGTGATACCAAGACTAGCTCTGATTTGTAATTTATGTGTCCCACAAGAATAAATGACAAACTCTTCAATACGAGATTCTGAATGTGTTGCAAGAAACACATGATTTTTAATATTTGACTAGTTTTTTTAGGGCAATATTTGACTGGTTTGAAGCCCATTCGCAACCACATCAAAAATCTTTAGATCAAGTTGGTTCAGGTTTACCAGATCGGCAAAACTTTTTATCTGTTTCATGCAGCATACCAAGTTCGTGTTCCATCCAGGCAGTGTAGAAAACAATTTAGGAAAGAAATTTAATAACTGAGTGTATGAAACATTGGAATGGAAATATTACAGCAAACATTGCATGACTTGTTTATTTCTTGCAAATATTGCCTGGAAACATTGGAATTGAAATATTACTGGAAATATTTCTATGCATCTTGTATGGCTAACTTCAATTTCATGTTACTGCATGGTGCTGCATGGTCAAGTCATAGATTGCAAAAGATGGTTAGAACTGCTATTTTGCTAGTTATAATAGCAAACATCTATTCCCGTTTCCAGTAGTGTAAGAGCTGCAGCTTTCAGTTAATATGTACAGATTTAACAGTTACCTTGCTGAGGTCATTCTAGTTCAGTTCACATTGCTTTTCTTAAATTGCATGTGTTAAACTTTTGGCTTCACATTCGATACTAATATATCTTCCTATCTAGTTGCTGGTATAACACATTAAGGTTTCCGATTGTTATACTTTACATGGTTTGCTTAGGATACATTGGTGGTCAGGCCTGGTGTACCAGACAGAAGGTGTTGTAGCTTCACTTGCTTGCATGAGACGGAAGATGAGATCATTTGGAGTGGAGGAAAAAAATGCTGCAGTCTACTAGCTACTAAAAGATTTATGTTCCGTGCCTAATGGAATATGTTGATGTGTTTTCAAACTAGTTAGCGTGCTGGATACCTCATGTATTTCAATTTGCGTGTTCAGACTTGATGTTGTGTTGGGTACATTGGATGTTTTCTTTAAAGATTTATACAAACAAAGCATATTTTGGGTTAATGGATGTCTAAAAGCTTTATTGGTGATATGTTATTTAATGTGCAATTATTGTTTGAAGCTACCAAACGAAGCGTTGTAGTATGCACTAGCGCGGCATAAGCATATCGTTGCCATTATATTGTATAGCAACCAAAAAAGTGTGGCAAAAACCTCATGCAAAGAAATAGAGGGCGTGGCAATAGGGTCTTTAAATTATAGCAACACAATAACAAGCGTGGCAATAGAGGGTCCAATTATAGCAACCACAATTATCTGTCGTGGCAATAGAGGATGTCACATATAGCAACCAACGATGTAGTGTGGTAATAGAGAGGTTATTTGCAGCAACCAAAATATTTAGCAACCATAAGAGTAGTGTGGCAATAGAGGGTCTATATATTGCAATGCTACTGACGCGTGGCAATAAGGTCTGCTGCAACATCTAGTGTCGTTGCCACTGCCACTGTTGCCACGCTTTACGTATGTGGTAATGGATAGCTCTTCCAACGCCAGGTGTGTGGCAATAGTTACGATTGCAACACCCATGGTGGTTGCTGATACAAAGACTTGCAACACTATTTTTGGGTCACAAGAACATTCCTGGTATTGCAATAGGAGAAACACAATGGCAACGCCAAAATAAACAGTGGTGCAAACTTTAGACTACGGTTACAATGGCAACCCCTCGCAACCAAAAAATTCCGTGGCCATTGTGTTTATTGCAACCATTTTGGCCATATTGCAACCATTTTCCGGTGTTGCATTAGACAGAAAGCCTTATAGTGTTATGCACAAATAGGATAATCACAGCGAGGGGGAGTTGCATTGCATTTCTTGCATGCATGTGTTCAGGGGGAGCTTTGTGTGTTCTTGAGCTTTGCTTGCTCTTTTGCCGGTCGTGTTGAGCTTTTACCTCTTCTTGTGGAGCCGGCGTTTGATTTGAGCGTTCGCTTGTCACATGACTGGTGTTGAGCCCTTTCGGCCTCTTCTTGAGGGATCATGTGCTCTTTGTCTCAGTTGTGTCGAGCCGTTGCCCTTGTCTTAGTGGACTGAGACTTCTCATCTCGAGTGATCTTGTGTTTGCCCTTTCTCTTGGCTTTTGATCACTCTAATGAGTTCCTTGTGTTCGCTTCTTTTCTTTTACTCTTTTCAAATATGAATTTGTGCTGGGTGTTGTCAATGCACTCATCAAGGGGAAGATTGAGGACCAATGGTGGTCACCCTTGGATGTGAGTGATTGACAACCGTCGTGTGGTTTGATGTATCCCTTGGCTCATGATGTGCAGGTGTTGGATGCGGCATGGCGGTCGACGGAAGCGGTGAAGGTCAAGCAAACGGTTCATGCCGATGCACCAAGGGCGGTGAAGGATGAACACAAGTAGGCTTGGACCGATGGACCCGAGGAGTCCGGGCGGAGTCATGGGCGGTTCACACGGTGCATGGAAGAGCAAGAGTGCATGGCGTGATGAAGACGGCGTCGGCCAAGTCAAGCGGGACGGAGTCAAGTCAAGTAGGCGGCCCGAGAGTGGGAGCGAAAGATTTGAAGGCGTCAGAGGCTTAGCGGGAGGCCGGACACGTGTCGACATCGAAGAGGTCGCGTGGCGGCCAAGCGGAGATGGCGGTTTTCCCGGTTTGGGCCTCAAAACCGGGGGCGGCGTCAGGGCCCACTTTGGGCGCGGCCTGATTGGGCGGTCAAGTCGGAGGACAGGTGGCGGCATCGCGAAGCTTGCGTCGAGGCGAAGCGAAGTCGTGAAGGCCGCACGTCCGTCCGATGGAAGAAAACAAAGTTGGACAAAAATGCCCCTACGTGGGTAGTTATCCTAATTGTAGTTGTAGGGGTAGGATGGTCTTTTGGCCAAGTTAGTGGAGTCCAAATAAATAGGAGAAGTGGCTGGTTGGAGAGGTGCCTGTTCTCCACCCAACCAAACCCTAGTTCATTTGGCTTAGTTTCTATCTAGTTTAGGGAGAGAGCTAGAGAGGGAGAGGATGTAATTTTGAACCCGTGTTTTGAGGAAGGGGTGACCGTAATCACCTCATGCCCTCCGGGCGTTTGGATTACTTGTGCCTAATCTAGAGCTGAATTCCCTTCCCCTCCTCTTGGATGTCGTTTTCTTTTTCGGGATTTTTGGAGCTATTTTGGGGGGAATTTTCGTTCTTCTTGTTTGGCTCGGTCTTTCGTGAAATTTGTTGGAGGCTTATGTTGCTAGGACCTATGTGAGCATCTTTGAAGTGATCCCCCTCAAAATCCCTCACGGATCCGGCCAAATTTTGGTTTTCCCCAAAATCTCTTCCTTTTAGGGTTCTTTCTCAAATCCACGAAATTCTTCGTTTTGGACCAATTCATTTGGGTGAAACCTGTGGGCAAAGGTTCACCATGATCTTGTGAAGCTATGGTCCAAATTTTGTGCGATTTGGAGTTCATTTGATCGAGTTTTGAGTTTTCCCCAAGGCTCTCGTTGCTGCCCAGGAAAATCCGGAACTTCCAGTTTTGAATCCGGAACTTCTGGTGTTGGAAATCTGAAACTTCTGGTTTTGGAATCCGGAACTTCCGGTTTTTGCTCTGGCAGTCGAGTTTCGCTTTGCCTCTTCGTGTTTTGCTTCCGCACTTTGCTCAGAGGGTTTCTAGAAGGCTTCCTAGGTTTATCAGCTCTCTCATAGCTAAGTAAACTTGGGTTTGCTAGAAGAGAGGGCCATGGGTTGAATTTTGGAGTGGTGGCCGAAATTGAAAGAAATTGCTAAAGGCTCCCATTCACTCCCCTCTGGTCGCCTGATTCGGTCCTACAAAATCAATGGGAGGAAAGTGAACAAACAGATTAACTGAAAGCAGAGCAAGTCTAATTTAGAGCAGTCGGTTCACAAATAGCCCTGTCACCAATTGCACAATCATCGCTGTTGTGTGATGAAGCAGGGCAAGCAGCATAATTGCCCCAACTGCTAGTGCAAACGCAGATAACATAGAAGCCAAAACCTTCTATTGGAAAACTTTTCTGGGGAAGTATTTCATTAATAAGATAGAGTTTTATAAAGTACCCGAGCTCGAACCAAATAACAAGAAAGATTACACTGCTAATAAATTGAAAACACTGAGGCCAAAAACACATATTGACAATCTGAAGCGAGACATTAAATCAACGAGAGGAAAGCAAACAAATAGATTAGGGCTCTGTTTAGTTCTCCTATCCAAAATTCAAAGTCAAATTTTTGCGGTACATGTATGGAGCACTAAATAAAATCTACTTACAAAACCTTTTCATGGATAGACTAGAAATCGCGAGACGAATCTAACGAGCCTACTTAATTCATGTTTTTCAATAGTGATGCTACAGTAAACATTTGCTAATCAAGCCTTAATTACCTTCATTAGATTCGTCTCGTGATTTCCAGTCCATCCATGTAATTAGTTTTATAATTAGTCTACGTTTACTACCTCTAATTAGTGTTGAAAAAAATCAAAAATCCAAAATCCAAAGTTTCCCCTGGAACTAAACAGGGCCTAACTGAAAATAGAAAAGTCTAATTTAGTACAGTCGGTTGACAAATAGCCCTGTCACCAATTGTACAATCATCGCTGCTCTGTGATGAAGCAGGGCAAGCAGCATAATTGCCTCAACTACCTGTGCAAATGGAGAATTGCAGATAACATAGAGGCCACAACCTTTTATTCGAGAATTTTTCGGGAATAATATTTTTTTTTTGAAGTTAAAGCAGGAGCACTGCTATGTGGAAATAATATTTCATTAAGAAGTTAGAATTTTATAGGGTGCCCCCACCTCGAACCAAATAACAATAAAGATTACAATGCTAACAAACTGAAAAAACGAGGCCAAAACGCATATTGATAATCTCACGCTAGACTCTTGACGTTTCCATATCTGGTCTGATACAGTGTATGCTGCAAACCCTGCGCTTGCGGCTTCCATCCATTGATCTGACGAGGTGTATTAGAACTAGTGTATCTAAAAAAACTCAGCCGATCGGGGAAAGACCGTCCCCACGGTATTACATTAAGAAGAGCTCAACCAGAGCCCGGCCGAGAAAAGTCACAAAAGCTGGCCCCCTCGTACATTGGGATGCCGTCCCCTATGGTTCGGGGCTTGACCCATGCTTTGAGGCCCGCCCACCATAGATCGGTTCATCCATGCCAACCAAGGGAACCAGCGAGTGACTTTTTTTAACCCTAGCCTGAAATTCACTCCCACCATAGATCGGTTCATCCATGCCAACCAAGAGAACCAGCGAGTGACTTTTTTTAACCCCAGCCCGAAATTCGCTCCCACGGGGAGTCGAACCCAGGACCTAGGAAGGTGCCACTCAGCCCCTAACCAAGTCAAGAACTAGCGTATCTGGTCTGATCGAGTATTAGAACTATGTTGTCATGTAACATGTATGCAAGACACTAGCACTCATTCTGTGCTGTGGATGAAAGATTTAACCCACGTGACGAAAGTAAAAACTGTGAACAAGAAAACAGAGTATCCAAAAATAAATCCGACCAGTTGAGCTTCTTCAATTAAACTACATCGCCGTGGCACGCGAGTCCCAAATTGGTGGCGAAATAATCAGTCAGCTCGGAGCGGACATTGGGAATCGAAGAAGATTACCAACACGAGCTGTTTGTTGGGTCACCGTTGGTCGTTGAAGCATAGAAGAAAAGGCGCATTGGAATGTACATTTTGGAGTTTCGATAAGTATCACAGACTTATACAAAAGTACCGTCAACAGCAGGCAAGTCAAATGAAAGTATACTGACAGTTGAGAAACAGAGAAGCCTTGTTTTGTACCCACAGTCGGCAAAAGGTGCAAGGCTGTGGACTCATAATCTCATACAATTCTGTTTGTCATCTGGCATGAAAGGTGCAAGCAGCGAAAGTGCATCAATTGCAAGTGCAAATGTACATCACCCGAATGCCTAAGTGTGCACATTACACTCTTGACCTTTCCTTTTGATCCGACAAACTGCACCAGCAGCCTGCCCTGATGCTTCGATCCATTGGTCTGACAAGGAGGCGATGCGAACAGCTTCATTGCAGTGTAGGCACGCTCCTCGCAACCAGGGAACCAAACGAATATAGGGTATGTTAATACTATATGAAACAGCTGGCAACTTTGTAATGTACGAGAAATCAAGTGACAATGAAAGAGAAGAGAACAACACATGCAGTCAACTGAAAGTAATTGAACTGCACGAGATGTTCTCAGGATGGAGGCAGGCGTAGCCAGGTAGACAAAATTACCTGAAGCGTAAGCAGAGGGGCATACGTTTGCCCACGTACGCATGTCGTCGTGCTGGCCACTCGTCTTCAGTGGGACATGTTGCATAGTAACAAAACCACGTGCGTTTGTTGCTGGCTGCGGATGATAGATTCAATCAACCGGGCAAAATGAAGAAAACGGACAAGCAAAACTGAAATCAAATATATTAGATGGAGCAGGTGCAGTGCTAGTTACCTTGGACAATAGCATTGCGGCTTACATTTGTCTCAAAGCGGAAAGGGTCTCTACTGTACAGCACGTACCATTTTCTTGGAATACCTTCATCTTTTGCATATGCCTTGACTTGTTGGATATGGCTGAACTTGTTCCACTCAGGACCAGATTTCCCAGCTGCTATGCATGTGAGCAGCGATACGGAACAGCCTAGTAGCAA
>JAZFNS010046868.1:6032-17229 GCA_037127165.1 Alloteropsis angusta | reverse complement strand
CAGAAGAAGAAGCAGGAGAATGTTGATCCCAACAGGCCCAAGAAGCCCGCCTCTTCTTTCCTTCTCTTCAGGTTGAACACAAATACCCATTTTATTATATACTCAATGCTGTAAAATGACTTCGTGGTGTGCTGAATCTCCTGAAATTCTGTAATTTTCAGCAAGGAAGCTAGGAAGCAGCTGCTAGAGGAGCGCCCTGGCATTAACAACTCAACTCTGAATGCGCTCATCTCAGTGAAGTGGAAGGAGCTGAGTGGCGAGGAGCGGCAAGCGTGGAACGATAAGGCTGCGCCTGCCATGGCGGCTTACAAGAAGGAGATGGAAGAGTACACCAAGGCTCACAGCTCATCCGCCTGACAATATAATAGGTTCATGCGTGCGGCACGGCACAATTCAACTGTTGGATTGAGCGTAATAAGGATTCTCATCTCTGAATCCTGTCGTGGTAGATAATTTGGTGTGAATTGTTAGCTTCGGATCAATTTGGTTGTCGTAATTGCAGTAGTAAGCTTCATTCATTCTTGAACAATTGGTTTGGTTAGATTTTGTAGCAGTTTATGTTTGCCACAAAGCTGAGAAATTTCAGCGAGTTTGATTACTTGTTTCGGAATTTACCAAGCTGAAATGATTGTCAGGATTTTATGCCCCTGTGTGGCATCTGTGCAGTACTCTGCTCGTGCACATCAAAAGGAGTAATTCATTTCTAGTATCGACAATATTTTTAGCGCAACTGTGTACCAATACTCTGTTTGGCATGAAATTTTTAATTACCAAGTTATACAGCATGTGTGAGCTTTGACTGAGAAAACTGGAAAACGGTGTTTCAGATCAAAACTTGGCAGTTGATTTTTTTTGTATTTTTTGTCAAAAGCTGAGAATTGCTATACAATGATTTGGCATGAAGTTGAGTAACCTATTTCTTGATTGGATATTCATTTCCGAACCTCAGCAAAACTTCCTTTTGTACAGATAGGATATGCATCATGCTGCTTTTTTGAGCTCACAAGCCATTCCAACCCTAATCCACTCGTAACATGACAAGTGGATGTATCTGTATCCATGTAGTTTGCACGGCCAAAAATGATAAAAGGCTATACAACTTGTGAAATGAAATTATTATGCAAAGTACAACGCTAACTAGGACTTTACACCAAGTTGAGCATGATGACTGATAATTTTGAACTTTAACTGTTGAGCAATTGAACAGGAAAATGAATATAAAGTTTCCTTAACAACTTGTACACATGAAGGATTTGCTTTGCTAGTAAAAGTAAATGCAAAGCGGGATTAATACACATGTGCCCTCAGTCACACGCAAAAATGAAAAGATGGGTACAGTAACATGTGAGCAAGAGCCGCCCAGTTTAATTTACAGTTGGTCAGTGGCCACCAATGTGANGATAACCATAAACACCCACATCACTAGTGATGTCAAAACAAGACAGCAACATCTACTGCCCAAAAATAGCGCCCATGACATGAATCTATGATGGCGCATTATCTCTTCTCTCTCTCTTTTTTTTTGGACGCAGAAAACCTCATGCTCCTTGTCGATTGATATTCCTTCCCAAACATTCTTATGGTTATGACAAATTATCCTATCAGTGTACACAAATCAACAAGTGCCGAACAAACATGACCTGGCTTTAGGCGCCAAGATACCTATCAGCACTTTTGACTTGGAGCCGTNCCGATCAACTTTGACACGCGAGTTCCGAAGGTCTTGCCGATGGCAAGCGCGATTGTCCCTCTAAAATCCCATCGTTGGATCGGAATCGAACGGTCGAGGGCTCTGGTACGCGAGTCACGAAGGCAGAGGACGTGACTGATGGGGCCAGCCTCCGTGCGCTAGCAGAGGACCTCGACGTGCACGACGGTGGCCGCGTCGGGCGGGCCGACGACGAAGCGCTCGGACTGTGCCTTTCGGAGCACGGCGGGGCCGGGGGCGACGTCGGGCGTGCCCNTCCTCGGAGCTGTCGTCCTCCTCCGGGATGGAGGAGAGCACGCCGGCCCACGACGAGCCCGCGCCGCCGTAGCTGTAGTAGTAGCAGTACTCGTCGTCGGCGACGCCCATCCGGTAGCCGTAGAACTCCTCCCCCGCCGACGCCGGCCGGAGCCGCAGCACCTTGATGAAGAGCTTGTGCAGCAGCTTCGGGAGCCCCGCCGCGCGCTTCTTGATCCGCCCCCCGTCGGCGGCCGCCAGCGCCGGTGGCACGGCCGGGAACCACGGCATGCTCGCTTCCGGCAGGACTCGCTCTTGCTCGCTGGAGCGTAGGCTTTTTGTGATCGATCGAGCTCGTGAATCTTTTGGCCTTCACCTGCTCATCTCCCAGNTTCAGACCGTGTTTTTATACTCTTGTACGTGAGGTCGAACTGTGTTTAGCTGCGATTAGGATAAGACAGAGCATCAGCAGCAGACTGCTGCAATCCATGCATGGAGCTTTTACAGGTGGGCGAAGGTGAGTGGAGGGGTTGCTGGACCTTGCCGTGTGTGGTCGGGAGGTCGACGACGACGTACGGCAAGCCAGCGAGGACGGCCGGGGCAGCGTCGTGCCTGTGTGATGTGTCACGGGCTACGCGGCGGCAGGGGGCGTCTGATCTGATGGCGGCGTGGTTAGCTTAATCGCATGGCCAGGGGCCTGGTCTGACCGAGGTGTACAGACTGGCCGATCATCGACCGGCCGGGCCGGCTGCCATNTTCAGACCGTGTTTTTATACTCTTGTACGTGAGGTCGAACTGTGTTTAGCTGCGATTAGGATAAGGCAGAGCATGCATCAGCAGCACGAGGAAGGGCTCTGCAGACTGATGCAATCCATGCATGGAGCTTTTACAGGTGGGCGAAGGTGAGTGGAAGGCTTGCTGGACCTTGCCGTGTGTGGTCGGGAGGTCGACGACGACGTACGGCAAGCCAGCGAGGACGGCCGGGGCGGCGTCGTGCCTGTGTCACGGGCTACGCGGCGGCGGGGGGCGTCTGATGGCGGCGTGGTTAGCTTAATCGCATGGCCAGGGGCCGGGTCTGACCGAGGTGTACAGACTGGCCGATCATCGACCGGCCGGCTGCCATGGNGGATTACATATGCAGTGACATAATAGGATATTGGGCACTTCTTTTTCGTTGCTTGTGGTCACCATGATGGCACATGAACACGTACGGATCGTAAGTAGTGCTACGTCGACAATGATTCTAGTTCTCCTCTCGGTTTGCTCGTGCTCTGTACCTGCCTTTTGCTTTCTGCCTTTTGCTGTCCCTGGCATAACATAATCCGTGTTAAAGCCAGGCTTGGTGCTCTTGTTCTTGGTATACTCTGTTTTCTTGCAAGGGAAAACATAGGCAAAAATACATCTCATAACGACAGGTACAAGAAATTTTAGTACCTTTTTTTTTCTTTGATAGGGGCTTATGCCCAAATTTCATTATCATGGACAACGAAATTATAGAGAAATTTTAGTACCTAGGTAAGGGAAACCACTTATGACAAAACAATCTCCCAAGTGTGCTTTGTAAACCTTTTCTGCTGTGTGTGTGATTCGTCACGGAGAGGCATGAACACTTTGTTCCATTATCTAAAAAAAGTATGACACTAGTATGACGATAAAGCAATATGTACCTTTGCACACTCCATAATTTACCTATACTTCCCTACGGCACCTGCAAAGTAAAATATATACATGCACATAAATTCATATGCAGCACCAGTATTTTGTTAGGCAAATTTTTTCCACTTTACAAATTTCATAGGTGAATAGTAAATATTGGAAAACATTTAGATATAAAATTTATAGATTGTTTGCATTGAGTTAAACAATCGAGCATGTCTTTTAATAACAAAATAATGTCATCACAATCTCATTTTGTTTTTGCAAAATAAATGCTCTGACATGTTCAACACCTATGAATTATGTGAGGTTTCTTTGATGTTTAAAACTATGCACACTCCAATAACCAGAAAACAAAGAAACCACAAAAAAAATTAAAACTAAAAAGGCCATTTTATTCTTGAAAGGGAAAGACGCAGCAAAACGTCGATGAACCTTAGGAATTGGGGCCGAGGGCCATTTCCCTTTCAAGTTAATAGTGGGCTAATGTTCGACGTTCTATTAGCTACCAAAAAGAGGCTTCCTGTTAGATTTTGGGCCTTCAGTCAGCATAAACATTCAGCCCACTAACCAGACAACGCACTCCGGTAACTTCTCAGTGTGCTCCGCTCAAGAAATTTTTCATTACGAGGAAGAATATTTCTAAGGTCCTGGATCCTTTGGACTAAAAAATAGTACTAATGTTTTACTACCAGTTAGGAAGAATAAATATGAACTATTTTCGAAATGAATTATATAAATCATAGCTAACTGATGAGTATTTCCGGTATTAGTCCTAACTAGCTAGTACAACTTTAGATCTCATAACAATTAGAGATATTTTTTATTCTTTTGTATTCATGCATAATATAATGAAAGCGGAAACATATGCTGGCATTTCTGAAAGTTATTATAAACGTACCTTACTTAGAAAAAGGAAAAAAAGTAACAGTGGATTTGGGGATTGGGGCCATTTCCCTTTTCTACTAAAGGCTTCGTATGTGATTTTGGGCCAACGGTTTGCATATATTCAGGCGCTAGAACAATTGCCTGTTTTAAATTTAAAAGCCGTTGGTAAAAAAAACTCCAAACGTTTATTTCGCTCCATAAAACATAGAGGTCTCCAAATCCCCTCCCACGCCCAACGCGCGGTGGGTCTTAGGGGCTGTCTGGTCTCTGGCCAAGAAAAGCCAGACCAAAATTTGTCCGGCCCATAAAAATTGGCAGTACTTTGGTTCACTGTCAAAGTTTGTCATTGCTAATAAAATATTGGCCGGCCAATGCACAGTAAACAGTGGATGTTGGGCGCTGCTCGGGCGACGAAAACGCCGGCCCTAATTTGGCTTGACAGCTTTGGCATCTGTTGAAGCTACCTGGCAGTAGATAAAGAGTGGCACACACTCCAATACATACGGGTTAAGTTTTTAAATTGCAATTATATATTAAACCATGTGGAATATTTATAAACAATTTCACCAAAAAAAATCCTTGCAATAAGATCTACAATTCAAGATCTCATTTGGCTATGTTTCAAAATTTAAAGTAATAGTGGCATATAGATCCCATATGTCATATCCTATGAGTTTGACAGATTTTGGTATGACCACAATACAAATGCTCTTTTCAAATTTAAACTTTTGCCATTGGCCAAATTTTGGCTTGGCCATATACCAAACATCATTTACTTGACCCTATTTTGTCATTACCCTGATTTGACCATCACCAAAATTTGGCACG
The DNA here is from genome assembly GCA_037127165.1 of Alloteropsis angusta. Classification (NCBI taxonomy): domain Eukaryota; kingdom Viridiplantae; phylum Streptophyta; class Magnoliopsida; order Poales; family Poaceae; genus Alloteropsis; species Alloteropsis angusta. The sequence continues at coordinate 11,915 of JAZFNS010046868.1, read as the reverse complement.
GCTCACCGGGGTCAAAAACCAAACTTGCCCTAGGATCCCTCTATCCTAATGCGAACAACTAAACACCAACGGATGGATTAACAATAAACTGAGAGTTGTTATAGGGTATTGCTGGAGTTGGAATGAAACATCAGGCCCATAGAAAAAGAGGCAGCTCCCATTTAAAGAATAGGAGAGTTTATTAGATGGTATTGCTAGAGTTGTTATAATGTAATCAAAGTGGAAATCTCTCATGGCATTTTAGTAAAATTATGAACGTCCCTGGTTTAGAAAAAAGTTAGCTATCGAAAAAGAAGAAAAGATGCTAATAGCTAGATAAATTAGGCGATGGTAAATTCTAAAAAGAAGAGAAAAAGTGACTTGCAATGGTGAAAAGGGTGCATTGGTAAGTTGCAACGTACGTGAAGGTGCATCTAGACCCGTGATTCGATTTTGGAGATTAATGACAACATGATCATTGCAACTATTGTGTGTTCTGCAGTGAAATTCAAATTAAGTTAGTGCAAAAGTTAGTGCAACAACGAGTTTCACGGCATTCTTGAAACCCATCGTATGAAATACACATTTCAGATCAAAGGATATGTAAGAAGTGTAAGGACAACTCTCAGTGACGTTGGAGTTGAGAGGTACTTGGATTAGTTAGGTCTTTATTTTCCTTTGGTCGTACTATAAGGGGGGGGGGGCAAGAGTTGTAGTTTGACCTAAAACAAGTCTAGAGACTAGGTGTGGTGCACACTAGTGAAATACTGAAATTCTAGTACTAGGTAGCTCAAATGAAGCCATGGAAGCGAAGGAAGAAGTTAGAAACTCAAAGAAACTTGAATTGGGCGAGTTCCCTAACTTAGAATTGCTAAAGTGGAGCGCAATGACTATTCCACAATAGTCGGTCTTGCTGGGACCGAGAAGGCCCGGGGACTATGCCCCACCGATTGTTGCAGTGCTCAGCCGAGCCCCACTGCAACAGTCGGTTATGCAACAATTGGCGCAAGTTAGCTACTAGTTTGACAGACTATTGCAGTGTGGGCTGGGTTTTCACCGACTGCAACAGTCGGTCCCCTGTCAATGACCGTTGATGTTAGGTGAAAAGGTGGCCACCGACTGTTGCGGTGCTGGTACTTGGGTACCATCGCAATAGTCGGTCTACATGACTTTTACAATACTTTGTGCTCAACGGATAGTTGCTTGTCTTGGCATATAAATACTTGGTGCATTGGTCCAATTGAGCTTATTTGCGATCTGTTGAAGCTCATAGCAATATTTTAGAGCTAAGAGCAAGTAAAGCACTAGTAGTGATTGCGGAGTTCTTGATTTTGAAGATTAAGGACATCATTAGTGATTGGAGAGTAGCAAGTGTGTATCCACTTTAATTTCTTGGTCTTGTGCAGGTCAAGTGAAGCTATTGGTTGTTACTCTTGGTGATCGGCATCATCGTGACAGCTTGGTGTTGGCTTTCTTGGTGATCTCTCGAGGAGGCAACTTCTGAGAGGCCCAAGAAGGTGTATACGACATGGGAGTCTGCCATTCTAGAGGGGACAAGCGACATCCACTAGAGAGCACTTGATTCTTGTGTTGGATCAAGGGGGAGCAACACCCTCATGTTGGGTGCTCCAACGACTAGGGGAGAGTGCTGACTCTTCGATACCCCGGGAAAAAAATCCGCCTTCCTAATTTTCCCTTTACATTTGGCAATTTACATTTTCGCGTTTACATTCTTAGAATTGTCAAGCTATACTAGGATTGGGACTAGGGTGCAAAGCTAGGGACAAGGGGTGAATTGGCTTGATTAGGTGTTTAATTTCACAAAAAGTTGTTAGAAGCCAAATTCACCCCTTTTAGGCATCTTGATCCTTTCAGTACGACATTTGTATTCCTCCCTTCTGGAATATAGATAGTTGTGCCCCTAAAAATTCATTTATTGCCGCATCTTTAAGACCTATACCATATGTGAGGGCTCCTATACAAATGATGTCCTACTGTTAATATCAAGCAGGTCATCCCATTAGCTCATGAAGTATAAGGTGGGTTGGCCCAATAAAAATAACAAATGTTCCAAAAAATAGAAAAAATGTTCTTGCAAAAAAATATGAAACAATTGTTCCTAAACAAAATAATGGAACAAATGACCCAAAAAGGTAAAACAAATGTTCCAGAAAAATATGGAACAAATGTTCCCTAAAAATGGAACAAAGGTTGAAAAAACGGAAATAAACAAAAGACCGGTCGTCGGGCGAGTTGCCCTGGGCGAGGCCCTACATGGGCCAGCGCGTAGTCACGGGCCCTGCGGCTGGCAGGCTCCACTAGCATGCCATCAAGATGGTGCCAATGTGGCCAAGCGAGCCGTGCAGTACAAGAAACATGTTGATTCATGACGGTTTCTTCATGACGGATTCACACAATGTCATTAATGATGCCCCATTTGTGACGATGGCCACTACCTAGTGACGTCTTCTACTATTGTGACGAAAATAATAAACATCCTTAGTTTCATACAATGGCACAACTTTTGTTAGATAGTTACTCAACAAGCTACATGTATTGATATACCGTTCTGTGCTACCTTGGAAGATGTATATGCATGTTATATGTGTACCAATAAAGCATATGAATCTGTTGTGCTTACATGGGATGCTTTATATCTTGGGTTGGGCTGAAAAACGTAATTGATCGATTTGAAAAATGTGTCAATACTTTTAATGGGTTGTATGGTCTTACTTCTTTTTCTATGCAGAAACAATAGGCCAGTTTCTAAATGGGCTTAAAACTGAGTATGTAAGTTCTTTGATGGCCCCAAATCGACCCATTTGCTTGCTGCCACACTATCAACCGTATCAGCATATTCATGCTGGTAGCAATATCACATTCATAGACCAGCGATGATGTGGTGATCAATATGTGACGAATATCTATACCACGAGGTAATGATCACTAGATATTTATTCGTTACTAACTATGGTCCTAGGTTGGGCTTTGCGAGCTTAGGGTGTGTCTTTCACGGCCAAAACACATCATGGATGGTGCAAATCTATGATGATTTGGCTTAGATGTCACGCGAGTTGATTTATGGCGCTTGATACATTAAGGTTTCAGATTTCATATAGGTTCTCTTCTATGTTTTTTTGGGAAAATAGTGTCAGATTATGAACGTCATGTATCACAACTATTCTTGTAGCCTAGTGGCGGCCAGGCTTCGCTGGCGGCTGGGTTGGATGGCTAGGGTTCACGGGGTGGGTGTTGTATGTGAGCGAGCAGCAGGAGGAAGAGATGGTCACAGCTTTTGGATCACCCTCTCCACATAATTCTTAAAACATGCAATTTGGAGACCAAAATTGGACGCCCAAACATATAGGATTCTGGCTGAATCCTAGCCATCTAGCTATTGAGTTAGAGCCCATGATTGACCTGAGCATGTCATGAAAGCATCCGAAGGAGTAGCCCATGAGCAAAACAAAGCGATCTATTCTACTCTTCAGGCGTGTGGATCTATTCTACTCTTCAGGTGTGTGGATCATTTAAGAGAACGGATTTGTTAGGCATATTAATCTTAAAGAACTAACTAAGGCATTAGGGTGTGGGCAACATCAGACTTGGACAGGTCTGAGTTAAAAGCAAATTCTTCAAATATTTTCAGATAATTATTGGAGTGAAGTTTCAACTATGAATCTCTTAAAGTTTGGTTGACATGTTTCCTACAGTAGTCAAGGTGCTACTGTGCTCGAAATTGTGTCAAAGGATAAAAGAGATTGAAACATTAGAGATCAAACATCAAATCTTCTAGAGTAGTTTTTGTTTGACTTTCTCTTTTCTTTTGAATATCATGTTGACTATATTAAGAATCACAATTACCTACTTTAGCACTGTAATGGAACCCTAGGATATTGTGAATGTTATTAACTGTGTGAAAGAAATAGAGCCAATTGCATGAGCTTACAAGAGAAAGGTAGGAAAAATATTAGATGTTGTGTATGAATTTTGTGACAGGAACAATATTATTGGAAACAAAAGATAAATATATTGATCCAAAGAAGTGTCACCATAAATACAGAATTCGGAACAAGTATTACTATCAACTATCTTGTTTTAGTGATGTTATGATATGAACTTTAAGAGTTGACAACTGCTTCAATGTGTCAATCTCTCAATTTCTTGTTTGCTCAACCACTTTCAGTCGTATTAGAGAGTCACTTCATGATTTCAATATGGAATAACGAATGATCCTAGAAAACCTTTATCCACATGATTTTGATTTTAGGGATTCTAGCGACCTTAACGACTAGCTTGATCTCTTCAAATATTTCATGATTTTAACATGGAAAAGTGAACGAGCCTAGCAAAACTTTATCTACATTGATTTTTATTTTGGTCATTTAAGAGGTGTTCTCAGCCATGAAAATTGTGAAATCACATTTGTGCAATCACATTGGTGATGAATACATAAGCCTGAATCTTATTAGCTATGTTGGGAGTGAAAGTAGAGATTGTGAAAGTCACCAATGAGGCCATGGTTTGTCACTTCACAAAAATAAAAGGTAGTGTATTGTATTTATTTCCGTTGGATCATTATTTCTCTATGAAAAATAAAAAATGAGTCATAACTAATTTGTTTGCACTTTTTAGGCCATTGAATTGTCATGGATGTTGAAGATTAGAAGTCACATGGATGTATTTTACCTATGCTAAGATTATATTCTTTTATTCATGCCACACCAAGTCTCTAAACAATATTACTAGTGCAGTTATTCATTTCGCTATCACCCTCTCCATTTCGCTAGCTTCGCCATTTATGAGTTATTGCACCTCCAAGGTCGAATTTTTTTGGCGAGTGCATGAGGAATTGGAGTTGGAAGATGGAGCTTCATTTTAATCACTACTTCCAAACTGGTTCTCCATGATTAAGTGTTATAGCAGGCCTTTGGCAGGAAATCAAGGAGCTGAGTACAGGGTTTATAAACTTTGTAGTTTCGGTGATTAGAAGGGAGGCAAACAGGGCGGCACATGAATGTGCTAAGTTGCCGTCTATGTCTGATCCCGTTCATGTGTGGGTGCATGATGGTCCGGGGTGTGTTCGACGGATCACGGACTATGAATGTAATAGTGTTGATTAATGAATGAAGCTCCCTGATTGCACAAAAAAGGAGCTGATGGTGAAATGTTTTCACTGTCGGCTCCCAGGTGGATGGCCACTGTGGATGTTAACCTGTTTGTGGCTGAAACTGGCAGTGAAAATGATGTTTTGCTGCTAGGGTTAACTTTGCAACCTTGGAAGCTTGTGCATTTCTGTTGACCAATAAGGCGAAATAGCCAAATCTGTCCCTAAACTATCGCTGAAAGCTCAATTTCGTCCCTGAACTATGAAAACGACCGTTCTCATCCTCAAACATTCGCAACCGGCTCAATTTTATCCTTGAACTACGAAAACGGATGTTCTCGTCTTTAAACTTTCGCAACTAGCTCAATTTCATCCCTGCCCAATCAGCAATGGTTGTGAATTAACGATTCTACCCCCTTGGCCATATCTTTCCCCAGCCCTGAAGCCCACCTGATTCATTTTTAATAAACCATAGAAACTCGTCGTCTGGCGCTACATATGTAATTTAACTGTGGTGTAGTTATGAAAAGTCTTGCCTAGTTTTGAGTATACTAAGCTACGGCATTGGTCACAAAGCTTTTGTGGCTTTCCGGATGCAATCTGTTCACAGTACCTGAACATCACCATGTGCTTACATGCTAATAATTGTGTTTCAGGGATGCTATTGATGATATATAAGATAACTTAGACCTTTAACGTACGTTATACCTGACCAGTATCTAGTTGATCTACCCTCTTCTCATCGAAACGATTTTTTTGTCTTCTATTTCTGATTGCTCCATGTTTCTTCCTGTCCA
>JAZFNS010043442.1:5837-16327 GCA_037127165.1 Alloteropsis angusta | reverse complement strand
GTTTTCCTGGGGGAAGTTGGGAATTACTGTATTCCCTGGAAACCTTGAATCTAAACACCCCCTAATGCCCCTTTCTGTAGTAGTGTATATATGAGAGAAAGGGAGATAAGAGTTCTAGCAGGTTCGAGAGACAAGATGAGCTGAGAGTTTCCATGAGTAATTGCAATGATGTTTAAATTAATGATCTTGGTTCAGCATTACTTTTTGAAAACTTACTTCCTAATTTCTGAGACTTGTTTAAACTTGAGAGCATGTGTTTAAAATCTTTGTGGGGAGCATTTAATTCGTATCTATGAACCATATTAGAAAGAGTTGGTCACAACTTGAAGAATTAATTGCATAATATCTTGAGAGTAATGTGTCTTGTTGTTTATGACTAAGTGAAGGGAAGGCATTGAAGGGCAACACTGATTTCTTTATTAAGCAATGATTATGGACTTACTCGAGGACGAGCAAGGTTTAAGCATGGGGGATTGTTGACGCTATTTAAATACATACTTTTAGTGCTACTTAAGTGGTGTTTTGGGACTAATTCATATACTAATGCGCCACTTGGCACTTGAAATAACCCTGTTTTTCGCATATGCATGTGTTTTTGGAGGAGTTGTGATTTTGCATGATTCTAGGCATAAAAGTGGCACATTTGGACAAGGCTCGTGATCAAGCGATACGAAGAAGAGTTTGAGTCCAACACGTGTTCATCTTTGGCAAGACAAGCTCCAAGAATAAGAAAGGGCAAAGACTTGAAGATAAGGTCGGAAGACTTCGGGATCAAGGCAAACCAAGATCCAATCCTATCCCGAATCTACCGATGTCAAACACCTACATGCATTGGAAATTCGACTCCTATGAGGATTAGGAGCTTCCACGAGAAAGTTGGGACCGAGGGGCCACAAAAAGGGGGCAGGCCGGCTGGCCTCCTATGTTTTTGCGTCGCCTCGGCCTCCCCTTCGAGCTAGGATTTCCGCACTATATAGAGAGTTCATGTGCCGACGATCCACAGGGAGGAATCCACCAGAACTCGGCGAAACCGAGGGCATACACCAAAAGGAGACAACGGCAGCTGCGAGTCCTCAAAGTTGTCTAGGGATGGTTTAGGCCTACCCTAGCCGCCATGGCCTCTCTGCGTGGTTGTGCTATGGCGGAGTTCATGAGCAAGTTGGAGTCATCAATGGTATGTACTCGGTGGTGCTGATCCAAACATATCTATTATACAAGCAATATTATTCATGTCATCTGATCTTTTAGCGACTCGATTCCTCTTTTTATGACCCCGTATCGCTTGGGTTTTATCTTCCTCAATCTATTATCGAGATAGATTGCTCAGGGATGTTCTTTTAGACGTGGTGGCTAGAGGCTCATACCCCGATCTACCAAGTGTTGCGACACATTCGTTCGCGGGTGTGCTTGGGAGTAACCTTCGCCGATAGGGGGTCCTGTGACAGGGGGTGATCTGTGTAAGGGGGGCCTCACGGGGGTAGGACCGGAGGATAGTAGTTTAAAGATGGCTTTGGATGAGATGCATGATGCACTTGCTATTATTTGCTAGAACTACAACTAGAAGACGATTAGGTTCGTCTATCCTTAGGTTGCTCTTTGCTTTTGCCTATGTTCATGGGTGTGATCAACCTTCATCTCGTTCAAATCTTATTACATGTTTATTCTCATATGCAATATGTGCTTAATGCTAGGAATAGATCCGTTCGGTTAGATAGAAAACCCTAGGTAGTTCATTGTCGATCCACAGATTGATAAACCTTGGAGGAATACTCCAATGGAAAAGCTACGATGATCCATGCGCTTGCGGTTAACAATTGGCGCGTTTAGGGACCGTCAACACGCACCCCTGTCGAGCTTCTTCTTAAACAGAAACCTGATTATACCTCTCTTCGGATTTTTGGTTGTGCTTGTTGGCCGAATCTTCGACCATTCAATACTAGAAAGCTTGCCTTTAGATCTAAACGCTGTGCTTTCCTTGGATATAGCTCACTTCACAAGGGATTCAATTGTTTAGACATTGCTTCTGGTCGTGTTTACATCTCCCATGATGTCATATTTGATGAGTCTATTTTCCCCTTTGAATCCCTCCATGAGAATGCAGGCGCTAGACTTTGGCATGACATCCTCCTTCTCCCTGAACACCTTCTAAATGATTATGGGGATGTAAGTCGTATGCATACTAATACTACTAATTCTAACCTGAGATCTAGTGTTGTGCAAGATTTACATGAAAATCTAGGCAATTTTGGTGCACAAATGGGGTATAACAGCGTCGGCATCCGATCGGCAGAAAACGACGCAGCTGGTGCTGAAAACGGAGTTGATCTGGGCGCTGAAACCCAGGATGATGCGCCTGCAGATTCGGCAGACAGCGCAGGCGACAACAACGGCTCCGCAGCGGCGCGCATCAATCACGCCACACCGCGTGGCGGCTCCCCCGCGACGCCCTCCACTTCACGCACGGCGCGCACGACGTGCCCCAATCCTTCACCGCTGCGTGGCGGCTCCTCCGTGTCGCCCTCCACTCCGCACCCGACCCGCTTTTCTGATGCACGTGTCGAGGCGGGGCTGGCGGGGGCACCGTCTGGCGCGAATCCCAGTCAGGATTCGCCTGCGCCAGGTACGGACTCTGTGACGGAGATCTTCTCGTCCGGATCCTCTACGACGACGGCTCCTGTGGATTCTCCTGCATCGCCTATGCCACCTCGCCTCCGGACCAGATTACAAAGTGGTGTGACACGACTAAAACAATTCACGGATGGCACAATCAGGTATGGTGAACCTGAACATTTGCAAGAAGCTCTTGAGGATTCCAGATGGCGCCAAGCTACGCTTGAAGAAGTACATTCCCTTCACAAGAACAAGACTTGGCACTTGGTTCCCAGAACTGAGGTTAACAATCCAATTAATTGTAAGTGGGTCTACAAAGTCAAGAAGAAAACAAATGGCAGCATAGATTGATACAAAGCCAGACTTGTCGCCAAAGGGTTCAAGCAACGGTATGGAATCGATTATGAAGACACTTTCAGTCCTGTCGTTAAAATTGCAACAATACGACTTGTCCTTTCTATAGCACTTTCCAGAGGATGGTGTTTGAGACAGCTAGATGTACAGAACGCGTTTCTCCATGGTGTTCTAGAGGAAGAGGTTTACATGAGACAATCTCCAGTTTTTTAGGATAGCAAGTTGCCTAATCATGTCCGCAGATTGGATAAAGCCATTTATGGTTTGAAGCAAGCACCTCGAGCTTGGTATTCTAGGTTGAGCTCCAAGTTGTTTGATCTTGGTTTTCGAGCTTCCAAATCAGATGTGTCACTCTTTATTTACTCCAAGCATAATACAACTATTTTTATGCTGATCTATGTTGATGATATCATAGTCACAGGGTCTTCGATGGAAGCAATTTTGTCCTTACTTCAGGATCTACGAGAGGACTTTGCTCTCAAGGATTTAGGCATGCTGAATTATTTTCTGGGAATTTAAGTCAAACCAACTCAAGGGGGGATACTGTTGTCGCAACAAAAAATATACTTCAGATATTCTAACAAGAGTTGGTATGAAGAATTGTAAGTCCTCTCCAACACCGCTTACAGCTGAAAAATTATCCTGTGAAGATGGAACACCTCTGTCTGTTGATGATAGCACTCATTATAGAAGCATTGTTGGGGCTCTTCAGTGCCTAACCCTCACTCAGCCTGATATAGCTTTTTCAGTTAATAAAGTATGCCAATTCCTACATGCTCCTAGTACTACCCACTAGTCACCTGCGAAGCGTATCCTGAGATACTTGCAAGGTATGATCGATACTAATTTTGTTATACAGAGATCGATGTCAAAATTAGTAAGCACCTTCTCAGATGCAGACTGGACCGGCAACATAGATGACCGAAGATCGACTGGGGGTTTTGCTGTTTATTTTGGAACTAACCTCATTTTGTGGAGTGCTAGAAACAAGCAACGGTGTCAAGATCTAGTACTGAGGCTGAATACAAGTCTCTTGCTAATGCTACTGCCGAGGTCATATGGGGTGAAGCACTACTTGCCGAGCTAGGAATCAAGTTAGATGGGCCGCCTTGTTTATTGTGTGATAACCTAGGTGCAACTTATTTATTTGCTAATCCTGTCTTTCATGCAAGGGCCAAACACATTGAGATTGACTTTCACTTTGTAAGAGAGAGAGAGTGGTGTGCAAACAATTACAGATCAGGTTGATCCCTTTGCAAGATCAGATAGCAGATGGTTTCACCAAGTCTCTACCAGCTCGTAAGTTTGAAGCATTCAAGACCAATCTAAACCTTAGAGATAAACATGGTTAAGATCAAGGGAGGCTGTTAAAGTGGTTGTGATTTCATGTACCGTGTACCACGCCATATGAGCGTGTTCGATTGGATCCAGAGGTCATCGCAGTGGGCGCCGCAGACGTCACCCACCATCGTGACGGTGTCCAAGCAGCCAGGCACCCAGCACGCCCAGGCGGAGTTGATAGCAATCAANCACAAGAAGGAAGAACAGAGATAGATCGGAAAAGCAAGGGAACGGAGAAGAGAAGGATTCAGGGACGAGGACAGCTTTATCACCGTTGGAATCTGTTCTTACAAGTTCAAAGATAACCTTTCTTCCTCTCAGCNTCTCGATCTATATAGGCGCAATACACGGGCTCAGCCCAGTACGTGCTCGCAGGCACTATGAAGTCCAGTCCTTGCCGATGTATCTTGGGTTGGGATTCTTCCTTCGCGGGCCCTGGTCATCAGCAAGTATCGGCCCAGCAGGAGTGCTGACAATCCCCTCCCGATGAAATGCTGCTTGACCCCAAGCAGGAGCAAAGGGGTACAACTGCTTCAAATGAACATAATCTTCCCAAGTTGCCATTTATCTTGGCCAGTTAGACCATTTCACCAGCACCTGTTGCATAGATTGCAGACCTTTGGATACCAATCATCGTTGCAGAATACGCTCCGGCACACGAGGAAGCTCCAAGTCAGATGGTAAAGTAGGAACCACCTGATCTGTAGGCAACACAGCGAGTTTCAGTTGAGATACGTGGAATACCGGGTGGATGGAAGAAGTTTCAGGCAACTGAAGTCGATATGCCACTGAGCTAACTTTAGCTGTAATCAAGAATGGGCCAAAGAACTTGAATGCCAGCTCTTGATTTGCACGAGGAGCTAAAGACGTCTGTATGTATGGTTGGAGCTTCAAGAACACCCTGTCACCCACATCAAACGATCTTTCAGAGCGCCCTTTATCTGCTTGCCTTTTCATACGCAGTCTAGAACGGGAGAGGTGTTGCTTAATCACAGAAGTCATCAGCTGGCGCTCCTGAAGCCAACTATCCAGATCAGACGACACAAAGGAATCTGTAGGTGATATTCCAAAATGTCTCGGCATGTAGCCATACAGAGCTTCAAATGGTGCATAGCCAATGGCAGAATGGAAGCAGGAATTGTACCAAAATTCGGCCAAATGCAACCATTGCAGCCACTTGGAAGGACAAGCATTCACATAGCAGTGTAGGAATGTTTCCATTGTTTGATTTAGGCGCTCCGTTTGGCCATCAGACTGAGGATGGTAAGGCGACCCCATCTGAAGATTCACACCAGCATGAGAAAATAGCTCTTTCCACAGTAAACTTGTGAAGATCCGATCCCTATCAGAAACAATCGCTGAAGGAAGCCCATGCAATTTGTAAATATGAGTCATGAACACCTTGGCCACATCCCCAGCTGTGAAAGGATGATGCAGGGGCAGAAAATGGCCATACTTGGTAAAGAAATCGACCACCACCAATATGCAGTTTGCATTTGCAGAACGTGGTAAACCTTCAACAAAGTCCATCGAGATTACCTGCCAGGCTGAGTCAGGCACAGGCAGGGTTGCAGCAACCCAGGCAACCTTGCACGATCAGGCTTAGCCTGTTGACAGATAGTGTAAGACTGAACAAACTTGGCAACAGCTGCTTTCATTCCCTTCCAAGCACAGATCCCTTTCATTCTTGCATAGGTAGCAGGAAAACCAGAATGCCCACCCACAGCACTGGAATGGCAGGCTGTCAGAAGTTTGTGTTGCAAGTCAGAATTAGTACCCACCCACAACCGACCTTTGTATTTGAGAATACTAGAATGCAGGGAGAAGTGGGGCACAACATCAACCTGAATTGCAAGCTTAGTGACAACAGATAAGGCATGAGGGTCTGCAGAATAGCCATCCTGGAGTTCTTGCATCCATTGTGGTGTACACACAGAGATAGCATCACATTGCATATCATGGGAGCTTTTCCTTGAAAGGGCATCAGCCACCCTATTCTCAGTGCCTTTTTTGTATATTATTTTATATTGCAGTCCCAACAATTTTGTAAACACCTTATGTTGCCAATGTGTATGTAACCTCTGCTCAGTCAGCTGTGTAAGGCTTTTTTGATCAGTGTATATAAAGAATTCTGAATGCTGGATATAAGTTCTCCATTGCTGTACTGCCATCAAAATTGCAAGGTATTCCTTTTCATAAGCTGACAGGCCTTGAGACTTAGGACCAAGAGCTTTACTAATAAATGCTAGAGGGTGGCCCTCTTGCATAAGCACTGCCCCCACACCAATACCACTAGCATCAGTTTCAATATAGAATGGCTTAGAGAAGTTAGGGAGAGATAGTACTGGTGCTGAACATAAAGCAGCTTTCAAAGCAAAAAGGATTGCTCATGGGCAGGATTCCACACAAACAAACTGTGCTTCTTTAAAAGTTCTGTAAGAGGCTTACTGATCACACCAAAGTTTCTTACAAACTTTCTATAGTAACCTGCTAGCCCCAAAAATCCTCGAAGTTCTTTCACATTACTGGGAACAGGCCAGTTGGATATAGCAGACACTTTGTCAGGATCTGTGCCCACTCCTTGAGAACTAATCACATGTCCTAAATATTTGATTTCCTGAGCAGCAAAGGTACTCTTGGACATTTTCAATTTCCATTGGTCTTTAGCTAGCAGCTCAAATACCATTTTGATGTGCTGGACATGCTCCTCATTGGAAGAACTGTAAATGAGGATATCATCAAAGAAAACCAAAACAAACTTCCTCAAATATGGCTCCAAGGTAGAGTTCATAGCCCCTTGAAATGTCCCAGGTGCCCTAGTGAGACCAAATGCCATTACTCTGAACTCAAACTGGCCAAAATGAGTTTGAAATGCTGTTTTAAATTCTTCTCCCTTTTTAAGCCTGATCTGATGGAAACCAGACCTTAAATCTAAGCTTGTGAACCAGCAAGCAGAGGAAAGCTCATCTAGAAGTTCATCAATGATAGGCACTGGAAACTTGGACTTAAGAGTAATAGCATTAAGGTGTCTATAATCCACACAAAACCTCCATGAATTGTCCTTCTTTTTAACCAAAATGACAAAAGAAGCAAAGGGGCTATTGCTTTTCTGAATAATTCCATTTGCCAACATATCCTTGATCTGTGTTTCAATCTCTGTCTTCAGGGCAGGAGCATACCTATAAGGTCTCACTTGCACAGGAGCTGCTCCATCAACCAAGGGAATGGAATGGTCACAAGATCTTGGAGGGGGAAGATCTATAGGCAACTGAAACAATTCATCATATTCAACAATCAAGGACTGCATCTCAGGAGGTACAGATGCAGAAATTGTATCACTGCTTGAACTGTCCACAGCACAGACATGCACCACAGTGCCTTCAGGTAAAACTGGAAGATCACCATATAAGTATGCAGTGGACTGCTCATAAGGTATGGCCAACCACTTATCCTTCCAATGCACCCTCATGGGACTGAAATTTTCCAGCCAATCCATGCCGAGAATGACATCATAAGCAGACAGCGGCAGGATCTTCATGTCAATTTTGAAGGAATAACCATTGATCAACCAACTTGCCTGCTCCAAGTGTTTATCACACAGCATCTTATCCCCATTAGCCACTTGAATAGTGAGAGTAGAATCCAAGGCAGAAATACCCTTCAATTGTGAAGCCAGAGATTGACTGATAAATGTGTGAGAGCTCCCTGAATCTACAAGGATACTGACCTCATGTGCCTGAATAACTCCTTTCAAACACATGGTTTTAGGAGCTGGGACACCAGTAAATGCAGCCACTGAAAGTGTAAGGAATAGCTGGTCATCCCCATGTGCACTAGCAGATGAAGTAGAAGAGGATTCTTCCAACTGAAAGATGTCTAGCAATTCTTGCATAGCATGAAGGTGAACTGATTCCACACATTTATGATCTCTAGTCCATTTGGCTGCACATTTCTCACACAATCCCCTAGCCCTTCTGTAGGATCTCAGAGCCTGCCACTTTTCTTCAGCAGACTTGGCCTTAGCAGATTCAGCATACTTGTCATCACTTGATGGAGGCTTGGATTTGTCCCACTTGAGAGGAGGAGGGGGTAGAGGAAATGCAGGTTTACTGCCCCCTTTTGCTGAATAAGAGAAGTCAGGCTTCTTGATGTCCTTCTTCTTACCAGGGTCATACACCTCCTCCTGCAATTGAGCCAAGGCAAAGGCAGTATCCAAGGAAGAGGGTCTTTGTAGCGAAACAGAAGCACGATATTCCTGTTTCAACCCATCAATGAATTTCATAGTATAATGAGGATCAGTGGTACCCTCATAAGCAGTAAGTTGATCAACTAGAGAAGCAAACTGTTCAACATATTCACTTATAGGACCTGACTGTTTCATATGAAATAACTGTCTAATAAGCAACTCATGTTGATCTCGACCAAACCTTTCTAACACTAGTTTCCCAAATTCCCCCCAGGAGCAGGATTTCAATGTTCTCTCTACAGATGGTAACCAACGAGCAGCTGCAGCAGTAAAATACATGCAGGCAAGCTTGACTTTCATGTGGGACTCAATCGGATAGGTATCAAAGTAATCAGCACAATGACTCAACCATAATTTGGGATTTTCGCCATCAAAACCTGGGAAATGCAATTTAGGTAGGCGAGAACTCGAATTATGAACTGAACCCTCACCCGACCTATCCACTGAACTGAACTGCGGGCTATGAAAGGGAGGACGGAACAACTGGGAGTGGGGATCAGGGAACGCACCATTGCCCGGGGGATGCACCAGAGTTGTGACAACTCCATGGTCATCCTCCCGGCGAATCTGTTCGACGCGGTGCCCGTTGGGCTGATCGGCTTCAGTTCCAGCAGGTGGGCGCTGGGAAGCCTGTTGGGGAGGAGTGAGCAGACCCGGCGCTGGAACCGAGTTCTCCCGCACCGTGCGATCCCAGTGCGTGGTGAGCTTCTTCACCTCCAGACGGATGCCATCGACGGTGGCCTCGATCTCCGGGCGTCACGAGTCGAGGACGGCGGCCGTATTCTCCAGCGACTCGACACGAACGTCGCGCTCGGTGTTCGCCGACTCGATCTTCTGCGACCATCGTTCCTCCTGGTCGATGAGGCGACGATCCCACTTCTCATCGTGCTCCTGGAAGCGCTTGGTGATCTCGTCGATGATCAACTTTGTCTCCGGATTCATGACGCCGAGGCGGCGCTGAAACCTGGTGTAGTGGTCGTGAGTGGAAGCCGGATCCAGGGCGCACGAATCACCACAGATCAGCTCGCGTGAACTGGAATTACGGGATCTCGATTCGTGCCGAAACGCGAATCAAATTTCCCCCCAACCAAGCTTGTTTGCAAACCAATCGATGGAATACAGACTCGATTGCGACAAGGATACAAGCCAGGAATCGAACGAATCTGATACCAACTGATAGCAATCAGNCACAAGAAGGAAGAACAGAGATAGATCGGAAAAGCAAGGGAACGGAGAAGAGAAGGATTCAGGGACGAGGACAGCTTTATCACCGTTGGAATCTGTTCTTACAAGTTCAAAGATAACCTTTCTTCCTCTCAGCNTCTCGATCTATATAGGCGCAATACACGGGCTCAGCCCAGTACGTGCTCGCAGGCACTATGAAGTCTAGTCCTTGCCGATGTATCTCGGATTGGGCTTCTTCCTTCGCGGGCCCTGGTCATCAGCAAGTATCGGCCCAGCAGGAGTGCTGACAGGAGTCACCGGGGTTGTTGAGGCGGTGGAGCAGCTTGAGCAATAGACACTTGTTCTGCGTAGCCAGGTTCTTGATCCCCAGACCTCTTTGCTCCTTGGAAAGGCATGCGTGTTCCTAGGCAACAAGGCATTGCGCGCCGTGTGCTCTGTCCTCCCCAGTCCAGAGAAAAGCCCCGCACCGGTTTATTTTTTTAGAGTAACATAATCACTTCATGAAAAAGATCTCGGTTTTTTTAGTTCGTCCCGGCCTCTAAAATCTCAGGACCGGCCTGCCTAAAATCTCAGGACCGGCCTGCCCGTGCGTCGCCCCTTCCCCAATGCAACACCGCTTCCCGCACCCCACTCTGCGACGCCCCCTTCCGGCCTTCCCTGCTCCCGCATGCGCGTCTCATCCTACGAGCCGTGCCGAGCCGCGCCGCTCAACCTTGTTGTGAGAATTTGTGAATGACTGAAGAATGAAAAAATG
>JAZFNS010050101.1:4132-15412 GCA_037127165.1 Alloteropsis angusta | reverse complement strand
GCTAAGCCGATAGTTTTCAATTCCGCATTAGTTTCGGTTAGCCTGTGTGATTAGTTTTAAAAAAGACTATTCACCCCCCTCTAGTCCGTCATCTCGACCCTTCACCTAGGCCCGGTCCAAGCGGGTTGGGCCATGCTTCGTGCCGGGCCAAAAAATGTGCTTTGGACCGGGCTTCGGGTTTTTTTGCTCAACTCTATGCATGAGTGACCAGTAGTCTCTAGTGTGCCTATGTTCAAACCCTGTACGTCCTGACTCCTGAGTATATGTCGGCTCAGTAGTCAGTAGCATTTGAAAGTTGAAACACGGCGCGGATCACACATGACACACGCATGTGTAGCACATTGGTGCCATTGGGCCCCGGACATGGCCCACGATTCGGACCACACACACTCCACAATGCACAGGCAGCTGGCTCCTTTCCCTATTTAGCTTGCTCCTCCAAACAGACCATTGAAAGCATCGCACCAAACAATCCAAAACGAGACAACACACCATCATGGAGATCACCAATCCCCGCGATGTCGTGACAGCACCAGCAGCGCTTGTCGCCATCCTCGTCGTCCTCGTGGCCGCGGCGCGCACCGACGGCGCCCTCTGCAACAAGTCCGACAAGGTGGCGCTCCTGGCCGTGAAGTCGGCCCTGGGCAACCCACCTGCCCTCTCCAGGTGGAACTCCAGCGTCGGCTGCTGCTCGTGGTACGGCATCTCCTGCAACGCCACCACCGGGCGCGTCACCGAGCTGACCGTCATGGCGCTCAACATCTCGGCGCCGATCCCCGCCGCCATCGCCAACCTCACCAAGCTGCAGACCATCAACCTCGCCTACAACCGCCTCCACGGCAGCATCCCGGCGTTCCTGGGCCCGCACGTCTTCCCCGACCTCACGTTCCTCCGCCTCGACGGGAACCGCCTCACCGGCACCATCCCGCCCACGGCCACCGTCTTCAACCTCCTCCTCGCCGGCAACCAGCTCACCGGCCCGCTCCCGGCCACCTTCGGCCGCGCAGACTTGGGCGACGTGGACCTCAGCGATAACCAGCTGACGGGCGACGCGTCGATGCTGTTCGGCGCCAAGAAGCAGCTGTACGCGCTGCACCTGTCGCGCAACCGGTTCGAGTTCGACCTCGGCCGCGTGGAGCTGCCGGAGGTGATGGACATCCTGGGGATCGACCACAACATGATTCACGGGAGCATCCCGGCGGCGGCGGCGGCGAGGAAGTGGCTGACGTTCGACGTGAGCTACAACCAGCTGTGCGGGCCCATACCGCAGGGGCGGTACACGCACAGGTTCGGCGCCAAGCACTTCGCCGGCAACAAGTGCCTCTGCGGCCGCCCGCTCCCGCCGTGCAGCAGCTAGATGGCTAGTCGTTGGTGTCTGATTAGCAATAATAATCCTCCGTGCTCATGGACTTATCTGCAGGCGTTTGAACGTGTTGTAACCTGCATTTCATCTCTGAATGGAATAATCCTCAATTAGTAGTAACCAACGAATTTGGCCATATAAATGCATGCATGGCAGCACACAAGACAACCGACTGGGACGTCTCTGTGTCACAAGCTCACGATTCGGATGACTCTCATCATCCGTTGGCATTCAGAGTCGGTAGGGGCGGGGCCTTGCCACTGACTCTCTCGGCAACTCGTAGCTCCATCAATTTGAAATGAAAATTTACAACTTCAACTTATTACGAATCGAACTGAAATTAAAGTTCTCACTGTATAGGTGGGCTGTAGATTCAGGAACCTGGTTGCGCACTAATATATACAGTATCGTTTTATCTATGAATGGAATCCTTGGTCGGTTACTCAGTAAGCACGTCGACGCCATGAGCCAAGTTACTGTCGACGATGTACTAGCCGTCTAGCCCTCGGGCTGATGGAGACATTTTTTTTTTGGGCAAGGCTGATGGAGACATTGCGCAGGAGGAATGGTGGCAGCAGCGGCGAATCTTGAACTCAGATCAAGGCTGACTAATTTTTCTCTTCTTCATCCTCTCTTCTCTCTTTCTCTTCTTTTCTTTCCTCTTTTTCTTCTTCTCTCTCCTCTTTTTTCTTCTTCTCTCTTTGCCTATGGCTAAAAATTAAGGGGGGCTCCATGAAGTGTTGGGGTAGGGGGGCTCCTACCCCTTGGTGGATCTGCCACTAGGTGGCAGTAGAGGATTGGGAGGTGAATCACCGTTGGAAGCCATGTCGAAAGTCTAGTCACAGTCATACACGACCATGTACAAGAGCACTTTTACATTAGATGGAGGAACGAGATCCAAACAGTTTCAAAAATTATGGGCACAAATAAAACCACCTATATATACTCAAAACAGACTATATCTTGTAATTAGCTCTTTAGTCTCGCGATAAATTGGACACAAATTCATGAGCACAAAACACCTTAGACCTGACGGTGTTCTCCTACTTGCCCACCAGTGTCACCGGAGCTTGAAACTCATCTTGTTTTGATCAAGCTGGATTATACATTGTGGACTTGTAAAGCCTGGATCAAAAGTTGGCTTGTTAGTATCACTACTGGAAATATGGCTTATGTTACCGGTTTGTAAGGGCCATTGGCACCGGTTTTGGAATCGACTGAACAACGGAGTCTCGATCTTTGGTACCGGTTTCTCACCCAGTACTAAATGTGTCTTTGACTCTTTGGCACCGGTTGGTAATATGAAACGGTAACAAAGGTATTTATGTCAAAAGTTGTTTTAAATCATGGAGAGGCTCCCACACACGACATGATTTTTTCATGAATCATACAAAATTTTCAGGCAAAAATCCTAAATGCTTTCCTTTTGAATTAACCCGTGGAGAACTATTTAGTGCCGGGTCGTAACATTGCCCAGTACTAAAGAGTGGCTTTTAGTACCAGGTCGTATTACAAATAGGTACCAAAGCCACGAGACGCATTAGTACTAAGTGGTAACACCACCTAGTACCAAAAGTCACCCTTTAGCACTAGGTGTTACGACTTGGTACTAACGGGTCCTCGGGGCCTACCAAATTTAGACTCGGTNACCAATGTAGAGGATGGAAAGTGGGTTTTCCACTAGTGTATCCAATGGATCTTTTAAAAGCTTCAATGGGCAAGTTGGCAAAAATCTAGAGATACATAGCCTTATAGGATTGTAAGAGTTGAATCCTAAAAGCTAAACAGAACAGCCAGTTTAGATCAGTAGAGCTCGCTTCTAAGAGCAATAATCCATAATCTGTACTAGCTAATAATATAAACATGAAAGGTCTATGCTTAGCCAGTGGATGCACGTNTCAAGATAGCTCTCATCATTAATTGATTATCTGTTAATAGCATTAGGTAATCTTCTAGAAATTTTAAACCTCAAAGTGGAAGCAAAGGCAATCCTTAATCATGACAGCCATATTATTGTACGTCTGCCATTTCAAAGGTTGTTTCATGAAGTAACCGCGTCATGAAACAAAAATGAGGATTTCAAGACTAATCCTCAACCAAACGATGACACGTTTCCTATTCTCTTTCAAACAATTTTAGAGTTAAATATTTTCAATTAAGGTAAGAGGTAGGATGGAGAGAGAGAGAACAATAAGAACTATATATATGAATATTGAAATCAAGTTCTCGCGAGATGACGCATAACTTGATGAATTAATTACTCCATTTTTTGGGTGAAGAAAGCTCGCCATGAACATATATAAAGATCAATTCATTGCATATTCACCAGTATGGGGGTGTGTGTGTGTGTGTCATGGCAAGGGTGCTTGCCTATTTCAAGGCACGTGCCTATACTATGATATGCTTCGTTCATTGTGCCACATATCATAAGCATATTATCTTAGAAGTTAAAGTACCCTCCTTAGATAGTATAAGTCTCAGTTGTGCACAGCCTGTTCTATTTTGTGAAGTAAATGTCTTTTAAGAGTTTTTGTTTTCTTAAGATGAGTGATTACCTTTTTAAACAAACACACAGCATGAAAACAAGATGCATGTATGAACAAGAACAATGTAGTAGTAGCAACAAAACAAGAACACAACTGCTTTGATCACCGCGGCACAAAGCTACAAAACAATCAACGAATCACCATATACTAGTTAAATCGTTATTACAAACTAAGCTCCAAGGAAGGACCTGACGACACCGACAGCCGCCTCTTCTTTNAGCGGCAAGGGGCTCTGCACCTCTTCCTCCTCTCCCCACCTTCTCGCCCCGGTGATCGCCGTCGTCGCCGATAGCACGGCGGCCGGCGTCAAGTTCAGATCGAGGTCCTTCACGCTGGACCCGGACCTCGACGACGCCGATGCCGTGACAGACACCGACAACCCGTCCCAGTAGTGGCACCTCTTGTGCCCGCCGAGCGCCTGCCCNCGTCGCGAAGCTCCGGTGGCACACCGAGCACCGGTGCCTCCCCTGCCCGCCGGCCGCCGCGTAGTTTCCGGCAGACGACGATGACGATGCCTGCACCTGCAGCAGGGGCGGCGTCGGCTTCCGGTGGCTGGCCTTGTGCCCGCCCAGCGCCTGGTGCGAGGCGAACGACTTGCCGCAGACGGAGCACCGGAACCGGAGGTCGCGGTCTTGCGCCGCCGTAGTCCAGGCAGCCGTGTTCTGCGGCCACTGCGTCGTCGTCGCCACGCCAGCAGCTTGGCCTCCGGCGCTTCCCCCGGCGGCGGCGAGCGCCATGAGGCAGAGGGAGACGTAGTCGTCCTGGGTGATGGCCATGATGGATCGATCACGAGTGATTCTGATTACACCTGATTGCAAAAGCTAATGCCGCTGCTGCTTAGGAGTTAGGATTCTGCAGGTTTAGCAAGTGTTGTAGATGAGCTAACCACACAAGAGTCTCCATATATATAGCTCAAGTGTGTGTGTTTTAATTTGAAAACATGGGGGGGCTAGCTCTTGGAATCGGTGGTCGAAAAGGTGAGGAGGGAATGCATGGGGTCATAGGTCAAAAAGAGCACGAGGGCGAACGCTTCTACCGTTCTACGTGAACACGTATCGATGTGGATGCATGCATCCGTACTGCTGCAGTGAATATATCTAGGTGCAATAGATATCTAGGTGCAATAGGCTGCCACACGTGCGTGCATTGCATGGATATAATCATCAGATAATATAAATCGAGCTTATTGGCCGCTCTCATATGCATTTTTCATATGCTATTGGACGACGTCGACTCTGGTAGAACCTTCCTTGTCCCGGACTAATATATAGGAAATTGCACACTAGCTTCTCGCCACAACAAGTTGTTGGCATATATTAGTTTTTATAGTTAAACAGCAGCTACATACTGCTACGATGGCTTGGAGTGTTGTACGTGTTGATGGAGATGTAATGGGTTTCAATAGGTGCACACAGGTGAAATTAAAACTCCAAATTTATAGTGTGGTGAGTAGGGACTCTCTCTAGCGGGTAAGCTGTCTTCAAGTGCATTCGACTGTCCTAATTCTTTTCACTTCTCTCTAAACTGTTGTTAACTCGTCTTTAGTTGTCAGCAAAGAGGAGAAAAGAGGTAATGTAGGAAGTGCACATGGTTTAACAATAATTTCTGGTACAAATTAATGATGATATATATGCATGCATGGTGGTAGGTAAAAGCCAAAAGGTTGTGGTGGCTAAGCGGCTAAGCAGCCATTATTTATTATTTGTATTGTTTATTTAGGGGTTCTTTTGGCCCAAATTGTGGGTGGTACTGTGGTAGGGTCCACTTGTTTTTCTTAATAAAAAAGCAGATCTAACGTTCGAAGGAGAGCTATGTCGTTATTTGAATAAATGTTCCTCTGCCAAAAACAAACGCGCAGTGGAAATGTAAAAATTGCTCTCTAAAGTAGTACTATCTAGAAGTTTTTCAAATGATCTTATAAGAAAAGAAATCGTATGTGTATAGGATATCAACGATGTTATAAAATGATTGAGTTCAGTGTTGATTTCATTTGTTAGTTATGAAAATGGAGATAACAACAAGTAGATAGAGTGATAGGGTGCATAATACAAACAAAATCGTAACATCTAGATTTCTTTAGGTTTCGAACCTCCTGCCCTTCCCAACATGATGTCCAGATTTAAATATCATGATTTTGTTGCAATAAGTATAAAGTTCGGAGAAGTGCAAGCTACAAACAGTATGAAGTTCCATGTTTTTTGACAAAGTTATACTCCCTACTTTTATCAAATTGTAAGTCGTACTGATTTTCAAGATTCATTATCTTTTGCATGCATCTAGAAATTATGTGTATCTAGGTGCATTACAAAAGTAACGAATCTTGAAAAAGCAAAACAACCTAAATTTTGAAATGGAGGAAAAGTAGCCAGATTCAACTTCGATTTTATTTCTGACATGGAGCATGGGCACCACTAGTATTGTTTTATTTCTGACACGATTTTGCTAATATAAGGGATTTTTGTAAAGGAAAAAGACCAAATTACTCTTCTCAAGTATGGGCAAAGTATGAATAACGTCCTAAACTATGTTTTAGTTCATTTTACCCTCTAAACTATGTCGTTTGGTCCAATTTATCCCTTGATAAATTTGTTAATTTTGTTTCTCCATAGATAAGTTAAATATCAGTTTAAAACTTTAGGACGGTAGTAGACATCACAAACATATGTTAAAATATATTCAATTTTTTCCTCATTATTTTTTGTGTAATTTACATTCTAATGATTAATTTATTATTAAATGTTATATCATATGAAATTAATGATGAAGAAAGCATGATATATATTTTTAACATACTTATGATATCCTCTATCATTAAAAAATTAATTTTAGACTCCAATTGTGTGTGCAGAAACAAAAAAAAAAGAAATTTTATCGAGGGGTAAATTAGGCCAAATAGCATAGTTTAGGAGATAAACAACTAAAACATTGTTTAGAGAGTTATTCAGACTTTATTCATACACAAGGGGAGTAATTTAATTTGGACTTTTTCCTTTTTCTAAAAGAACACTTTAATCAACAATTCCAGACGAACATTCTGAGAAAACACGAAAGGAAAAAAATACATATGGAAATCACAACGCACTGGATCCCAACATCTGGAGGCGCCAGAGCAAACCAATTAATGGAAGGCAATAAATGAATCAATAAATTGAACAAATCAATGTTCAAAAATGTTGAACATACTAGTACTAACGAATAACGAATGAATGATTGCGTAGATCCTTTTTACATGAGCTGATCCACACGATATTGATCAGTCAATCAACATCTTGCGCTTCTTGATCGGCAATGGACTCTGCACCTCCTCCTCCTCGGCCCACCTCTTCATCCCGGCGGCGGCGTNGGCGCCAGGTTGAGGTCAAAGTCCCTCACGGTGACGCCCGACGACCCCGTCCCGGACGCCGACGCAGACGCAGACGCGGATGATGCCGAGACGGGCACCGGCATGCCGTCAAAGTAGTGGCAGCGCTTGTGGCCGCCGAGCGCCTGGCCCGTGGCGAAGCCCCTCCGGCAGATGGTGCACCGGTGCGGCCCGCCCGAGGACGGCGCCGTCTCGTCCAAGCCGCCCGCGGACTCCGCCTGCGCCGCCGCCACGGCAAGGGCTGCGGCGTACTGCTCCTCCGTGGGCGGTTTCCGGTGGCTGGACTTGTGGCCACCGAGCGCCTGGTACGACGCGAAGGCCTTCNAGTGGTCCGGGTACAAGGGGGAGGACCAGCGCTTCAAGCTCGAGGAGGCCATGGCCGGGAAGGAGGCCCTATGGGCGGAGATCGTCAGGGAGAAAGGGCTCGTGGAGACAGAGCTAGACGACATCACCGCCTGGTGGTTCGTGGACGCCGTGATCAACGCCAACAAGGAACACCTGGAAAACATGAACAAGAGCAAGGAGCATGGATTCCTCGCCTTCCGGAACACGGTGAGGTCCTTCATCCATTGGATCGGGAAGCTGAAGGCTAGCAGAATCGTCCCCTGATGCCTTAGTTTCTTCTGATGTCAATGATAACGTGCATCTCGTTCTCTATCTGATTGCTTTGATCACTTGTCGCGTTCCTCAAAATTAGTTTCATAGAATGCTCGGTTGTGTTTTCTCATAGTATGTACCAAATGAACTTGGGAATGAGGTGCTAACTGATGAGTATGAATCATCAACCGTTCAATTTTTCTCTTCTGGGCAATGATAAGTGATTGATTCTCTACGAGTTGGCTGTGGGCAGTTAGCCATCAATACATTGCCTCTTTTTGTATTATTGCCTCTTGTATCGCTGCTTTCATATGGTTCATATATATTGCAGTATCCTGCCTAGTAAGTTTGTCTTGTGCATGTGTTGTGATAATTATCTGGAGGCAATTCGGTGATGTTAACATATCTAAGGACCCTACCCATGTAACCTACACTTGTCAATCATACTACTTATTCTTGTGTTATCCGGTGCATTGATTGCCTATTTTAATTTTTTGGCACCAAAATTAAGAAAGAAGATATGTTCCAATCTTGCATTGTCTTAGACCACTGAATAAAGCTATCTCAGTTTTCTCTAGGATAGCAGATATATAGCATCAGGCCATCAGCAAGGTAGTCTGCTAGACCCTTAAAATGGGCATATGACATTACCAATTCAGAAGTTTCTGGTTGGACCTCTGATGTAGGTTTCAGATGTCTGTCTCAGAAAAGTTGTAGTCAAAAGGAAACCAGAACTGCTGATGGCATTCCTGAATGAATAGATCCTGATTCGGTTGCTTGCATTATTAGTGTCCATGCATCATGCCATTGCAAGATGGAAGCATTCCTGTCTTTCTTTTTCATCTCTTTTCGGCAGAACTGGTATCTGATGTGCTAAACTTTGACAGTTCTTGTTGACTTTATCATGTACAAAGCCTGTGCATCTGTATTAGTTTTATGAAACTTCAAGCTCATTACTTATTTCTTACTATTGGGTTTCTTTCTTCTGATGTTTCCAATCTTCAAATTCAATGTTTTGTCCTCTGTTTCTATTTGAGTTCATATGTTGCAATTGTGCAATGACCTGTGAGGTTGTAGCATGAGTTTGTGGTGTGAAAGAATCTCAGAATTTTTCTTAAGAAATCTTGATTTAGCTAAATGCATACAAAGTATATTGTTACGCTTCTGATAATGTTCCCACATCCAATTGCAAAGCCTGATCATTGTCCTGTTGATGACCTATGGATTGTTACACAACAATAACAAAGCAATGTGTTGCATCAGCTGCTGCTAGATTACAACCCACATATGTTGCTTCTCTGTTGCAGTCTGTACGTGAGCGCACCTGCAATTAATTCTTCATTGCCAATGCTTGCATATAACATAGTGTTTGGTTACTGTGCTCACAAGTACTGTTAGTGTTTGGTTACTGTGCTCGCTAGTACTGTTTGTGTACATTGAATTTAGTTTCCTAGAATGCACTGTTATGTTTTGGTACAGTAGCAAATGAAATTGGAAAAAGTAGACAAGTTGTCACTGCTGAAAGGGTTAATGGTACATCTATGAATTGGCTGTGCCAGTAGTAATCATGAATATTTTCCCTGAGGTGCATTCTTGTCAGTTTGGATAGATGATATTAGGTGGTAGAATTTATCATTGATTTCATAAAGAAGAAACAGAGATTAGGCAGAAGAAACCCCGTTGAGAATGTTGCATTGCCTGTTCCAAAGGGCATTGCATTGTATGGCCTATATGTTTATGACAGAATGAAAGGAGGTGGACAGTGTACCTTTCAAGCTCATGCCTCTCTAGCTATGAGCAATCTTGTTTGTTGCGTAATTTTTTTGCCATCAAAATCTTTTGCTGTTTGGCTTGTATGTTTGATGGATCTCTTATGTAACAGGGTAAGACTGCTATGATATTTGATATTTCCAGGTACAGGGTCATATGGATCCAGTTCTCGCCCAAGAGATTGCAGATCCAAGCAAACCTGACATACTAGTTTTGAGGATAGTTTTCTTAGCTATTTGTGGCATTAATTTTCTGCTTTCCATCACCAAATAAGAATAATATGATGCGTTCGAATCTTGCATCAACTATGTATAGAAAAATCAACAAATTTTATTTGAGCTAGAAGATATTTAGATCCAGTGATCCAGATAACTGTGCACTACACCTATAGATCTTCGTCCAACTGGTGGCTTCTGAATTTTATTCTGAAGGTCATGCAGAGTCCATCTAATTTCACTATGTAGAATGCTTATACTGATTTTCTTGTCAGCACTAAGCAGCATGTTTTATAGATCTTTCCTGTTGGTTCTTGATCTTGTTCTTTTTCTTTTCCTGAAGAACTGATATTTGCAATCTTCAAGTGGTTGGTTTTGTTCTCTTCATCTCCTATTTAAGTTCACATGTTGTCTTGTGCATCATGGAATGGATCCTGAAGTTCTTGCATGAGTGTTTGGCGTAGGATTTCATCAAATATCTTGATTGACTGTAAACCAAGGGCTCAGATTATCTTGCAACGAATTGGCGGATTAATTCCAATCATGCCCGCGCAGCAAGCCGCAAAGTTTGATCGTGGAGGGGCATGTGGATATTGTTTGACTTTGACATGATCCTAGGCTCACTGTCCTCCTGGATTGTACTGTATCATTGTAGTTTGTTCAACAGAAATTGCCATTTCGCCGACATGTACCGATGTACGTCCTGCTGGTCGTGGGATGTCGGCTCCGTAGGCACTCAACACGGACCTGATCGGTCTACGTAGAAGATGTGGTCTTGGAAAGGTGCACGATGGTGCCATCGCGCCAGACACGGACCTGATCGGTCCAGTCCACAACGTACAGCTAGCTCCTTCCATATAAACTGGCCAGTGGCCACATAAAACGCCACTCCAAACCATCCCCAAGAAGATCACAGCGAAGCGAGCGCCGTCATGGAGCTGCAGCAGCATCCTCGCTACGTCGTGACGACGCTGCTCGCCGCCGTCCTTGTCGTCCTCCTCGCGGCCGCGGCGCGCTCCGACGGCGCCCCCTGCGACAAGTCCGACGAGGCGGCCCTCCTGGCCGTGAAGTCGGCGCTGGGCAACCCTCCGGCCCTCTCCGGCTGGAACACCACCGTCGACTGCTGCTCGTGGTACGCCATCACCTGCAACGCCGGCACGGGGCGTGTCACCGACCTGACCATCTTCGGGCGCGAGATCTCGGCGCCGATCCCCGCCGCCATCGCCAACCTCACCAAGCTGCAGTCCATCAACTTCGCCTACAACCAGCTCTACGGCCCCATCCCGGCGTTCCTGGGCCCGCACGCGCTCCCCGACCTCACCTTCCTCCGCCTCGACGGCAACCGCCTCTCGGGCCCCATCCCGCCCACGGCCACCGTCTTCAACCTCCTCCTCGTGGGCAACCAGCTCACGGGGCAGATCCCGGGCA
>JAZFNS010056367.1:6836-17037 GCA_037127165.1 Alloteropsis angusta | reverse complement strand
AATCTGATCTAAATTATGGCATATATATTTACATAATATTTTTATACAATTTTTTAATAATTATTTGAGATACGTATCATTCAACTTAATTAGAATTACTGAAAATAAGTATCCAGAAATTCATTTAATAGTTAGAATATAGCAAGTCATTTCAAAAAAAAATTGAAACTCCTCCATGGCAACTTTTGTACAGTATAACACTTGTAAAAAATATTTCAAATAAATATGAGCAAAAACAATGTATTACTTTGTGCAAACTAGTGGTTGTGCAGTTCTTTTATATAAATATTTTTGAATCCTAATGATGTTCTAGAGACCACACTTTAGGTCTGATTGGGCTAAGTGGTGCTAATTCGTGAAAATATGAAAAAATAGAAACAATCGGCATGTACTGTTGCTTAGAACCGGCCATGAAAAAGAGATTTTCACAGATGGATTGTGGCTAGAACCGGTTGTGAAAATAAATTGTCACAGGCAGTTTGTGGTTCGAATCGGCTGTGGAAAAGGAGTTGATTTTTACAGCCGGGCTAAGCGATGAACCGGACACACTGATCTAATTACGAACTGGCCGTGTCTCCACTTTTTTAAAACTTGCTATGAAAATGGTGTGTAGAAAAGTTGATTCTATAGTAGTGAAAGGTTTCTGATTTGATTTTGGAGTTGTAAGGCCAAAACCAAACCAAGACCATAGTTTAATGGCAAAAATAGGTTTTTCTGAAAAGTACTAAACCACTACTACCAAATGACCAGATTAGTTTTTTTAGTCCTAAGGTTCTGATTGTGTATAAATTTTCCAGAACACACATTCATGCAACTCGTAGTACTAGATTATTTTTTAGTTTTTTTACGAATAAGGCAATAACGACAACCTGGAGCATTACTAAAACTTTCTCTTATTAATCGATGAATCCAGAGACGACGTTAATGTGACACGACGGATGTAACAGATCGACGATCGCCAACGGCCTGCAGACAAAGCAGTGCGGTGCGGATGGGGTTCCCAGCTGCAGTTGCTATGCACGCTGGCGGCGAACGAGCGAGCCATGCGAGCGTGGACAACGTCGCGTCTCACACTGGACTACTGGAGCTAACGCTGAGCTCTCACTGCACTGTGCATGGATCTAGCTGCTGGCCTGCTGCCTCCTGCACCCACCATGGATGCATGCATGCCCCTGTGCTCCAAATTGCGGCAACAGTGGCGCCTCCGAGCTTTATCATTTCTAACTGGATCTCGTCGACCGGGCCGGATCGGACGAGATCGACCGCGAGGGATCGATCGACGATCGTCCTGGCAAATCGATCGCGATGGCTCCAAACCATGAGTTCCGCAAGCCAACTAGTAGCAAATCATATGGCTAAATACTGTGTTGCCAGTACCTTTTTTATACCACGTCACCTCCGTGTTAAAATATATTAAAATATTCGTCGTCATTGATTTGTCATAATTTTGACCACTCGGTTTATTTAAAATATATATATTATTTACTTTGTTTATGATATTTTGTAATTTTTATATGTATTTTAAATATGACTTTTTTTTGCATGTTTGTATAATATTTTTAATATGACAAACGTTTTTAAAAAAATTAACAACGACAAATTTTTTCATACCAAAAGAGTAGTTGCTTAGGACAAACAAACAAGTTCATTTTTGAGGACCAGACTTGGACGCAGATTTTTCTCGCTGATGGCTAAACTGTTGCACATGCTTTTGCATCTTGCCGTTGCTGAGGACGAAAACTTACCATTTCAGTAAACCGGTCTCTATGTTTTTGTTTTTCTCGTTCAAGCTTGTGACTGACCAATCCATAATGCTATAGATCGGTGTACAGAAATTGTTCAGGGAACAACAGGCCCATTATTTCAAAAAAAAAAACAACAGGCCCATTCCATCCACATCCAGCAAACGCACGTGCAGTACCAAGGGACAGTGAGGCGGATTTTATACTGCGGTCAATCCGATCCGGATCCATGGGAGAGCAGGCGTACTTGGCAGGGATGGTAGTATGGTACTGTGCAATCCATGCCATGCCAAGCCATGCGTTCGTGTCGTCACATAGCTTAGCCGGTCCTGATTCCTGACCTGACACTTTGCCTGGCACATTACACACCTTTTTTTTCACAGCTCTCTGTCATCGGTGCCGTTCCATTTTTTCACACGTTCGAGGAGGAGCTAGTAGGCTTTTAATTTTGCAAGTACAGAGATGTGAGATGTCTTGTTCCGTCCTTCTATTCACGGCCGCGAGATCGATAGGCTACAAATGGACTGGATCTGTCCGTGCAGTGCAGTGCAGTGCGAAGCAAGGAGCACGCACGTACTGTGAGATGGGGACGTCGATGCCAACAGTACAGACAGGGCTGCATGCATGCAGGCCGGGCCTTGGACTTGGACTGGCGCAGTGGCGCTGCTCGCCTGATGCAAGCCTGATGAAGTGATGATACGTGATCTTCCCTGCCCTCCCAACCACAAGTGTGGTGTTAAATGTTGTCCGTGCAACAAGGCTAGCACACATTAGCCTTGCAAGGAAGAATGCATCAGCAGAGGCTGTTGTCACGATGACACGGAGAGAGCAAACATGAAACAACGAACGGTGTATATATGCATGGATGGCGGCATGTGCTGTCATGGCAACATGTGTAGCATAGCATGGAAATTGTCAGATAGGTATTTGCATGGAGGGGAGAGGGAGATTTGTTGTTGATGGACCGCTACGACACTCTGCTTTGCATGCTCCTTTCAACACAAGACCCAAATGTCCAAACGTGTACACCTTGTAGTGGTTACTTGTACTGTACCTGCTCAAGGGTGTGCTAATCCCTAAACAGTTGGAACAAATTTAGTGGTTAGGAGCTAGTGATAAACTATGATCTTTACGCGAACCGGTATGGAACTCCGTAATTCCCGGAGGCGAACTACAGGCGATTTGGCGGCGACGGGCGAAACCCATCTAGGGTTCTGCTCCTAGGGCGATTCCTCTGGCCTGAGCGCGCACAGGAGTGCGGATTTGCTCTCACCAGCGTTGGTGGGGAGCGCGCGGGGTTCATCCTCGTCTTTCCAGCGGCAAACTGCGGTTTGGCGTGTGGAGTGTCCGGGGTGCCGTAGACCTCGGAGTCCTGCTTCGTTGCTACTTCTGGGGATCGCACCGTACGGGATTGCCCAGGCCTTGGAGTTTCCGATCTTAGGGAGTTCGTGACTGCTACGGACTCGCTTCCCATCTGCTATAAGATTTCGAGGTTTCGAGGTTTTGGCCGGCTCTTTCCATCTGCTGTTTTTCAAGCCTCCTGTCTGATCCGATCCGTGGTGGGGGTGATACGGGATCTCCGGTGAGGAGATTGCCCACCCGAAGCCCGGTGAGGATCCCTGCAAACAGGACGGTTGATTGACGGCGGCGGTGAGCGGGGCGACCTGACGGCTATGGAGCAAGACCAGGAGCAGAGAGTAACCATAGAGGGGAAGGCTGAAGGGAAGAAGGAGGTGAAGAACGTAGGTGGAAGACTGCCGGATCTGAACTGTACTGATGAGGGTTCAGAAGCGACGGATAGCCAGGATCAGATGGCCAGTGCGGGGAGGAACATCGTGCTGCACCACGCACATGATGGAGACGAATACGACGGCGAGGAGGAGTTTGTCTTCGATGATGCTGACCTAGGCGATCGTGGCGGAAGCAAATGGATGGCTGTGGCTCGATTCTATTCGGGCCGGGAATTCCGCTGGAGAATTGTCTTCTCTGAACTATGCCAAGTTTGGGGCCTGAAAGGTCGTGTGGAATCGAGGGAGTTGGGAGATAATCGTTTTCTCCTGGAATTTGATACTGAGCACAACTTGGCCTTCGTCTTACGGGGAGGCCCATGGAAGTTCCGGGGTGATGCTCTGATTCTAGTCCGCTATGATGGTCTCACCAGATTATCAGAGGTGAAGATTGACTCTATTCCGCTTTGGATTCGCATATACGATATCCCAGTTGGAATGCTTTCACCCAACTTTGTTAATGCGCTTGGCTCGAAAGTTGGAGCTGTGCTGGAGATTGGAGAAGCAATCAAAGATTTCAAGAGAATCCGGGTGGACTTTGCTTTAGCAGATGCACTGAAGCCGTGTGTGCAGATCAGAGTCCGTGGCAGGGGACTCATGGAGTTCATGGTCAAGTACGAGGGCGTTCCACACTTTTGCTTCTGCTGTGGGCGGATCGGTCATGCGGAACGTGAATGCCCAGATGGTGATCAGGAGGAGGGTGGTGTGAAGTTCGGCACAGACCTACGGGCCTCTCCACTCAAGCGTGATGTGGGAAGAGTGCTACACTTTCTGGGAGAACCTGCGGCTAAGCGTGGACTCAACTTTAGTGGCTTGCAGAAGGACAAGGTTTTGGCTATCACCAGAACCCCTGCTGGAGTGAACCAGGCGATCAGAGGGGAGGAGCTAACTGTCAACGCCTCAGGGAAGCGTCTAAGAAATGCAGGAGCTGCAACAGTAGCTCAGGCTGAAGGAGGGGTAACCACTGCAACAGTGGCAGCAGTGCTGCAGCCAGAGGCCGAAGCTGCTTTGGCCCGTGACGTCCAGAACATGAATGTCGACGAACAGCCCGCGGCTCCAGCGGGCGAGGCAGGTTCCAGGGAGACATCCTTTACTCGTGTGACAGGAATCAATTCCTATGTTGATTCCAGTGAGGGATCCCTGTCTACTAAGGCACCAGAGTCGGCACCAAAGCTTAGCCTGCATGATCGTCTACAGCGGGCAAAGGAGAAGCCGGGCACTCAGCTGGAACGGAAGGCGATCAAGAGCCCTAAAGCCTCCCGCGACATTGACAAAACGAAGAAAAAGAAACTGGCTCGGCCGGATGTGGTGGCAAAGTCCTTCCTGGACATTCAACAGGGAGGTCCCCTCTCCGAGGGGGGCGCAGCTCAGGCGGGTGGGCGCATGCAGGAAGTCCAAGGGACGCCGGGCGGGACTGACCGGGTGGCGGAAGATGAACCGTCGCCTTCGAAAAAGAGCAAGATTGAAGCTGACGAGGAGGAGCTGGTTGTACCCCTGGTGGGAGCTCATGGCGAGCCCCACCAGGAGAAATGAATGCTTTGTGTTGGAACTGTCGAGGGATCGGGCTCCCTCGAACAGTTCAGGAGCTACAGGCTCTAATTAGAGCCAAAAGCCCGAGTTTTGTTTTCCTATGTGAAACCCGTACTACGGGTAGTCGAGTCGAGAATTTACGTTGGAGATTAGGGCTTAAGAATTGTGTTAGCGTGGATAGTGAAGGTCAGAGTGGGGGTCTGTGCCTTTTCTGGCATGAGTCAGTTGAAGTTATCTTAATGGAAAAGAACTTTCGGTATATCGATGTCCGCACTCGCATCAGTCCTTCGGATCCCTGGTTTCGTATCACTTTTGTTTATGGGGAGCCGCGGGTGGAGCACCGCCACCGAATGTGGAGTGCCTTGAGACGACTACGCTCAGTGTCCGATCTCCCATGGTTGATCATGGGCGACTTCAATGAAACTCTTTGGGGTTTTGAACACTTTTCAAATTGTGACCGTCCTGAGCGCCAAATGGCCTTATTCAGAGAAGTACTAACGGATTGTGATTTGGTTGATCTTGGTTTTGTAGGGCTCCCGTATACATACGATAACGGGCGGGGCGGAGCAGCCAATGTCAAGGTGCGCCTTGATCGTGCGGTGGCCGATCATAACTGGAGAGACCTCTTCGCGGATGCTACTCTCCACCATCTGGTATCCTCCCGCTCAGATCACTGCCCTCTGTATCTGGAGATCAAGAAAGAGAATTGGGAACGACACAAAGTGCGAATCTTCCGATATGAGATTATGTGGGAGAGGTTGGAAACCTTGGCAAATGAAATAAAAGAGGCGTGGTGCACTGCTCCTTCCAGAGAGGGTCTTGGCGGTGTGGCTCAGGCCCTACGGGTGGTGCAAGGAGCTCTACGAGCCTGGAGCAAGACTAACTTTGGTTCTGTGACAGGTGAACTTGATGTACTGCGTAAGAAACTGGAAGAGCTCAGGGGGGCGCCGATCCAGGACCGGGGAGAGATCCGCCGGACTACAGATCGCATGGACGAAATTCTTTACAGGGAGGAAATGATGTGGCTTCAGCGTTCTCGGATCGCGTGGCTAAAGGAGGGGGATCAAAATACCAGCTATTTCCACCGCCAAGCTGTGTGGCGCGCACGCAAAAATAAGATCAAGAAATTAAAACGTTCTGATGGCACATGGTGTGAGAACGTAGGGGAACTACATGAGATGGCTGGATCCTTTTTCAAACATCTATATGCTGCTGACCCGTCCATTAATCCGACAGCGCTCCTTAATCTTATTTCACCAAAGATTACTGATCAGATGAATGTAGACCTATGCAGGGAATTTTCAGATTCAGAGATATCGGATGCTCTTTTCCAGATGGGGCCGCTAAAAGCGACAGGGCCGGATGGGTTCCCCGCTCGATTTTTCCAGAAACATTGGGAGACCCTCAAAACTGATGTGATCAAAGCTGTTCAGAGGTTTTTTGTTGATGGGAACATGCCGCCAGGAATCAATGAGACTGCTATTGTCCTCATTCCAAAAGGTAATAATCCAGAGGAATTGACTCAATTCCGGCCAATAAGCTTGTGCAACGTCATTTACAAAGTGATATCAAAATGCCTTGTGAACCGGCTCAGGCCGCTGCTAGGAGAGATAATTTCGGAGGAACAAAGTGCCTTTGTGCCAGGGAGAATGATTACTGATAATGCCTTGATTGCCTTTGAATGTATTCATGCGATTCAGAAAGGCGCAGGTGACAAGGGAGAGTTTTGTGCATACAAGTTGGATTTGTCGAAAGCGTATGATCGTGTTGACTGGGGTTATCTAAAAAGTTTATTGTTGAAGCTAGGCTTTCAAAGCAAGTGGGTATCGTGGGTCATGACGTGTGTGACCACGGTGCGCTACTCCGTTCGCTTCAATGGGGTTCCACTGGAGCCCTTCACCCCTTCTCGTGGTCTACGTCAAGGTGATCCACTTTCGCCATATCTCTTCCTCTTAGTTGCTGATGGTCTATCTGTTTTGCTCAAATACTTTGAAGGAATGGGCCGAATAGAAGGAATCAAAGTTTGTAGGAGAGCACCGAGTGTAAGCCATCTCCTCTTCGCAGATGACAGCCTCCTGTTCTTTCGGGCTACGGAGGATCAGGCTACACAAATTCGGGAGGCACTGGCGATTTTTGAGCAATGTACGGGGCAATCGCTCAGCCCCAGCAAATGCTCCCTACTGGTCAAAGAAGGTCGAGATGACGACACGGCCCAGCGCGTACGTGCAACACTGGGAGTCCAGAGGCTTGATTTTGAAGAAAAGTACCTGGGACTGCCCACCCCGCATGGTCGAATGAAAAGGGGAGTGTTCCAACCCTTAGAAGCCCGATTCTTCAAAAGGATGACAGCTTGGAAAGAGAAGGATCTCTCTGCGGCAGGGAAAGAGATTCAGATCAAATCAATAGCCCAAGCTCTCCCCAACTATGTGATGAGTGTCTTCAAACTCCCTAATGGTCTATGTGAGGACTTGATGAAAAGCATTAGAGCATATTGGTGGGGTTCGAATAAAGGTAAAAAGAAGATGCAATGGGTTTCATGGAAGAAACTGCTCTTGCCAAAAAACTTTCGGGGAATGGGTTTTAAGGATATGAAACTGTTTAATCAGGCGCTGCTGGCTCGTCAAGCTTGGCGCCTGATTGCCTTCCCGAACAGCTTATGTGCCAAGGTGCTGAAAGCGAAGTATTTTCCAGCAGGGGAACTTCTTCATACAGTACCTGCTGGTGAGGCGTCTCAAACGTGGCGCGCTGTGGAGCATGGCCTGGAGTTACTCAGGAAGGGTGTAGTTTGGCGGATTGGCAACGGGGAGAATGTACGCATATGGCGCGACAACTGGATCCAAAGACCGATGGGAATGTGTCCGATTGGAAGCACCAGGACATGTCGTTTAAGAAAAGTCAACCACCTCATTGATCCAGTATCTGGATGCTGGGATGAAACTTTGATCAGGCGTTATTTTCATGCATGTGACATTCATGAGATTTTGCAAATCAGATTACCAGATAATCCATGTGAGGACTGGTTAGCCTGGAGTGGGGAAAAAACAGGCGTCTTCTCAGTTCGAAGTGCCTATCGCTTGGCCATGCGCTGGGAACATGAATTGGGCACTGAAGGAACCAGCTCAGCACCGGACGGAGAAAGAGTTATATGGAAGAAACTTTGGAAGAACCCAGTCCCATCTAAAGTTCGGATCTTTGCTTGGAAACTGATTCAGAATGGCCTGGCTACAAAAGCCAATAAGAACTATCGGCACCTAGCTGATGACAGCGTTTGTGAATTATGCCATCACCCCAGAGAGGATGGCTTCCATGCAGTGCTAGCTTGCCCGCACGCGCGAGCACTGCGAGATGAGCTGCGCCTCCATCTGTCCCTGCCTGCTGAAGATGACTTGCGTGATTCAGGGCCTGAGTGGCTCCTTGCGCTCATGGACAGGTATGATACTGATTCTATGTCGAATCTTTTACTACTGATATGGCGTTGTTGGTTCGTCAGGAACAGCATTCTGCAGGCAAAGCAGTGGATCCCGGTTTCGGTCTCTGCTCAATTTCTGAGGCGTTACCGGGACGCACTGTTCCTCGCCCGACAACCAGTAGCGGTGGACCGGAAAGGCAAACGCCCAGCTACCTTCCAGCGGCCACCTCCTGCTGATCGGGAGACCAGAGAACAGAAGCGATGGCGGCCCCCGACGGGACTGGATCTGAAGGTTAATGTGGATGGAGGTTTTATCCAAGAATCGGGCGAGGCGGCGGTGGGCGTGGTGATCCGAAATGATCAAGGACAAGTGCTCTTGTCGTATTACAGATGGCTCAGTCACTGCCGGGACCCTGAAGAAGCTGAGGCTGTTGCTTCCTTGGAAGGAATCAGGTTGGCATCCCGCTGGCCGGATCGCCATATTACTCTGGAGAGTGACTGCTCCACCGTGATCAAGAAGCTTCAAGCGGCTGGCGTGGATCGGTCACTCATAGGCGCCGTAATTCATGATGCGGGGCGTGCTTTGGAGGAGCTGGCAAGCTTCAAGCTTGAATGGATAGGGAGAGAGCAAAATAAGGTTGCGCACGAGTTAGCCCAGCTAGCCATACGCACGAAACAGAGCATGTGTTCCTTAGTTTCTGTACCAAACTGTGTGATCCCGCTCATTATCGCGGAGGCACCTCATGAATAAAGCTCTCTCTTATTCGCAAAAAAAAAAGGAGCTAGTGATAAACTTTGAAGTCCAAAGAAGAAGAAAAGTTGTTCTGCTTACTACTCAGCCGTACTACCCCGTACAACGTCTCCCGTTCAGAAGCTGCATGCATGCATGGTACAACTGTACAAGTAGAAACAAGTGAAACGGCCAATTGGAAGTAGTAAAGGCCGTCATTTTCTGTTCTAGTTGCTTTTCCACCACTACTTTGCTTGAGTAAGTGAGTGAGTGAGTGACAGTCTGACAGAACTAGCTGGTACTTGAAGGGGTTAAATTTAATTTGCCAAATCTTCAATTGCATTGCATGCATGTACATTCTTATTAAGCAGGCCAATAATAGCAGCGCCCATTGAAAAAGAAAAAGGAAAAAGAAGAAAAAGAGGAGGAGAAATAGGACAAATTCAGAAGATCACAAGAGTCCCAAACCGACCAAAAAGGGCAACGAAAAGACCGTACGCCGGAAAGGAAGACGACGTACGGACACCGGTGTTCTTCAACCCCAGCACCAACAAGTTGCAACNTTTTTTTTGTTTGAGAGGTAGTAATACTCTCTACCAAGTTGCAACTCTCTATCTAACAGATTCTGCAGCGAGAGAGAGAGAGAGAGAGCGGANGATTAACGGAGTTAATTACACACTGTACTGCTAGCTGATTTGTTGATTAGCAGAGACCGGCCGGCAATCACAAGTTCCACAGGAGGGCGCCAACCGACTGGGCCCAGCCGTGATCGCCGCCGTCGAGACCGAAGAGGTCGTCGTGCGTGGCGTAGGCGGCGGCGTCGTCGATCCACACCGGGTCGCAGCACCACGGCGCCGGCCCCGGCGTCNGCCACGTCGTGGTGGAACGAGAAGGCCGCGCCGGCGCCGAACGCCGTCGTCACGAGCTCCGCCGCGGCGTCCTCGTCCAGCCGCGGGAGCTCTACGATCGCCTCCAGCTCCTCGTCCTGCTGCTGCTGCTGCTG
>JAZFNS010052813.1:14503-25030 GCA_037127165.1 Alloteropsis angusta | reverse complement strand
CGGCGGTGGAGAGAGGGGGAGAGGGGTCGCGGCGGGGGTGGGGGCGTCCGCCCGGGCCGCCCTACACGGGGGCGACGCGGACGGGACGGGCAATATACATCTTAGCCATGAGCTCTAATAGTTCACTTTTTTTGGTCGCGATGGAGAAACACTTAAGGTCCATTGACACTAGCAATTATGGTTGGTATCTGGCTGGCGTTCAAAAGAGTTTCATAAAATCATTAGTTTGAAACTGTCTCAAAATTCGCAAAAAATCATTAGTACCACCTCTGCAGCCGAAAAGGAGCAGTTCGCGGATCGCCAACAGTGATCTCGCTCGGGTCCCTGCTGCCCGCCGTGGTGAAGTGATTCTGATGCGCCGCCTGAACATTCTGGACGGGACACAAGCCCCTACCTCGCCTGCTCGTCGAAGCCTGGATCCTGTGTTCAGGGAAGGTCTGTCATGCTCCCAGATCGAAGCTATCGATACGGCGATACCTTTGAAGAAGGGCAACACCTCCCGACGAACCGTGCAACAGGCGGGTGTCATCCTTGCTTAGTTCCGGTGCTCCAGATAGCAGCTGCCCCTGTCAATGGATAATATCAACATAGTTTCATGGAACGTAAGGGGGCTTAACAGCAGGGCCCGCTGTGACGATGTCCGTCTGCTAGTGGAGGATTATAGGGCCTCCATCGTGTGTCTCCAGGAGACGAAGCTGGATGTTGTAACTGACTCATCAATGCTTTGTATGCTTGGCGCTCAATATATGAACTTTGCCTACCTGCCTGCGTCCGCTACTCGTGGGGGGGTGATCATCGCGGCACGTCAAGGAACCGTCTCCATCTCTGACGTTCACATCGGCTGCTTCTCACTCACCGTCAAAGTTCAGACGGGCGAGAACAATGACAGCTGGTGGCTGACCTGTGTTTATGGCCCCCAGCCAGATGACCACAAGGTGCTCTTCCTCGAGGAGCTAGAAGCAATCAGAGATGCATGTTCTGGTCCCTGGGTACTTATAGGGGATTTTAATTTGATTCTAGACGAATCGGACAAAAATAACGCCAGGCTGAATAGGCGTAACCTCCGACGTTTCAGACAAGCTGTGGACACCCTTGAACTGCAGGACCTGCACCTACACGGCCGCAAGTATACATGGAGCAATGAACGTTCTTCTCCCACGCTGGTCAAGCTCGATCGAGCCCTGGTCTCGCTAGAATGGGAGGAAAACCATCCAGGCTGCCTTCTACAGGCACTATCCTCCGACGCCTCAGATCATTGCCCGCTCCTGCTACAAACAAATGCAGCTTCTACACTTAAACCTCGGTTCCGATTCGAAACTTTCTGGCCAGCTTTCGATGGCTACTCTGAGGCTGTTAGCCGTGGATGGAAATGTCCCGATGCCATTCATGATCCTTTCAAGCGTTTGGATTGCTGTCTTCGCAATGTGGCCAGGGAACTGCAAAGTTGGTCGTCCAAACACATTGGCAATGTACGCTCTCAACTGCTCCTGGCTCGTGAGGTTATCCTGCGCCTGGACCAACAGATGGACACCCGCCAACTCTCTTCTGCAGAATCAGGTTTACGCAGCAAACTAAAACTTCAGTGTGTTGGTTTGGCTTCTTTAGAGCGCACCATTGCTAGGCAGCGCTCTAGAATCCGTGACCTCAAAGAAGGAGACGCCAATACTAAGTATTTTCACCTTAAGGCCACGAGCAACGCCAGATCGAAATTCATTGGCACTCTCAAGAGGGGCAGTGAAGTTGCAACGACGCAGGTTGACAAAGAAGAGATGATTTTCTCCTTCTTCAGTGATTTGTTTGGCAGGGAGCTGCACAGAACTACCACGATAAGACTGGACTCTCTGGGGTTCGAATCTGTGGACCTTCAAGACCTCACTCTGCCGTTCACCGAATCTGAAGTTTGGGCGGTTATCAAGGAACTGCCCGCTGACAGAGCGCCGGGCCTTGACGGCTTCACAGCCAAGTTCTATCAAACCGCCTGGCCCATCATCAGGAATGAAGTTATGTGGGCGCTTAACTCCTTCCACAGTACCACGCGTGCTACCTTCAGGTGTCTTAACAACTCTCTGATCGTTCTCATTCCAAAATCTCCGAACCCTCTGGAACCTAAAGATTTCCGGCCGATTTCTCTCATCCATAGTCTGGCTAAGGTTGTCTCCAAATTACTGGCCAATCGTCTTAGACCTCACATGGACTTGCTGATTGGAAAAAACCAGAGTGCCTTCATCAAAGGCAGATCGATTCTCGACAATTACAAATCTGTGCAGTGTGCAGCTGCACTTCTTCGCAAAAAGAGGGTTCCAAAAGCTCTACTCAAGTTGGATATCACCAAAGCATTCGACACCCTCTCTTGGCCCTTTCTGCTTGAGGTGCTGCGGGTTAGGGGCTTCCCTGAAACCTGGCTGTGTTGGATCTCTAATCTGTTGTCAACCGCTTCTTCCAGAATTTTGTTGAATGGTGAGCCAGGCAGACCCATACATCACAGACGTGGGGTGCGGCAAGGGGACCCCTTGTCGCCGTTATTATTCATCCTCGCCATGGATGTTTTAGACAGGCTCTTTAAAAAAGCAGCCTCTCGTGGAATTATCCAGCAAACGGGACACCAAGCTATTCAACATCATTGCAGTTTCTACGCAGACGATGTTATCATTTTTGCTTCACCATCCCAGGCTGAAGGTATGGCCATTTCCAGTCTCCTACGAACCTTTGGAGAAGCTTCCGGGTTGCAGGTCAATATGCAGAAATGCTCGATCACAGCTATCTATGGAGATGATCAAGCGATAGCCCAATTCCAGCAGAATTTCCCTGTCCCATAGTGCCTTTCCCCATCAAATATCTGGGTTTGCCTCTGTCCACCAAAGGGATTCCCAAAGCTGAAATCCGACCTGTGATCGAAAAGGTCGCTGCAAAACTCCCTCCATGGCATGGCAGTCTGATGAGGAAAAGCGGTCGACTCATTGTAATAAGATCGGTGGCCACGGCTGTTCCAGTTTACATGCTCATGGCCAACGGTCTCCCCCCGTGGGCGATTCAAGAAATCGAAGCTATTTGTAGGAAATTTCTATGGACGGGAGGGGACTCTGAAGTTAGAGGTAAATGCACTGTCGCGTGGCCCACTGTTGCTCGTCCGACAAGCCTGGGTGGGCTGGGCGTTACTGACCTATCTCTTGCTTGCACGGCCTTGCAAGCAAGATGGTTGTGGCTTCAGAAGATAGACCACGAAAGGGCGTGGTCGGCTATGCATATCAAAGTTGATTCCACCACACAAGCTTTCTTCCAAGCATCGCTGTCTGCTATCCCCGGGGATGGCAACTCCATCCTGTCCTGGTCCGACAGTTGGCTTTTCAGGCAACTCACTGCAAAACGTCGCTCCGGAACTTCTTCAAGCAGTTCCAATCAGATTCAGAAAAGCTCACACTCTCTCTCAGGCTATCCAGAATGGCAGATGGAAACAAGATGTAACCGGAGCTATGGGGCAGATCGCGACCCAGCAGTTTATCGATCTCTCAGCTATAACTGAGACCTTTCAGCTCCGTGAAGGCACAGCTGACAGTTTCACATGGAATGGTCTCCCAATGGTCAGTATTCCGCGCGCTCCGCTTACTTAGCTATGCATCATGGCTCCTCCCCTCTGCTACACGCTGCACTGATATGGAAGTCCTGGATGCCTTTGCGGTTCAAATTCTTCCTCTGGCTGGCCTTTCATCGGCGCCTCTGGACTGCTGAGCGAAGATTCAGACATGGCATTCAAGAAGACAAATCCTGTCGTCTGTGTGATCAGGAAGATGAAACTTCTGAACACCTGCTCTTCCTCTGCTCCTACTCCGTTCAGGTTTGGTGGCCTTTTTTTTTGCGAAAGGGGAGATCTTTATTAATCAGCCAGCGTCTTTACAAATAAGAGAGTGGATACACTCTGGGAAATCATCAAGCACCACATCGCTCTGGCCTAGACGAAGCGCTAACTGGGCTAATTCATGCGCCACGCCATTCTGTTCCCTCCTGGTCCAGCTGAAGGAAATCTCCCGGAAACTCATACTCTCGTGCAGAATATCTCTCACAACAGGTGCTACTAGGGAGCGGTCTATTGAACCAGCTCGCAGCTTTTGTATTACCGTCAAACAGTCGGACTCCAGGACCCATCCTCTATTCCTCCATATCGCAGCCAGTTGAAGACCCTCTAGGCACGCAAGGGCTTCTGCTTCTTCAGGGTCCTGGCACCGATCCAGACATCTCCAGGCTGCCAGCAAAGGTTTGCCTTCAGAAGTCCTGACAATCGCTCCCACGGCC
Organism: Alloteropsis angusta; assembly: GCA_037127165.1. Classification (NCBI taxonomy): domain Eukaryota; kingdom Viridiplantae; phylum Streptophyta; class Magnoliopsida; order Poales; family Poaceae; genus Alloteropsis; species Alloteropsis angusta. The sequence continues at coordinate 20,743 of JAZFNS010052813.1, read as the reverse complement.
GCAAGACCTGTATGCTGAGAGAACGCTGCATCAACATTAATCTTCAAGAGGGGTGGCATTGGGGGAATCCATTTCTGATCCGGCTCGTCCCGTCGACCACAACGCACAACTGGCCTGGTAGCACCACCCCATTGCTGCTTTCCGTTCCCGACGCCCGGGAGGAGGTCTTGTCGGATTTGCAGCAGTGAATCCAGGTACCTGGACAGAAAGAGTACTGACCCGGCTACAGAGATCGCCTCTCCCGCGTGAAGGACACCATTCCTGACACTCCAACACCTCCATATTAGCATCAAAAAATTTGCCACAGTGTTAGCATCATACCTGTCTAGTAGAACAATCAGCCAGTCTGGTCCTGTATAGAGCAGTTCAGATTCCGGGGGCAGGGAAAATGATTTTCTGAATTCCATTCTCAGCGCTCTGGCATGAGGGCAAGAGATTACTGCATGGAACCCGTCCTCCTTCACCCAACCGCACAACTCGCATGCCCCATTGTGAGCAAGATGCCTGTAGTGCTTATTCGCCTTTGTTGGTAAACCTTCCAACCCCAACTTCCAAGCAAAGACTTTGACTTTGGCCGGTGCAAAGGACGACCAAATCTTCTTCCAGAGTACTCTACTTCCATCAGCATTACTACTCGAGCCCACAGCTCCAACCTCCAGTTTTTCGAAGAGGGCTAACTTATATGCACTACGAACAGTAAAAACCCCAAGTTTTTCAGGGCTCCATGCCACCCAGTCTGAGCACGGGTGAGCTGGTAATCTGATCTTCAGCATTTCTTCAACATCACAGCTATAAAAATACCTTCGCACCGCTGCTTCATCCCACGAGTTAGTAGCAGCATTGATCAGGTGTGAAACTCGCCTAAGCCGGCAGTGTCGCAATGATCCAACAGGCTTCATGTCATACTGTCTAGGCAACCAGTTGTCCCTCCATAGTCGGATCGAGGTGCCATCGCCAATTCTCCAAATGACACCTTTCTTGAGCAATTCCAACCCAAATTCCACAGCTCTCTAGGTCTGAGAAGCATCCCCTGTCGGTGCCATATCAAGGAGATTACCCGCCGGGAAATACTTGGCCTTCAAACTTGTGAACAGAGGCTGTCAGGGAACACTAACAATCGCCAGGCCTGTCTCGCGAGCAAGGCTTGGTTGAATAAGACCAAGTCCTTGAACCCCATGCCACCAAACTCTTTTGGTAAGAGGAGTTGCTTCCATGGAACCCATTGCACCTTTCTCCTCCCTTGATGTACTCCCCACCAGTACGCCCTGATACTCTTCATAAGGTCCTCACACAAGCCGCTTGAGAGTTTAAGCACACTCATAACATAGTTTGGTAAGGCCTGTGCAACTGCTTTGATCAAGACCTCTTTTCCAGCAGCAGATAGTTCTCTTTCCTTCCAAGCTGACATTCTTTTAAAGAATCTTTCTTCCAGTGGTTGGAAAACACCACGTTTCATGCGACCATGTGGTGTGGGTAGACCAAGATACTTGCCTTCAAAATCAAGCTTCTCGACACCCAGGATATCGCGCACACGTTGGCTAATAGAATCTGGAACCCCTTCACGCATGAACAAAGAGCATTTGCCCGGGCTCAGTAACTGTCCCGTGCACCTCTCAAAAATCGTGAGTAACTCCTTTATCTTCATGGCCTGTCCTTCTGAGGCACGAAAAAACAATAGACTGTCATCTGCAAAAAGCAAGTGAGAGATGCTTGGTGCATTCCTGCAGACTCTAATACCTTCAATGACACCCATCTGCTCATAGTGCTTCAACAAGGTCGATAAGCCGTCAGCTACAAGAAGGAAAAGATAGGGTGAGAGAGGATCACCTTGACGTAGACCGCGTGATGGAGCAAAGGGAGCCAGAGGCACCCCGTTGAAGCGGACAGAGTAGCGAACAGAGGAAACACATGTCATGATCCACTGAACCCACTTACTTTGAAAGCCTAGCTTCACCAACAACTGCTTTAGATAACTCCAATCAACATGGTCATATGCCTTGGATAGATCCAGTTTGTACCCACAAAACTCCTTCCTATTGCCGACTCCTCGCTGGATAGCATGTATACATTCAAAAGCAATCAACGCATTATCAGTGATCATACGTCCGGGAACAAAGGCACTTTGCTCAGGTGAGATGAGCTCTCCCAATAACGGTCTCAACCTGTTAACCAAACATTTTGAGATCACTTTGTATATCACATTACATAGACTGATGGGGCGAAAATCCTTTAATTCCTCTGGACTGTTCCCTTCCGGGATAAGAACTATAGCCGTATCGTTGATACCTGGATGCATCACTCCGTCCCGGAAGAAGTTTTTAACTGCAGCCACCACATCATCTCGCAAAACTTCCCAATGTCTCCGAAAAAAGCGGGCAGGGAACCCATCCGGTCCGGGGGCCTTCAGTGGCCCCATTTGGAACAGTGCATCGGCGATCTCTGTATCAGTGAAATCCTTACATAGGTCCTCGTTCATCAGCGCAGTGACTTTTGGTTGGACCAGGGACAGGAGCTCATCTGGCCGGACACCAGGGTCAGTTTTATACAAGTTCTCAAAAAACTCTTTTGCCATATATTTCAGCTGGGGAGGATCGTCCTGCCATTCACCAGTACTGTCTCGTAGCTTTCGAATTCAATTCTTCCTCGCTCTCCACACGGCCTGTCTGTGAAAATAGCTTGTGTTGCGGTCACCTTCTTTCAGCCACGAGATTCTCGATCTTTGGAGCCACATCATCTCTTCCCTGTAAAACAACTCATCCATTTTATCAGTTATGCGCCTGACTTCATGTCTATCAGAATTTGGATCACCCTTGACTCTTTCTAACTCTGAACGTAAATGCTCAAGTTCTGCCGTGACAGAACCAAAATTCTTTTTACTCCACTCCCTCAAGGCGCCCTTGACACACAAAGCGCCTGTGAAATTCCCCCCAAACCCTCTCGACTCGGCGCTGTACACCAAGCTGCCTTGATTTCGTGAGCAAGGGACTCAAGTCGCTCCCACATGATCTCATATCGAAAAATACGTGTCCTATGCTGATCCCACACTTCCTTTCTAAATTCTAACAGGAGTGGACAATGGTCAGAGCGAGCTGACACCAGATGGTGCAAAGTGGCATCAGCGAATAAATCTCGCCTCCCTGTATCGGCCACAGCTCGGTCAAGTCTGACCTTAACATTGGCTGCACCCTCCCGTTTATTATCATAAGTAAAAGGCAAACCTACAAAGCCAATGTCCGTGAGGTCACAATCTGTTAGCGCCTCTCTAAACAAAGTCATTTGGCGTTCTGGCCTGTCACAGGCCGGAAAATGCTCAAAGCCCCACATGGCTTCGTTAAAATCTCCGATCACCAGCCATGGCAGATCAGATCGCGCGCGCAAGCGTCTCATCGTTTCCCACATGAGATGGCGGTTCTCAGTGCGGGGTTCACCATACACAAAGGTAATTCTAAACCATGGCTCATCACTGTTTAGGCGTGTGTAGACATCAATATATCGGCGATGCTTTTCTATTAAATTCACCTCCACAGACTCATGCCAGAACAGAGCTAGATCCCCACTACGACCATCACTATCGACTGTAACACAATGCTTTCAACCTAACCTCCAACGTAAATTTGCTACTCTATTTTCTGATGAACGGGTTTCACAAAGGAAAACAAACACGGGGCTTTTGGCCCTTACCAGGGCCAGGAGTTTTTGAACTGTCCGGGAGAACCCCGTCCCCCGGCAGTTCCAGCATAGAGCATTCATGGCTCCTGGTGGGCCTCTCCATGAGGTCCCACCAGGTTTCCCGCCGCCGCACCTGCCAGGCTAGCCACCGTCGCCTCCAGGTCCACCCTCCCCTCTTTGTCTTCCTTGGACAGCACTAGTTCCTCCTTGCTCCCCTGAGCCAGCTCCTCCAGTGATGCAGCAATAACAGCCGGTTTCAGCATGTGTTTCAGCTTCTTTTGTTTGGAGATTTCTTTTGCTGCTTTCGGACTGCACGCAGGATGTTTCTTCTCCTGTCCACCTTTATTTTTCGCTTCCCTGGTTGACAAGTTCGGCGCCAGCTCTGTACACCCAGGAGCCACACCATGAGACGGATGAGAATCACTGTCCGAGCCCATAAAAGAGTCGAGTCCTGACACCCTTGCAAGTGTGTTCAGGTCAGGAACTTCCTGCATGCGCGCGCCCGTAACCTGGCCATCACCCACAATAGCCGGTACCTCATCAGCATCAACAGACATCGTCTGGACCTCGCTGACCAGGCCCTCAACACCTTTTGGCACAGATGGGGAGTCTAGCATGTTAGCACCCCTCTTCATGCTCTCTTGCTGTTGTCCCAGTCCAGACCGAGATCCTGCATTCGAACTGTGCCCGCTGTGGAGTTGTGACTGGCTTGATGATGCCTGGACCTTGTCCTTCTGCGTGCCACTGAAATTGAGCACCCGTTTAGCTGCGGAGCCCGGTGCTTGGAAGGTCAGCATTCTCCCAACGTCTTTCTTGTGTGGCGAGGCACGCAGATCAATGCCGAAGCGAACCCCACCCTCCTGTAGATCTTCCTCCGGGCACTCCCTCCCAGCATGTCCAATACGGCCACACCAAAAGCAGAAGTGTGGCACCCCTTCATACTTCACCAAGAATTCCATACTGCCTCTCCCCTTCACCTTGATAGACACCGACGGTTTCAGTGGATCAGCTAGTGCAATGCTCACCCGGACTCGAAGAAAGTCCTTGATGGGGTCGCCAATCTCCAGTACCCTACCAACTTTTGTAGCAAGAGCTTTCACAAAGCTCGGAGTCGTCATCCCCACCGGAATATCATAGATACGAATCCAGATGGGGATATCTTCGATCACAACCTCTGACAGCCGACTGAATCCATCATACTGCACCACAATGAGAGCATCCCCTCTAAACTTCCACGGACCACCACGTAAAACATACTTCAAGGTCTGCTCAGCTTCGAATTCCAGCAGGAATTTATTGTCTCCCAGTTCCCTGGAGCGCACAACACCTCCCATCCCCCAAGCTTTCCTGAGTTCCGAGAAAATGAGACGTGGATTGAAGGTTTTGCCCGAGTAAAAACGAGCCACCGCTAGCCATTGGCGCTGCTGCATGCCCGGCTGTTCATCATCTTCAAAAGCAAATTCTTCCTCTTCATCCTCCTCGTGGGAGTTACGCCCCCCTCCCTGGATTGCTAGAGCGTGCCCAAGGGGTATCGGCTCCCGGCCAGACAACATGGTCCCATCAAGCATGAGACCAGATGCAATAGCCGCCTCTAGATCCGCACTCGCCGCCGGCATCAAGCCTGCCGCCGCCGTCGCCCGCTGATCGCCCAACTGCTCCTCCATTGAAGATCTTGGATCCATTGCACCTGTACGCGACCCCGCAGAGACTTTCGCTAGCAATCGCCGAACTCAAGCTTCAGGTGGGCAATCTCTTCACCAGAGATCCCGTATCACCCCCACCCTTGTTCGAGATCGGTAACGAGAGTTGCGAGATGGCAAACACAGGGTTCCAACCCTAGTTCTCAAGGTTAAGAAGTCCCCCAGGAGAACAGATCGTACGCAGCACGGATACCGCACTCGTACAAGGAAACAAACGTCCGCCGCCGGCAAGCCGTGCTCGGAAAAGACTGCTTCTGCGTTTCGACTTAGAGTCAAAACCAGAGGAAAGGACGGAGTCCCAGGCGTATACGCCCAGGAGAGACCCGAAAGTGCACCACCTTGTGCTGCTTGCCGAGGATGGCCGTCGGCAGGCCTGAACCCTACCCAAACCCTAGTCGCCGCTGAGTCGCCCGTGAATCGCCTCCCAGCGTCGCTCCGTCATATCCGGAAAAAACAGGTTTGGTGGCCTTTGTTGTCCAGTATTGGCATTGCAGACTCTTCTCCGTCGGCCAACATATGCATTCAAGAGTGGTGGTTTCATCTCCGACGTCAGCTACACTATTCCAAACGAAAAGGTTTCGACTCATTATTTGCCTTAGTTCTATGGCAGATCTGGAAAGAGCGGAATGCAAGGGTTTTCAGAAACGTGGAACTTTCGCCCAGTCTGTTGATCAACGCTATCAAGCAAGAAGGAGAGAATTGGATCGCTGCAGGTGCTACCAATCTAGGCTGCTTATTTTCTGAGTAGTCATCTTTGCTCTTGCTGCTTAGTTTCTAGTGTTGGCAGCCCGTCATGTAATATCGCTCATGCCAAGCTCGTGCGAGTTCTCTCGCGCCGTGTAAAACTTCTAATTATCTTCTTAATACAAAG
>JAZFNS010054555.1:10471-26280 GCA_037127165.1 Alloteropsis angusta | reverse complement strand
AGTGTACATATAGAGAGAGATATGTGGTTTGGTGGGCCAGTTCTTATTTCTGGACGCCCTGGTAGGGAGGAGGTGAACAGACGAGCTCTGGCTGTGTTTTGGGACTTGAGAAACGATAAATTAGGCCCACTATTGCATGTATATGGGTATAGACTTGAACTATATTTGATCTTTGTTAAAAAAATGTTGGGTATTCCCAGGAATACTGAGGCATCACGCTGCCTCCGCCCCTGTTGGGCATACGGGTTGTAGTTTTGCGAAGCGGAGGGCACACCTAACGATGAGAATAAGAGTCCTAATTCTGGCTGATTCAATGGATTCCATACTAATCCACTGCTTGCATTCTGTTAAACCTGTACCTGCTGCGGTGCTGCCCTCACCTAAACTGCATTAGTTCAATGCATCAGTGATCATCAGTCAGCCTCGCTGGCCTCTCTTCTTCAGTTGAGCCTTCAGTTTCCCCCAACCCAAGGCTTCAATGCATCATATTATTTGATCTCTCGCCACCATGGCGGAGTGGCGGCATGGCCCATGCAGATGCAGAGCTTCTCTGAACCGGAAGGAACCGCCGCAGACAAGCGGAGGGCATCGAATCCCCAATCATAGGCAACAGCCGGGACAGCTCACGCGCGCTGCTCCCAATCTGCGTGCCGCCAAGGACACCACCTCCCACGATATGATCATGATGCACAAGGCCACGACCACAAGCACATCACATCCTCTCCCCACACCACACACCCCATATGCCCAGACCCCTCGGTCCATCACCTCTGTCTCCTCCGTCCTCCTGTCCTTGCCCGCTCGTGTGCGCGCGCCATCGGCTCTGCAGATTGGCTTCGGCTGATACACTGTGCCTGTTACTGCAAGGAGATCCTCCTCTTCCATGGGTACAGCTCCAACCCATCCCTCCATGCATTACGCATAGCATTCCCATGGAGCTTTTGGTGCCGTCTTTACTTGGATGGAAATTGCTACTGTTGTGTTGTGTTCTTGGCTAGTTGGCCTACTGCATTGCTCTCAATTTTTGTCACACACGTAGTTTGGCTTGTCTTGGCGCAGAGTTCCATGTGGGTGTCTTTTTCTGCGATGTCTAGTTGAATTTTTTTAACTCTTACTTTGAACTCGAGTTTAAACCTGTGCTGGACCTGAACTGCTGGTGGTCCTGCTGTGATCTCTGGTACGTACAGTGTATCTTTGCTTTGTTGTTGGAGAAAATTCCTTGTATGCCATTGAAAATTTATCCAATCCTTTCTATGACATCCAAATTTATCATATCCCCTATATGCCATCGAAAATTTATCTTTATCCCTTCTATGCCACTGCCGTTAACTTTTCATGTGAAAAACACGTTAACACCATTAACTCTTCCAATATCTCATCTTCTCCCAAAATCCAGTCCATCGGAACCACGCACCGGCGGCAATCTTTTGCAGGGGTACGTCTCCTCGGTTCCTTCGATCTCGTACTTCTTTGCAGCTGCGTTTTCCGTATGTCTGTATCTGAATTTTTATCGGTATCCGGGACCGGAATCCACCGTAGCTTTCCCTGTTCAAAGCAGAGACGCGCAGAGAGATCGATCCTCCACTTTCGCGTGCTTCTTATTCCTTCCACGGTTCCACCACCAAAGCTGCTGCATCCATCCGAGTCACTGCTAGCTCTTTCTGCTTTTCCTTTCCCGGGGCTTTGATCAGTTGAGCGTGACACTGTTCGTCTGAATCCTGCATCCTGATCCTGATCCTGATCCTATCCCGTGCCCATCGAATAGACGAGCTGGCATTGCATCCGCTGCTGAGCAAAAGCAGGCCCAAATCCCGACGCGAATCCGAGACCATGATTAGCCCCGGAACCGGACACTTGCTGCTTTGGTTGCCTCGTTGTTTATATTCAGGTTGATCCCTGTTCCTGGTTTTCGATCGTTGATGTCAAAGCATCTCATTCGTTTGTTTCTTCGTTCGTTCTTTCTTGTAAGCGTGATGTTGGTCGTGGCGAGAAGAAGCCATGGTATTTACCAGCTGGTGTATGAATCCAGGACTGCGATGCTGAAGGAAGCCGGCGCCGCTGAGCTGACCGTGACAGGAGGAGCTTGCACCGCCGCCACCAAGATCCGCAAGCGCTGCGCCGTGTCGCCGTCGGGCGCGTCGTCGGACCGCCAGAGGAGGAGGGCGCTGAGGCTGAAGCGAGGCGTGCGGCTGCTCGGCCACCGGAGGGGAGGCGGCGGCGGCAGCGGCAGCGGCAGCGGCACGGGCGCGTCGCCGTGCGCGAGCGCTAGCGGGAGGAAGAGGAGGATGTCGGAGTCGTCGTGGAACCGGCGGCATTCCCGCCACGCCGACGTCGAGACGCGGTCCGCGGCGTCGGCGCGGAAGCTCGTCAGCGCGCTCTGGCAGCTCCACAAGGGGGACGGCGCGTTCGAGGAACACGCGGAGATCGGGTGGGACGCCGCCGCCGCACGCCGAAGGAGCTCCGATCACCGGCGCACCGCGTCCATGGAGGTGCGTCGTGCCATTGGCTGCTCATTTTATTTTCTTCAGCGATCGTTCACGCTCTCAACCTAGTTCGTTCCTGCAGTTCTCCAAGATTTCGAGGAGGAAGAGCAAGGCTCAGAAGGAGGACGATGGAGAGCAGAGGAGCTGGCACAACGGCCACGCCCATGGCCAGTGGTTCTCAGATGCGATGAGCAATGGCGGCACAGTGGAGGTGAGTTCGGATCTCCTTACAAAGCTAGTACTACTATGGTAACACGAGAATGTTTTCCAAGTACAATGGTTGAACGAGAATGTTTTCCCTTGTGAGTAATGTACCAAGATTTTGCTTCAAATTAACTGTGCAATACAAGGTTTAATTATATTTCTTGACCAATACCATTCAGAGTAAGGATGTTGCTGTATCCTCACATTAGCATAGAGACTTCCATTAACAATCACTAGTTCACTACTTGCCAACCATGAATCCGGAGCGACGCGTGTGTTAACTCTGAATTAGTTGCCGAAAACCTGTGTGTTAACTCTGCATTTGGATGCCAATCTCCGAAGCGGCAGTCATCACTCATCACTTGCCAACCCCCTCTCTGAAGTCTGAAGTCTGAACAATTCAGAGCAAGGCTGTAGAGGATTTCCAATGATGCATCCGCTTGTGACAGCCACATGCGATCTTTGTCCACTTGCTCCACCAACCGGGGCTTGTTTATTCCTCCATTTGCCGACTGCCGTTGCGATTCACATGTCTAGCAGTCTAGGAGGCTGTTGAGGTAGCAGAGGCGAATCCGCCGCCGGCCACCGAGCCGTTAGTTACCTGCTGCAGCAGCTGCTGGTGCCTTTTCTAGCTCTGCGCGGCGCCGCGGCGCGAATGATTTGGCGGTTAATTTGGAACCGCTGAGATGGCAGATTCGGCAGTTGTCGGAGTTGGTTGGTTGAAGCATGCTTTTCAATGAGGACAGAGGTTGAAGAAGGAGAGAGGGGCAGAGGGCCACGACAGAGAGCCTCAGCTGCTCTTGACTGTGTGTCTGTCAGCCCCTAAGCGGCGCCTAACCATGCCACTGTTCCTTGTACTTGCCCTGGTGGCCTGGTCCTTGCCTTGACAATTTGTCTGAACAATTACCGACGAATGCAAGAACTCATTCCTATCTGAACAATTCATGAAACGATCTTGTTCCATTCGTTTTCAGGTGCACACGTGTCCTCAGGGCCGCACTCCGGCACGCCCGGGGGATGGCACGGCGCAGGCGCAGGACCTGTACAACAGCCTCGCCGCCTCCACCGAGCTCGTCAGGGTCCTGGCCAACGTCCTGGGCCCCGCCGGCGCGCTCAGCCCGACCGCGGCGTCCGTGCTCACCGCGCTGCGCTCCGAGCTCGACGCCGCGCGCGCCCGGGCGCGGCGCCTAGCGAGGCACCACGGCCGCCACGGCGCCGCCGAGGAGGAGCGCTTGCTGCGGGGGCAGATCGCGGAGGAGGTGCGCGCGTGGAAGGCCAGGCACAGGGAGAAGGCCGCGGCGGCCGCGCGGCTGATCGCCTCGGAGCTGGACGGCGAGCGCCGGTCGCGGCGCCGCGCCGAGCGGGTGGGCAAGAAGCTGGCCGAGGCGCTGGCGGACGCCGAAGGGTCCCTGCGGGCGGCCACGCGGGAGCTGGAGCGGGAGAGGGCGTCCAGGGAGCGGCTGCAGAAGGTGTGCGACGAGCTTTCCAGGGGCGTTGCGGTGGCGGAGGACGAGGAGGAGCTCAGGCGGGAGGCCGAGGCCGCGCGGGAGGAGCTGGAGAGGGAGCGCGAGATGCTGCAGCTCGCCGACGAGCTGCGCGAGGAGCGGGTCCGGATGAAGCTGGCCGAGGCCAGGGTCCAGTTCGAGGAGAAGAACGCCGTCGTCGACCGCCTGCGCCAAGAACTCGAGGCCTTCTTGGCCACCGGCAAGGACAGCCAAGAATCGCCCATCCACGACGAACGCCGCCATATCGTCGATGATCACCGATCACTGCAACTGGTTCTTGCATCTGAATTCGGTGTCGACGGCATCGATCGTGTGGCCACAGACAAGACCGGGCAAGAAGAAGATGGCAACGATGATGATGGTGAAGGCGGCGAAGTGGACGATGGCTCAGAAGGCAGCGACATCGAGCTCAACATGGACGGCAACAGCTGGAGCTACATGACCACGTCCAGGGAGACGACGGCCAAGAACGCGGCGTCAGTGCACGGCTCGCTTTCGGACAGAGGAACCGAATGCGGCGCCGGTGCCGGCACCTTCGACCGGAGATCTCAAGGCGCGCGAGATGCGCTGGAACTGCAGGAGTGGGACGACGGGTGCAGCGACGACAGGGCCAGCACCAAGGACCTGGACGAGGACGCGGAGAGGTACGAGGCCATCAAGAACCTCCGGGAGCAGATGCTGGCTGGGCACGGCTTCGTCTTCCTGTCTCAAGGCGAGGCGGGCGCCGACAGAGATCGGCATCGCCATGGTTTGATACCTGGGATTGGAGATGGAGGGCTCTGGTGAGCCAAACTGAATCGCTGTTGAACTGCTGGAAGTAACACCGACCCTGTTTCTTCTGAATTTGTGCATAGTTTTGATTTCGGTGTCCCATTTGCACAGTTGTAGTAGAATCTACCTTTGAGGGTTGGATCGTTACTGTCCTTTCATAGGAATCTTGAAATTGTTATGTTTTTGCAGTGGCATTTTGCGCTTGGTATCCGGGTTGGAAAATCACCATGGGTAGGCAAATATATCCCTTGTGATGCTACTCTGTCATTCTGTCTTCGCCGCGTCCACAAAAGTTGCCGTCACAAGGGATATGGCAGTAGTGTTTCTCTTCTCCAAAGTACTGTTCCACTTCTCTAAAAGTACTATTCCTCCTTATCTTCCTCGAACGGAGTACTTCTCATCGAATCACAGGGTACATACAAGAAAGAAAGGAATAAAACAAAATACGAAAGAGTACACAAAACAGTATAAACAGAACAAAACAACAGTACAAAGCTATCTGTACACGTCCCAAGGATCACGGGAAAGTTTCATTAAAAACGGAGCTAAAACCATTAAGATATGGCTAATTTGAGGTTCAGGGACCTATTGGTAAGAGTTTAAAACATACTAGAGCTAAACAACAAGAACTCGAGGGCATAAACAAAATACATGTATAAACTCAGGATCTAAATCATAATTAAAATAGTCGGATAGGATGATATGTTCTAATATACTAAAGATTAGGGGCTAAACCTAAAGAAAACATGACCTAAACCGAATTATTTTACTCTAGCATAGGACATCAGGTTGGTTTTATGAAAACCGAGGGTTTTTTAAAAAAATAGTCAAGCTAATCGATTTGACTGGTACGCTGACTCCTGTTAGATATCTCCTACGTGGTTGATAGGGATCGGGCGCATTCTGGTCTAAGTCTTAGCAGTATTGATAGAATGCTCATACTATTAAATTATAATTTCTTTTTCGAAAACTTATCTCGAAAGAATTCTGAGGTTAAGCGTGCTTGACCTTAAGTAATTTTAGGATCGGTGACCGTCCAGGAAATTCTTCCCAGGTGTGTATAAGTGTGCAGAAAAGACTTGTGTTGATCTGTGAGGGCAGTCTTGAGGTCATAAAGAGCTGCTTGACGTAAACAGGCTCGGACCGAGTGGGTCGGGACGTTACACATAGTTGATCTGGTGAGATCGAGCGGCACGACAGCGGCGGTTGTAGTGGCGTGCGCAACGATAGGCTTGAACAGAGCTGTGGAGAGGCTACAAAAGTCGGTTTTGGGCGCGGTTAAACTTGGGATAATAAGCTTGGAATGTATGATTCACCCGAGTTCTCGAGAAAGACAAGAGGACGTCGACTATTGCGGTGGATGGCGATCGGCGGCTTGGTTGGAGCTGCACAATGCTGACAAGCAATTAGACACAAAAAAGAGCTAGAGGGAGCTCAATTGATGCGCGAGCGGCTTCGTCACCTCGTTGCGAAGACCCGATAATGTTCTTGGCGGAGAAAAGGTGGCGGCGAGAGGAAACAACGGCGATGGGACCTCGACTTAGGGTTGAGTGCATTAGTACTAGAGAGCATGACGATTTTGCTAGGGCTTAGGGTTTGGGTGCTGATGTGGCAGCGTGGTTTTGTAGATGGGCTGGGGCCTAGACGAGACAAGAGCGAGTATGAAGGGGGGCCATGGATTGAACATAGAAGAGCTCGAGTTCAGCTCGGGCTCGAGCCGATGGAGGGAAGTGACGAAGCTGACATGTGGGATCCACGGGTTAGTGAGAGAGCTAGAGGCGGTGAAAAAGAAGCGAGCGCTATTCGACGGGGCGGAACGAAGCGGGCCAGGGCGGTGACCAAATTAAGTCGTTGTCATCGTGTCGGCGAGGCCAGAAGAATTCAAGGAGGAAGAAAGATCTAGAGAAAAGGTCCAGGGAGCAAAATCGAACTCTAACTAAATTTTTTTTGAAAGTTCAAACTAATGCAATTCAAACTTAGATTTAAATGAGTTTAAATCCATATTTGATTAGCAAGCAATACAAAACACAATGCACTAGCATGAATCTAACAAAAACTTATTGAGACTATTATCTAATTATTAAATAATAAAATCCTAATAAATTCTAATTAATTTCTACAAATTTATTAGTGCCTTAAATAAATCCTTAAAAAAATCAAGAACTGCTTCTAAAATTTATTGCGATGAAAATTAGGTTGTTACAATTCATAAAATGCCCCCGAGTTAACAAATTCCAATCAAAATTAAAAGCACATTGAAAATTAGAATCTTTCTTTGGTACCTTTGTGATCTAGCAAAAAGCAACATGTGAAGAGCAGACAATGTTGTTTTTTCATAAAGATGAGACAATTTGACAGCTATGTTAATTTATTGCCGCTTTTCTCGTATTATATGGTCTATCATACATAAAGCATAAGTTTTTTTTCACTTATAGTGCGTCAAATATGTTTAACGCTTGGCTAGGGTAATTAGTAAAGACCTAAAGTCAGCTTATTTTGCTAGGTGGAGGAGCAACACGTTGATCTATTTGGCTTTGTTGACATGACCTGGTCTTTGAACAGATAAATTTCATTGTCTTCTTTATTTAAAGGTTATATTCTCAGTTACTAACCGGTTTCGTGCATGTGCTATGTACATAAGTCCGCTAGACAGATCTTGGTTACAACCACATCTCAATATTTTGGACAGGTGGCAATGGCATAGATGGTTGTCTAATCATCGTGTGTGTCACGTCAGTATTTTTGTTTTGCTTTTTCAAAATGGTGTGTATCATTGTTATGCATATGCCGGTATCAACTCAATATAGTGATTTCGATTACTAAAATCTTTCCTTTAAAAAACAAACGGTGGAGATTACAATAACAGGATGACATTATCTTATAGTTTCAGGACCAGACGAATCCAAATCCATTTGGTTCATATTGTCAGACATGGATTTGGTTCAACAGAAAGCTCCGTGCCTTTTGGCAGTTACAGGAAGAGCAGCTTCGCTGGGTACCTGTCGACATCCGAATATACAATTGATGGAGGCCGGATGCAGCTGCCTGCCTTGCACGTACAACCTTTGAATTCTCCGAAGCACTCGGAATGCTAGTGCTTTTTAGCGTCAACCGTTAAGAACAGGGCAACATCCTCATACAGAGATCAACGAGCTGAGCTATACTTATAGTGGATTACTGTGTTAAGATGAAGACGAGCAAGATGAACAAGAGGCGGCGGCAGCAGCAGCAGAGCGGGAGGCCTGTGCTGGTCACGTTCTACGTGATACAGCCAAGAAGAGACAGCGGCGGCGGCGGCGGTGCCAGGGCGACCTCGTCGTCGCATGACGTTAGGCATCGCCACCCCCACCGCCGCCAGGACCATCATCACCACTTACATGGCGGCCGCCACGACGAGCGGCGGAGGTGGGACGGCAGCAAGTACCCAGATAACCGGCGGGCGGACCTGCTGGAATACTCGCGGCAGCTCAGGGCGCTGGCACGGCAGCCGACCACCGCAGCCGCAGCTCGACCGCCGGCAACAACGCCTCGTCGTCGGCGTCATGACACCAATACGGTGCGTTGCAGGATCTATTTTTGAGGGAGCCGAAATTTCTTGATCAATTTTTTAGGGAGCCTGAATTTCTTGTATTGGTGCATGCGTTCACATGCTCACTTTCCGACTTCAGGCTGTTGCGGATCGTGGCGACGACGAGGGGCAGCCGGCAGCCGTTCACCGGCTAGAGCGTGTGATGAGCCAGCCGCAGATCAGGCAGAGCTGCTTCGGCGGTGACTGGTGGAGCTGGAAGAGGGTGCTCGTGCTCATCTTCCCCATCCGCAGTAAGCCAAGGGGACCAAGGAGGAGGATGGAGGATGGAGATGACAGCGAAAAGAACCGGCGGGACAATAATCAAAAGGGTTGGTCGGCTGCGTTGCCGGTCGGCAAGCTGACGGTCAGTACAATGCAACAAAATACTAACTTAGTAGCTCCGTATATATATTAATATATTTATAGTTAGTGCCCTGTTCAGTGTTAGATATTGTGCCCTGATTAGATAAGTGCTGTTCTGCAGGTTGCCAAGACCAGACGAGACCATGGCTGGTTCGCGAAGAAACTGATGTCCGTCTTTCAGAAGCAGCCATGATATGCCATTCAAGATTTCTATGGCGAGGGGGGGAAACGCAGGTCATTGGTGCATCTGCACTTCTCTGTAGTCTGCACGAATTTGATATATATGATACGGAGTATGCCATTTTATAAGATTTATATGGCTAAATTCAGATTACCAATTCAGTTAGCTAGGCTTAATTCAGTGGAAACTAGTGTTTTATATGTCTGATGATCCCATGGGAGATGCTTATGGAGCACCTTCTTTTGACGTCAACAAAGCGCCATACGAATCAGGTTAGAGAATTTGTTGGACCATAGCATACAATTTTCATGCATGCATACACTTCGGATTTTTTTGTTATGGGTTTTTTGTCGGAGTTCTCACTCTTCCATGTACAGAAGACGAAGTGGGTTGGTTCAATGCACCTGCAGCAACATCAAATTTGATTGAAAAAAGTCTACATAACCCCTAACCCATGTGGGTGGACTACATTACCCCTCAACCTATAAAACCGAATATTTTACCCCTGAACTTTCCAAAACCAGACAAATTACCCCCTAAAGCGGTTTTGGACGGCGGTTTTGGTACAATAACGTGGTTTTGATTTTTCTTTTTTATTATTTTGTATGAATCTTTGAAAAATCATAGTAAATCAGTGAAAAATCATAAAATAGAAAATCTAATTTTGTTGGACTCCACATGTGTAGTTCTACATAGTGAATATAAAATATGGTATGCTTTACTATAACTTTTTCACAGTTATGGATTAATTACAGAAAAGCATAGACCTAAAGCTACATAAAAAAATTATACTGAAGTATACCATATTATAAATTAATTGCATAGCTTTACTCATGTAGAGTTCAACAAAGTTGGATTTCCCATTTTATGATTTTTCTGTGATTTACTATGATTTTTCAGGGAAAAAAGTCTAAATTACCCCCTCAACTATAGCCAAAGTTTGGATAACCCCANTAAACTATTTTTTGGTTCAAATAACCCCCTAAACTATGACAATTGGTTCAACTTACCCCTTAATATAATTTGTCTTTTTTGTATCTCCACATACAAATAGAGTTTTAAGTTCAAATTTTGTGGTGTGATAGCCGACATGATAACTTATGTTGAAAAATATATTATGAATTTTTCCGTACTATTTTAATAGAGTATGACATCAAATTGTAAATAAAACATAAACTGTACAAAAAATAAGCAAAAATATTATATTATATTTTCATACTTAATATAGATTGTTCTCTTTCATCCCACAAAACTTGAAGTTAAAACTTTATTTGTGTGTAGAGAAACAAAAAAGACAAATTTTACTACGGGGTAAATTGGACCAATCGGCAAAGTTGTGGGAGTAAATTAAACCAAAATATAGTTCAAGGAGTTTTCTAGACTTTTGACTATAGTTGAGGGGGTAATTTAGACTTTTTTCCATTTTTTAAAGATTCAACCAAAATAACAAAAAAAGGAAAAGACAAAACCATGTTACTGTAGCAAAAACGTCGTCCAAAACCACTTCAGGGGGTAATTTGTCCAGTTTTGAAAAGTTTAGGGAGTAAAATATCCGGTTTCATAGGTTGGGGGGTGATGTAGTCCACCCCCCATAGGTTGGGGGCTTATGTAGACTTTTTCCAACTTTTATTTGGAGAAAGATGGGGAAGGTACAATACATGCAAGGTTAAAAGTAGTTTTGAACCAATTGATGCCATACATTGTATCTTACATTTCTTTTTACCGCCTCCTTGTTGATGAGGACACTGATGTGTATGCTGACGATTTCATGTCATCTTCACCTATCAAGGTACATGCAATGAATGAAATTTTTTAGTTTCTACAATTTTAGCATTTGAGGCTTTATGAAAATGTTTTACCTCTGGCATTTCTTCGATTCCTCCATGTAGCCACCGATGAAACAACAACCTTTGATCTAAACTGTGACTTGGAGGAAGAGGTGTTGGATGGGTTTAGTGATGAAGACATGTTGAACAAGGTTAAACAACATTACAAAATTTAATATTTTCAGCAATAATCACATATAATTAATTTGAAATGAAAATAATCTCACGGGCAGCCAAACTCAACATGCAAATGTGGTGATTAAAAGGAAGAATTTGTCAGACAAAGAAAGACAAGATATTTATGAAGCTTTACTTATCCGGAGCGTGAATGACAAATTGAAAAGGACCACCACAATAGTAGCCAATTTCTTTAATGGTAATAGGTGTTATGTGCAATCTATGTGGAGGACAACAAAGAAGTGTGTTGCTGCAGGTGTACCAGTTGATGTATCATGCAAAAGGAAAAAAAATTATGGTCGCAAGAATGTTGCCATTGATTTGTCTAGAATTGCAACAATACCTTTGAATAAAAGGACCACTGTTAGGGATCTAGCTCGTGAAGTAGGTGTGAATAGGTCCACGCTGCACCGCTGGTTGAAACATGACAAGATACGTCGACACTCTAACACTCTAAAGCCATATTTGAAAGATGACAACAAGAAGGCACGACTGCAATATTGTGTATGTATGCTAGATGCTGATACATTGCAGTTTATTGATATGAAAACATTATTCACACAGACGAGAAATGGTTCAACAGCACAAAAAAGCAAAGACATTCTACATGCTGCCCGAGGAAAAAGATCCGTTGAGAACAATTCATAACAAGAATTCTATTCGTAAATGTATGCTCCTATGTGCTGTAACTAAGCCACGATATGACGCTGTTGGGAAATGCTACTTTGATGGCAAACTAAGCATATGGCCCTTTGTGAGACAGGTGTACTTCTACTCACCAATGCAGATGTTTTTTTATTTGTGTTTGAAGACCAAGGTTGCCGATTTAATCCTGTTGTCCCAAGTTTCAGGAACCTGCAAAAAGAGGCAGCAAATATAGACTCAAGGGTACTCTAGTAACAAAACCAATCACTATGACAAGGGATGTTAGTAGAAGCTAACTTATCACAAAGGTTCTTCCAACTACTGTTGCAAAGTGGCCCCGGAAGCCAGAGGAGAGCAATCTAGATCCAATAAGACAACGCACGCACGCACGTAGAACTAAATGATGAAGCATTTTGTCAGACAGTTCACCAAACATCTTTAACCGGCCAGCTAACTCACCGGATTTGAATGTTCTAGACCTGAGTTTCTTCGCATCCCTACAATCCAAGACCTTTCTTACAACGTCCAAGAACATGGATGAGTTAATTCAGAATATGCAAAGAGAGTTTAGTACTTATGATGAATCGAAAATTAGAAATGTCTTCTTGACTCTACAAGGGTGCATGATAGAAGTAATGAAAAAGGAGGAGGAAATGGTTATGAGATCCCCCATATGAACAAGGATCGACAAGAGGCTGCAGGAATGCTTCCCAATAGCCTTATTGTCAATCGGGAGATGTATCATGCTATCCTACGATAGCTGATGCTGCATGATGAGGGAACAGGGAAAGATGCGTATTTTGCTGTTGATATTGTTGGTTCATCCAGGGGAAACTGGGAAGATAGAAGTTTGTCTTTTGCTGTAGATATTGCTGGTTCATCCAGGGGAAAGGAGGAAGATAGGAGTATGTTTGTTGCTATAGATATTGCTAGTTCATCTAGGGGAAAGGGGGAAGATATGTCTTTTGCTGTAGATTTTTGCTGGATATATCTTGTATATTGCAGCCTATGCGTTTGGAAGTGGCTGCACAACTCTTTTGCATGTATATGGCATGATGTTTTGTAAATAACTAAACTGTGACGAAGGCACAAACGCATCACCCAATTGACTAGCACATTCAACTATCCTTCCGAACGATACTACATCATCCATTATACATGTAGCATCATCCAAAAGATGTCAACTTACGGCCATGAAGGCGCTAACGCTGAACTGAGACATATGACCATGAAGGCGCTAAGGCAAAAGTAAGATGTCAACATATGGTCAAAAGATGTCACCCAAAACAGATGTAGACGATTACCCATTTCATGAAGGTGCTAAGGCAGAACTAACTGGAGGTCCTCTTCTTAGGTGCAAGGGCAAGCCAGTGGCCGCCACCAAGATGGAACTCCATGGCGTCGTGCACAAGAAGGATGTCCTCATCAGGAATGTCCACCACAAAATCCGAGGCCGAAGAACCTCCTGTAGTCGACGTACCAGTAGGAATCGCCAATGCCGCCGCACCCGTGTGTGCCGCGAACTCCGCCACTGTCGCGCCCTTCATCGACGCCGCCGCACCAGTGCGTGCGATGCCTCCCGCCGATGTCGCCACTGCGCCTCTCGGCGCTGCCGCCGCTACACCTCCCGCCGCAGAGCCTCTCGCAGTTGTCGCTGCCGCACATCCCGCAAACGACACTTCCAGATCAGACACCGATGGCATGTCCGCATCCTTGTCAGGGACCCACACCAAGGCCGCCATATCACGATGCATCGCCGCCTCATGACTTTCCCTCCGTCGTGCAACAGCCCTATTCTGCCGCGACAAGGCTTCGCTCCGCCGCCAGTGCTTAGTAAGTTGCCGCCAGTGGCGCTCAGCTCGTCGACGCCTGCGCTCTCCATCAGTCCTCTCTCTCCCATGGGGGAGGGAGGTGACCGATGAAGGAGTGGCGATAAGGGGGGAGGTCCCGGTGACTGGCGGACAAGGGTGCGACACCGGCGCCGAAGGGGATCAAGATCTGCTGGATGTACGGCGGCTGGTGAAGGAGGTGCCAGGTTGGGGATTTTTTTGAGGGAATCCAATGTGTAGGGCCCACAGGACAACACAAATGCTTACATTCTGGGAAAAAAAATGAGTGCTCCAAATGCTAACATTACGGGACGGAGGGAATAACATTAACACCAGTGAGCAAATTCCAGTTCAGTACTTATAAAATAAAGGAGAACTAAGATTTATCTGCGGCCGATTTCTCCATCTGTTGTCCAGGGACGATCGGAGAAACGTTACGGTGAGAATCCGGAACTACTTCATTCCCGTCGATTTCGTAGTGCTCGACATGGAGACATCAAAGGAAATGCCACTAATCATTAGCAGACCTTTCCTAAGTATTGCATGATCACAAACTAATGTTGGGTTTGGAGAAATCCAATTCAACATTAACGATAAAGAAAAGAAATTTGACTTTCGGCTTATGCAATAGTAAGGCTACACGGGCCGACTCTCAAGGCATCAAGGTGGTCAAGGTAACACCAAACAAAATAGATAGTCCCATTATCTTCTCGAAACCTTTCATGGAGAAGGAAAAACAAATAAGGGATAAGAGGCCTGTCCTGTGGAAGAATCAGAAACAAAAGTCCAAGAAACCACGGGACCCAAAGTCCGCACAACCACCAGCAAAAGTCAAGAAGACTAAGAAGGTGTGGAAGATAAAGGACATGCAGTGATCCGCGTCTTCTCTTGGACCGAATGCTCCATCCACAAGCTAAAAAGCTATAAAGAAAGTCTGACTCGTTGGATTTAAAATTGTGAGCAATTGTTGAAGGTATATCAGTTGTTTTTTATTTTTTAATTATGGCATTTCAAATTTTATTTATTCAAAATTTTCCAACCCTTCTGCTTGTGCATCATATGTTTTTTCCTAACTTTTTCCTTGAAAACATTTTCTAAAAATTCAAAAGCATTATAGCTTTGTGAAAACAAATTTGAGCAACATGTCAGACCCACTCCAGCCGAGCCCCTCCTTCTTTGACTAAAATAGTTGTTGTGGGGGATGCGGGATGAAGGGGAGGACCAGTGGACCTAGTAGGGGTTGGTCGACCCATGGATTCGGCCAAATCCAAAGAGTCATTGCTCGGGCCCACCTTTCTTCAACGACTAGTAGTTGTTAGTCATGGTCCGAAGAGCCCTTGCTATAAATAGGAGGCTGATGGTGAGCTCTCCACTCACAACTCGCTCCCCCCTCCTCCTCACTCAAATTCTTTGCTCCAAAGATCTCTCCATTCCCTTTTTCAAAGTTTTCGTGCAAGAAAGTTCTTTCTCATCACTGGAATGTGTGATCAAGCTCCCAAGGCCAATTTTCCTGGTAACTCATTTCGTTTTCACTAACGTAACCCGTTTGCAAGTTGTGTCTTGGTTTTTGTTCCATTCATCATGAAGGGAATTTGATGAAAGCTCTCTGACGCACTAAGAAAGATGACGAGTTCTAGATCAAGCTGCTCCCCTGGAAGCACAAGCATGCACCACTTCGGCGACTACACACCAAACCTGATGTGAGAGGAGGACGTGCCTCGATGAGGACAATCAGGACGTCAATCCATGGAGTTGGAAGACCCCCCAACTCAACTTGCAAGGCGAAAAGATGGAAGTCTAAGTCTACGCCGTCATCATGGACCGAGCCTTTGCCCACAATAAGGCAACTTACTTCGATCTTAGAGCATAGGTGCAAATGTCGACTTCGCCACTATTTGGCATAAGTTATGATGGATGATTTTGTACCTATTTCTAAGGAAGGTCCCTGCTTCCTCACCATCCAATTCCTCTGCACCTTGCAAGAAGCCGATTACGACATTTACTTTTGTTCCTTCAGAAGGGAGTACCAACTTTCTTTGAAAAAATCTTAGTCTAATTATTGGCTTCCACTGAAAATGTGTGATTTACTTTGATAATGCATTTCATGGTTTTAATCACCATAGTTTTTTGGGCAAAAATTCTAGTCAAATGGTTGGCGAGTTTTCACCTCGTTGCAATGTTATTCATAACCGTACTTTGAAGATGATGCGTAAGTGGCTTGCTTTGTTTGTTGTTACTAGAGTAGATGTTAGGCATG